>VWZO01000935.1:300260-325578 GCA_013396975.1 Bucco capensis | reverse complement strand
CTCCCCACGAGGGTGGTGGAACACTGGCCCAGGTTGCCCAGGGAGGTGGTTGAGTTCCCATCCCTGGAGCCATTGCAGGTGAGGCTTGCCAGGGCTCTGGGCAAGCTGCTCTAGTTGGGGATGTCCCTGGCCACTGCAGGGGGGTTGGACTAGATGAGCTCCAGAGGTCCCTTCCAACCCAAACCATTCTAGGATTCTATGATTCCAACCAACCCCAGTTCCTCAGCTGCTCCTTGTTACACTTCTTCTCCAGAGCCCTCCCCAGGCTCCTTGCCCTTCTCTGGACACACTCCAATGCCTCTGGGTCCTTCTTAGACTGAGGGGCCCAAAACTTAACACACAGATTGGCATGAATGGAAGAATTTCATTAAGAGGCACTTCAGCCACCCAGGGAACAAAAGCCTGAATACCAGCACCAATGTCTGATGCTGAGTTCAGAATAAAGACAACAATCAGTGGTACCAGGAGAAACAGCCCTTCCACCACACAGTGCCACGGCTCCTGCTGCACTCAGCCAGCACCTCCTTCAGATCAATGATCACAGAGTGGTTTGGGTGGGAAGGGACCTGTAAAGGTCATCTAGTCCAAACCCCCTGGAGCCAGCAGGGACACTTACAACTAGAGCAGCTTGCTCACAGTCCCATCCTTCCACCACAGCTCCACCTGCCTTGCCACAGCCATCCTGCTAAAGAGCTTGCTCTCCTGCTGAGTGGAGAGCATCATTTCCTTCTGACAGGCTGATGGGCACCATTTGAAACTCACCTTTCTAGAGCTGTCAAGAGCCTCAGCATCCTCCCTGCTTGCCTTGCCTGGCCCAGCTGCAGCCCCAGAAGCCGCCACTGCCACTCTGGCTGCCGCTGCCACTGCCACTCCGGCTGCCACTGCCTCTGCCCACCCCCTGCCCTCTCCTTTTGCCTCTCTACTCTGCCCTGGTGAGGCCTCACCTGGAGTACTGCATCCAGTTCTGGGCTCCTCAGTATAAAAAAACATGTGGAGCTGTTGGAGCGAGTCCAGAGGAGGCCACAAAGATGATTAAAGGATTAAAGAACCTCCCCTATGTGGATACGCTGAGGGAGTTGGGGTTGTTCAGCCTGGAAAAGAGAAGGCTTCGAGGGGATCTTATAGCAGCTTTCCAGTACCTAAAGGGGGATTATAAGATAGAAGGAGAGAGACTTTTCAGCTGGTCAGATTGCAATATGACAAGGAGGAATAGTTACAAGCTGAAGGAGGGGAAATTTAGATTGGAGATCAGAAGGAAGTTCTTTACCCAGAGGGTGGTTAGGCACTGGAATAGGTTGCCCAGAGAGGCTGTGGATGCCCTATCCCTGTCACAGTTCAGGGCCAGGCTGCACGTGGTCCTGGGCAACCTTGGTCCAGTGTGTAGCACCCTTGCCCATGGCAGAGGGGTTGGAACTGGATGATCTCTAAGGTCCGTCCCAACCTGGGCCATTCTAGGATTCCTCGAGCGCTGCTTTTCTAGGCATAGCTGCCTCTGCCTGGCCACGCCCACGCGCGCTCCCTGTCCAATCAGCGCTGCCCGCTCGGGGCATGTGGCTCACCTCTGTGGCCTCCTCTGGCCCTGCTGCATCAGCTCAACGTGTGCCCTGTGCTGAGGCCTCCGGAGCTGCTCCAGCACTGCAGCTGAGGGCTCCCCACAGATCCCAAAGGAAGCCTTGCTGTGTTTCACAGCATCTAAACTGGAACATACTGGAAGGACTGATGGCATCCCAGTCCCTCCATTCTCTTTTGGATGCAGGATAGCTGCAGCTGAAGCTGTCCTTGAACAGCCACACTGGTCCTTTGGTACATCCTCTCCCCTAGCACACAGAGGACATCCAGTTTTGTCACCTTGCTTCATTAAGCCTGCCAGCTAATGCAGCAACCCCAGTACCTCTCCCTGCCTCAGATGGATCACACTAGACCTAAGTTGAGGTTGTTTGCCACCTTTTTCTGTTTAAAGCTCTTTCCAATCCAGTTCCCTGAATGCCTGCTCTGTCCACCAGCAGAACCATCCCAGCCAGCAAGTCCCAGGATCCTGCCCTGCACAGCACTGAGGCTTTGCTCCTGCTGCCCAGACAAACCCAGATCTCAGAAGATGAAGGATGAGATTTTCTGTTCCTACTTCCCTGCCTCAGATGCTGTTAGAGAATCACTGCCAGCAGCTGCTTTGGAGTCTTCTACACTCACTCTGCTCTGTTTTCATCTTCAGCAACAAGGACACCGAGTCCTCCAGGGACAACCTCACAGGCACTGGCAGAAGCTCTTTTATGTAAATGCTGGGGTTTTACCTCCTTATTCTGACATCCTCTGTACCTTCTGAAGTCATTTTACCCTCCATTTCTTATTTGAGCCACATACAAAGTATCCAAAGATCCTCACAAAACATCTGCAGTATGCACTAAATGAGGAAACAGTCATTTGGGGAGTCTCCAAAGTGCCCAGTGTCACCCACAGGACACACTGCCCTCCTCCCTGCCACTATGATCCTTAAACTATGCTGCAATAAGAAGACATCACCCTGATCAGCATCTTGGATTAGCTCTGGAACACCCTGGAACACTCTGGAACTCTCTGAAGCCTTTTCTCCAGCCATCCAGGCCACCATGGCTCTTAAGCCAGATGGAGACAGAATTGGCAACCCTGAAGCCACATAAAAGGGAACTGAATCCTTACATTTCATGGCAGCTTTCAGTCAATACAGCAGGGAAATTCAGGGGCAACCTCTTCCAAGCATTCAGGTGTGACAAGGATGAGATTCTCCTGACACACAGAGTCTCCCTTCATAGCTCTCCTCAGCCAATCGAATTAAGCAACACCACTAAACTAAACCAAACCAGAATCCTTGCACATTTAGAGGTGAGACCCAAGCAGCCCAAGCCAGCATTACCTGTTTCCCCAGCCTGCCCTTGTCTTCAGTTTTCACATCTGTAGACTCATTAAAAATCCTGAGACATTCTTCCATTGGATCTGACTCAAAGTCCAAGTCCTTCTCAAGGATGGAATAATCAATATCATCAGATGTTGAGGAAGACGATGAGGACTTGGACAACTTAGAGCACTTCACTTTCTTCTTCCCTTCATTCTCACTCTCAGAGTCTGAACCAGAACCATCAGCATCCGAGTCTGAGCTCATGGCAAGTAATGCAGGTGGCAGAGGCCTGCCTTTGACCTCCTCATCTCCACTCTCATCACCAAACAGGTCCACATGACTCAAACTCCTCTGTTTCCGACCCTTCTTGGGATCTCCTTTTTCTGCAGGACTGCCCTTCTCCTTCTTTCGCTCCAGGGCTGGACTCTTGGTCCCTTTCTCTTTGCTTTTACTACCAGAGGTTTCCTTACCATTTTTCACATCAGCTGTTTTCAGCTTGGAGTCCTTCCTGCTGCTCCCCAGCTTCTCTGTGCAGCTCCCTTTGTTGCCACTTTCACTCTTGCTCTTCCCTGAGCTACTGCTGTTGGACTTGGATTTCTCTTTCTTAAGCCCATCCACTTTTCCTGACTTTTGTTTCTCAGGTTTCTTTAAATTCCTGTCACTTTTCACTTTCACACTTGTATCTTTGCAGTTTTTCTCATCATTCTTGGGTTTCAATTTCTCCTCTTTCTTGAGCACTTTGTCTTTTTCTGTGCTCTTACTCTTCTCCTTCTTTTCACCCTCACTGAGCGTTTTGCTAACATCTGCTTTCTTCCTTTTTGTCCTGTCTTTTGACTCTTTGTTTTTAGTCTCCATTTCCTGGTCCTTCTTACCAGAAGATAATTTCACTGCTTTTGCATTCTTGTCTGCCAAGTTTTTGGCAAGACTCTTCTGTGCCCCTGGAAGCTCTCCCATGCCATACTGCGCTGCTGCTTCCTTGCTATCCTGGGAAGCAAAGTCATCTGGCCTGGAGCTCTGCTCTGGGCTGCAGAACCCATCTGTCTCGCTTCCAGAATCACCTTTGGATTGTGAGCTAACAGAAGCTGACTTACAGTCCACCTCAGCCTCATCTTCAGAGGAAGAGAACCTGGCACACACCTCATACTCATCAGGATCTTCACAGAGCTTCTTTCGCGATGGCGAGTAAGATTCCTCATAGCTGGAGACCCTGCCCCTCTTGGAGCCCTTCGGCTCCTTGGACGTGCCTTTGCCCAGAAGCCTGGCTGAGTAATTGGAGAGGGGATCATACTCCAAGTCTGTAGAAGGCTTAGAGTCATCAAGCACATATTTATTGTTAGTGACAGTGCTGCTGTAGTTTTTACTCTGTGCCACAGCCTTGGGAACATACTCCAGGGAGCTGCCCTTCGAGCGGCAGCTCTCCAGCGTGTACTTACTGGAGCGGCTCGCAGCGCGGAGAGGAGTGGGGTTGTAGGCTGAGTTGTTGTTGAAGTTGTAGCTACCTGGATTATACTCTAAGGAGGGAAAGGAATCATTTTGAGGCCCAGCAGCTGACACAGGTGTATTTGAAATGAGCGAGGAGCTCTCTGAAGCACTCAACTCCTTTGTAGTTTCCAGCAGCTCCTCATACTTCTTCTGCTCTCTCTCAACCTCGTTCTTGACTGCCTCGATGGCCTTGTTGACCAGCTCCAGCTCCAGGATACCAGGTGTCACTGCAGTGACATCAGCCAGAGCACCATCCTCTGTCTCCAGGGAGGGCCTGGGCAGCTCGGGGTTGTAGGGATCATAGCCTCGCTCTGTGAAAGAGAAAAAACAAAGAATTTGCTGCCAGCATTTAGGTAAAGTTATCTTGAAGTAAAATGTTTAAAAAAGGTCTTTTTCAGGTCTGTTCTCATAGTGGAAGAGGTCACCAAAAGCCAGGCTCTCACCACCACAGAGCAAACCTTTGGTAAGCAAAGCCACCAGTGCTGTTCTCTGGCCAGCAGCAAGCCTAGGTATCATAAACCACTGCCAAGCCTTAAGGACTAAAGATCTCCTAACACACTGCTTTATTACTCATGGAAATACTCTACAAATCCAATATTCTTCAGGGCACCAGAGAATCATCATTGCATCAGGGCCAAGAGGAGTGGAGCATGTGCAGAATTAGCAGCTTAATTCAACGAAGGCAACCAAGAGAGGGAAGAGGATTCCGGCAGGAAAAAAGTGGATCAGGTTCTCACTTATTGACACTGAAAGCCTCCAAGATCCCTCCAAAGGTCAGTGTTTCTCACAGCAGCTGCAGGAACACCAGTCCCATCTGGACTGACAAAGAAAGACTAGAGGTTCATAGGAACCAGCACGCAGCTACACAGAATCACCACCAAGGGAGGAACACTGAACACCCAGAACAGTTCTCCTCTCTGACATCTGCCTTTTCAGGCAGGTCCCTTCACTGACCTCATTTCTAGGCCTATGACCAGCTTTGACCACACTGCAAGGCTCTTCTGAGCACAGCTCTACAGGAGAGCCTTGGTGAGGGATGGTTCAGCATATGGAACCATGTGAAAGTAGCAAGCAGCCTGTCCAAGGAACAGCTTACAACTGGTGAGTCCATTAAAGCTCATCTTGTAACACCAATCTTGAGAAGGCCATGGCAGCAATTGACCTACACAGGAAAATACCTTCTCCTTGAAAAATTAGATGAGGAATGGAGAAACCAATACAGGTTGGGGCTGACCTGCTGGAAAGTAACTCTGCAGAGAAGAACATGGAACTCGTGGTGACACACAAGCAGCGTGTCCTCAGGGTCAAGAAGAACAACAGTCTCCTGGGGTACATGAAGAAAATCTGAGCAGCAGGTCAGGGGATGTTCTCCTCCTCTTCTCCTCTGCCCTAGTCAGGCCACAGCTGGAGTCCTGGGGCCAGTTCTGGGCTCCCCANTGTGAGGGTGCAGAGCCCTGGCCCAGGCTGCCCAGAGAGCTTGTGGAGTCTCCTTGTGTGGAGAGATTCCCAAGGCAGCTGGAGGTGATGCTGGGCAAGCTGCTGTGGGTGAGCCTGCTGGAGCAGGGGAATGGACTGGATGAGCACGAAGTCCCTTCCAGCCCTCCCCATGCTGGATTCTGTGAACCCAGCAGTAAACCTAACTGCCTTCAGCACACCAATTGAAGCTACAGGTAATGGCTGCTTTTTGACTCTGAACAGTTTCAATCCTTGTTCTATCAGCGTCTCTGGCTTCTGTGATTCCAGAGGAAGTCTCTGCTCTTTGCTAGAAGGGCAGCAGTAAAATTGGCTTTACAACATGAATATGTAGAATAAACGAAAGAATCATGGCCAGGCTTGGCGAACGAAGCTCCAGGGAGGGCTCCAGCCATGCTCCTCCTCAGCGCCTTTTCCAAGCGCTGATAAAAAGAGGATAGCAGATAGCACCCTCGAGCCTGCACTAGGGATTTTTTTAGGTGAGACACAGCATGCACAGAGCTGGACCCACCCTTTAGTCCTAAGGTTCATCTGCCAGGGCCTAGCAAGCTTGGACGCTGGCAGCCAAGTCCTTAGGATGGAGGTTTAACCTCTTAGCTGGAAGGCCTTACAGGGCTAAACGAGCTCCATCTGCCCGGGTTTGGAATCAGAGTTGTCCTTCTCCTAGGATGACTGCCAGAAGGCTAATGAGCTCATCCTACCCATCCAAGGATTCTAGGAACATGGGTATCACTCCCCACACTTTCCCGTGGGCAATGAGTTTAATGCTCCCTCTGCTGTGGGCACAGTTATGGCACCAGGGGCCACAAAACAAAAGATTAAGCAGAGAGATAAAAGACAGAAAAAAAGCAATGCAAACCTCTCTGGTCCCAAAGGGATGAGAGAATTTCTTGTAAGCAGTGAGAAATAAGCAATGTTTACAGGAGCCTTTTCCACCATTCTCACACAACTGAGTTTTTTTCTTCGATTTTTTTGATTTTGGTTTGTTGCTGGTTTTCTGAGAGGATCCAGGCATGCATAGCTCCCTTTGGCACTAAGAGGACTTGCCTAGCAGTTGGCAGAACTAGCCTCCAAGGAAGCAGAACAGTGGAGACTGCAGTGTTTTCACCCAGCACTTCTTTACCCCTTGGGTTTGTGATTGGTTTTTTCCACAGCAGTTAGCTCCTGATTGGGCATGGACTCCAGGCAATCACAGGATGATGTCACCATCTCCCAAAGGACAGTCTGAGCTGGACTTAGGAACAGAACTATGGGGAATAGGGAAGAAGGTGATCCCTTTCTGTAACCAGCTCCCTCTCCACCTACTGCAAAGTCTTTTACAACAAGACACAAAGACCATCTCTAAAACTCCTGTCTGCTCTTCCCCAGCTCAGCTGGAACCCTGGGGGAGACAGGGAGAGAGATGGTGGCAAACTGCAGCATGGTGTACACTGACAGACTGAGAGCCAGACATAGACAGGAGAAGAAATCATGAAGAAATGCAGGTAACAGGTAAAAAAAACCCCACAAACAAACCTAGATGCAAATAGCAGCATCAAAGCTGGTCTGTCTAAACAGACTGCCAAAACAATTGGGTGTAAATAATAGCCTAACAGTTGATGAAGAGCAGAGAGCTCCTCATTCCTGCAGGGACTGAAAAGCCATGCAGCTGTGGTGCTGAGGGCCAGGCTTTGGTGGAGACCTAGCAGTGCTGGCTAACAGCAGGACTCAGTGAGCTTCAATCCTTTGTAAAGGACTCTGATTCTCTGCTTTCCATCTCCTCATCTCTCACCACTACACAAAACATCAGCTCCACAGTGGGAGAGAAGGGAGAAGAAGGGAGAAGGGAGGAGAAGAAGGAAGATGATGAAGGGAGAAAGAAGAAGATGAAGGGAGAAGGGAGAGAGAAGGGAGGAGAAGAAGGGAGAAGATGAAGGGAGAAAGAAGAAGATGAAGGGAGAAGGGAGGGAGAAGGGAGGAGAAGAAGGGAGAAGATGAAAGGAGAAGAAGAAAGAGAGAGAAGGGAGGAGAGCAGTGCCATCTGGAGGGTTCAGCTATTGCTCCTCAATGCAAGATGGGGACCTAAAATTTAGCCCAAACACTGCTAAGGGAACAGGTGAAAGCCTAGTAACTCATGCAGAGGTAAGTATTCTGTGGCCTATAAACAGAGGGGAGAACACAGAGTCTGGATGTAAAGACTTGCCAAAACAGAACAACTATCACACCAAAAAAAAAAACCCAAACACACTCCACAAAGAACATCTTATCCACACCAAGCAGCAAACTATTTTCAGTATATCAGGATACAGAGCAGAAGAGAAGCTAAACACCTGGTTTCTGCTTCTCTGCTGCTCATCTACATCAGAAAACTCATTTGCACATTTTCTTTGGCTGGAATGCAATGACTAGATGTAAAAAACGCAGGCTAAGACCTGAGAGCAGCAGCAGGCACTGAGCTACCAGCATCAAAGAGCTCTCCTGGAGGGGTGGAGGAGGCCTGATGGATTCCCCAAGTGGTGCTGATCAAAGGCCATGAAAGCCACTTGTGGAAGTGGCTCTACAATAGCCATCAGCACTGTCACCTCTGGCCACCAGGCATTTGCAGATAATGTGGTGGAGGGGAGTTTATTTATATCCATCTATCTATCTACATACACACAAAGCTATCTCCATGGAGAGCCACAGACACACCAGCTCCTAAAGTCAGATAAACTAAATATGCTATCTGACATCAGGTCACCTTTCCTGATGCCTAACTACACTCCCAGGAAAGGAAAGGAACTCTGGGTGACTGAGCCCTGTGCCACACAGGCAGACACCCAGCTACACCCACACCTCCTGCTTACAACCTGCATGCAAGATGAGCTGGAAATCTCAGAAGCTGACATCCATGGGTTCTACACCTCACCAGGGGCTTGTGTAGAGCTCCATCAGGACATTACCACAGATACAGCAAAAGCTCTGAGCAACTGGATGTAGTTGGGGATGTCCCTGCCCACTGCAGGGGGGTTGGACTAGATGACCTCCAGAGGTCCCTTCCAACCCAAACCATTCTATGATTCTATGCCAAGAACCTGCCCTCAGCTCCTGCACTTATTCCTCTCCTTTTCAAAGATGAACACTCCCAGTGTGAAGATCACTGCTAGATCAACTCCCCTGGGTTTGCTGTTCTGGTACACAAGGTGGCTGCAGGGATTCTGCTACAGCAAAATGAGGCAGTGACAGGCACCATGTAGTGAAACAGAAGGACCAGGCAGTGCTAGTTGACAACAAGTTCACCAGGAGCCAGCAATGTGCTCTCTGGCCAAGGCAGCATCCATCAATGGTCTCCTGAGGTGAGCAGCAGGTCAGGGGAGATTCTCCTCCTCTCCTCTGTCCTAGTGAGGCCACAGCTGGAGTCTGGCTCCAGTGCTGGACTCCCCAGCTCAAGACACACAAGGAACTGCTGCACAGAGTCCAGCAGAGGCTCCCAAGATGCTGAGGGCACTGCAGCAGCTGTGGCAGGAGGAAAGGCTGAGAGCCCTGGGGCTGCTGAGCCTGCACAAGAGCAGAGCCAGAGGGGAGCTGCTCAAGGCTCAGCAAGAGCTCAAGGGTGCAGGGGGCAAGAGGTTGGGGCCACACTCTGCTCAGTGGTGCCCAGGGCCAGCCCAAGGGGCAATGGGCACACACTGGAAGCCAGCAGGTTCCATGGGAGCAGCAGGAGCAAGTTGTTTGGTGTGAGGGTGCAGAGCCCTGGCCCAGGCTGCCCAGAGAGCTTGGGGAGTGTCCTTGTGTGGAGAGATTCCCAAGGCAGCTGGAGGTGATGCTGGGCAAGGAGCTGTGGGTGAGCCTGCTGGAGCAGGGGGATGGACTGGATGAGCCCCAGAGGTCCCTTCCAACCCTCACCATGCTGGGATTCTGGGAAATAAAATATTTGGATGGATGGAACACTGAGAGTCTGCACTGTCCTTTGAGAATCACAAGATAATGAGATTTGAGGTGACAGCTCCTTACAGGATTGTGAACTAAACTGTTATCAGGACACTCTTTAGAATACAAACTCTTTTAATAAATTAATGTACCTCAAACAATGAAACAGACCTTCTGAGACACCAAAAGGTGAAGTTATCAGCAACACTAGACACAAGTTATTAATAATTGACATAGGGCAATTTATTTAACCTACAATATTGTAGAATATACTACAAGGAAGTGCACTCAGCCATTTCAGCATAAGTATAAAACAAGATTCTTCCAAAAACCAAAGTTGAGTGTTTGCTGTTGTTGTTTTTTCCTGGTTACACTGCTGCTGCTGCTGAGAGGCCTCACTTCTGGGGTGGAGCTGGTTTGTTACAGAGCTTCTGTAACAACTCCTGGCTGTCCACTTGTCCTTCTAGTTTGTGCAAGAGGCAAAGGCAGTGAAGCAAGGCTGACATTAAAGGAAGAATGGAGGTCACCTGCTTGATGTTAAAACTTATTTTACAATGAATCATTCTGGAGACAAGATAGCTTTTATTCTTTCTGAAGCAGCCTACCAGAACACATAATTCAGATGCTTTAAATACAGAGGAGCACTGGTCACTGCTAACCTGCAGGTTGTAGAACAAGAGTCAAGCTCTTGCACGTGTGGGACATGGATGACAATTACCTTCCTCCTACACAGAACAGACCTGCTTAGTGGCAGCTGCTCCTGAACAAAAGGGAGAAGCTTTCACACTTACAGGAGTAAGTCCAGAACCTCAGCACGGTGAGGGTTAGAAGGGACCTCTGGGGCTCATCCAGTCCATCCCCCTGCTCCAGCAGGCTCACCCACAGCTCCTTGCCCAGCATCACCTCCAGCTGCCTTGGGAATCTCTCCACACAAGGAGACTCCCCAAGCTCTCTGGGCAGCCTGGGCCAGGGCTCTGCACCCTCACACCAAACAACTTGCTCCTGCTGCTCCCATGGAACCTGCTGGCTTCCAGTGTGTGCCCATTGCCCCTTGGGCTGGCCCTGGGCACCACTGAGCAGAGTGTGGCCCCAGCCTCTTGCCCCCTGCACCCTTGAGCTCTTGCTGAGCCTTGAGCAGCTCCCCTCTGGCTCTGCTCTTGTGCAGGCTCAGCAGCCCCAGGGCTCTCAGCCTTTCCTCCTGCCACAGCTGCTGCAGTGCCCTCAGCATCTTGGGAGCCTCTGCTGGACTCTCTGCAGCAGTTCCTTGTCTCTCTTGAGCTGGGGAGCCCAGCACTCAGCACAGTACAGCAGTGAGGATCTCCAAAGGTTTGCTGGCTGAGCTGCAGAGGGACCAGCACAGGCCAAAATACAATAAACCTTTTCAAGAGCTGTCAGTGCTGCAGTCACTCCTTTCCTGGGTCACCTGGAGCTGGCAGCAATAGGTGCATTCATCAGGAGATGGAGACACTAAAATCTGCTGGGAGACAACTTTAGAGAGAAAAAAAAAAATAAAGGCATTTTTATTTGAGCATGATCAGAACAGCTATGTTAGCTGAACAGCTTGCCTGTGTTTACAGTGCCAGCACTTAGCAAATTCTCAACCTGGGCCATTACATGGAAATTATCACCACTGGAAAATGATTTCTGCTTTTCATTTAATGCTTCACAGAAGAGACAGTGCCTTCTCAAGAACAAACCGTTTCCAAAAGGCTTTCCCAGCAGGCTGAGCTTTGCTGCCCTTCAGAACTAAACAGCAGCAAAGAAATGGCAGGGTTTGGTGAAAAGCTCGTTTGTGAGCATCCAAAGCAATCTTCCAACAGTGAATTTATCAATAATATCCAAGCACTTGGAAAATTATTAACACTGAGATTTAAAGAAGAACATTTCAAATCATTAGGGGTTTGGAGGAGAGGGACTAGAAGAAATGTTTCTTCAACTTTAACCATAATCCTAGTCCTAATGATTTTTTTGTTTGCTCCTTCTTTCTCTTTATAAATAGTAAATTTAGTTACTAAAATTCAGTATTAAAAGCATAGCTAACCTTGTGCTGCTCTAGGAACATGAGGAGCCAGATTTGAGGAGTACTACAGCCTGCCTAGTCCAAGCTGGCCTCTCCCTCTGCACCCCACCTGCATTTGTCACTCCCTGAGAGGGACTGGATGTCACAGCCACAGTACATCCTGAACCAACATGGTCACTTCGTCAGGGGAAAAAAAGGAGGCAAATATGAGAAAAGAAAGTCCAAGATTAGCAAGGCTGAATAAACTCTGAACAGTCATCCATCACACTGAGGTATTTTTAAAGCTGCTGGGACAAAGCTGCTCAAGGTCCAGGGCTGCTTTCACCAGATGTTGGCTGCCACCAAAGCACAGTCCCCATGGGCTGAGCTGGGTGATGTGAGGGTTCACTGGAGGGTGGCACAGCCAGCACAGGGAGGGGTGGATCACACTGAGGGACAAGAGCAGCCAGGCACCATCCTCATACAAGCCATGAGCTGTTTTCTCAGCTCAGCTGCCTGAGCCTGCTGACACCACTGTGGCCAGAGAGAAGATATGGACCTGCCCAAGTGGGTTCAATCCTGCTAGGCAGGGGGCAGCTCCAACAGAATCACACAATCATTCAGGCTGGAAGAGACCTCTAAGCTCATCAAGTCCAACCATCCCCATCACCCCCATGCACTAAACCATGGCCCTAAGTACCACATCTAAATGTCTCTTAAACCCCTCCAGGGATGGTGACTCCAGCACCTCCCTGGGCAGCCTGGGACAAGACTTAACAACCCTTGCAGGGAAGAAATTCCTCCTGGCATCCAATCTAAACCTCCATGGTGAACCCTGCCAGGCAGCTGCTCCAGTGCTGCCCAGGCAGCTGCTCCAGTGCTGCCCAGGCAGCTGCTCCAGTGCTGCCCAGGCAGCTGCTCCAGTGCTGCCCAGGCAGCTGCTCCAGTGCTGCCCAGGCAGCTGCTCCAGCGCAGCAAGAGTCACTCCTGAGTGTCTTTGCTCTCCTTGGCCAAGTCACTTGGGTAGGAAACTCCCTTCACCAGGAGGCTGTCAGGACACTCCCCTCCAAGCAGCTCACTCCAGGGAAGCAGGACACACCTCATTTCATTCAAGAAAACTTTTGTGCACTTTTGCCTCTAGCACAGCAGAGGAGGCATCTAAAAGGTCCTCAAACCTACTAAACAGAGTGGCTTCACCCTCTTGATAGCCTGACAGCCAGTGCTGGAGAACAGCTGGCACCACCAGCACCACTTCACACAGCAGCACAAGGCAGAAGGAGCCACCAGTTAGAGACCCCATGGTCACAGGGATTCGGTCCCACCTGCTCTGGGGCTAACACAGCAGCAAGAGGCAAAAAGCAAGAGCTGTGACAGATGGGATGTTCTCCTAAGAGGAAAGAACACCATTCTCCCTTTCTCCCATAACCCTGGAAAGAATGTGAGAGCCACAAGTGGTGAATTTGCCAGGAGAGGGCAGAAAGAAAAGGCTGGTAGCCAAAATATCCCAAGTGCTCCCCAGGCTGCTACCCCAAACCCAGAGCCTGTCCTCTCACCTCACCACTTTAAAATCAATGAGACATTAATCTGGGTGTTCAATGTTGGGATTCTCTGGAGATCTTTCCATCCTCTCTCTCCTTTTAGCTTCACATTTATTCCTCAATACACAGGAATAGTTGAAATTTTGTTTGGAAAAAGAAATAAACAGAGACTTTATTTTTTTCTGGTTCTGAGAAAAACATCAGAAAACACTTCCACATCTCATAAGTGCTAGGTAAAACTAAGAATCTACTCCAAAACTTCATTAGCAGAGCAAGTCTTCTTCTCAAAGAAGCAAGAAATACTTCAATTGTTCTGGTGTCTTCTCTATTCAGCTGCCCCTTGGCTTTGAAAGCAGTAACACTGCTCCTTCCCCAGCAGCCCCTTAAATTCCCAGCCTTTCTCTGGCTTCCTCAAGTGTAAGTTATCTTCTCAACACCTGCCTTATTTCTTTAACTATTTCAGGTGAAGAATTCTCATTTAAGGCAAACACAAAGCCTCACCAGACTATTTTAACACAGTCACATGGAGACACTTTGAAAACCAAAGTTAAAACTCAAGAGAAGCACCTGTCAGGCTAAATGACACTGAAAAACTGCAGCTGGGACTTATGTCATAAGACCAAAACTCAAACTGGTTTGAAAACCTGTCCTGCTCTAGGTAACCCAAAAGCTCCTTTACAACTCAGACACCTGCAGCTCCACAGATTCTTTTCCCCAGCCAACCCATCACACTCCCAACTCTCAGCAGGGATCTTCTCCTTCATCAAACAGTGAGATCTAACAGGGAAATTTAAACCCTTGTGCAACCAAACCCTCCGAAGCAGAGCTGAGGCTTTTTGGCACAGTCCAAAGCAGCAGACCCAACCCCAAGGAGCAAAGCCTCACGTTAATGGAAGGGCTGACACGTGAAAGCCTCTCTGGAGAAGAAACTTCTCTCCTGGCAGCTGCTTCCCCCCACACAAGCACCAGTTCCCTCCACAGCAAGGCAAAAACTTCAAAGATTTACCTGAGCTCCCCGGGGTTAATAAATATTGCAGATATTTGTTCATGCTGTACTTGAGGCTGTTAAGATCTGCTGGCTTCTAAGGCACTCCAGCAAAGGCTTATGGCACACCGGGGCTGACCACGTGCTGACACAGCACTCCCTGTGCTGCACAGATAATTAGGGCAGGACTCACCCAGCCCGAGTCCCGCCTTCACCGTCCGTGACTCCCGAGCTGGACTGCCTTTGACTCCAGGGCCTGGCTGGGCCTTTTGGACTGAGTTCTTCTTTCCCAGCACTGCTCCTACCATCTTGGGGGCTGTTTGACATCTTCCTTTTCCCCACTTCCCAACTGGACACGTTACATTTTAACTTCATCACAGCCACACAAGGTGGGGAGCACAATCTCCTCGTCCACACAGCAGCTGAGCCCAGTGCCACCCCACTCCTCCAGCCCCACAGCAGCTGAGCCCAGTGCCACCCCACTCCTCCAGCCCCACAGCAGCTGAGCCCAGTGCCACCCCACTCCTCCAGCCCCACAGCAGCTGAACCCAGTGCCACCCCACTCTCCAGCCCCACAGCACATGCTCAGCACCAGCAGGGAGGGAGAGAAGCTGCCTGAACCCAGTATCACCTCACTCCTCCAGCCCCACAGCACATGCTCAGCACCGGCAGGGAGGGAGAGGAGCTAGCTGAGCCCAGAGCCACCTCACTCCTCCAGCCCCACAGCACATGCTCAGCACCAGCAGGGAGGGAGAGGAGCTGGTTCAGCCCAGTGCCACCTCACTCCTCCAGCCCCACAGCACATGCTCAGCACCAGCAGGGAGGGATTGGAGCTGGCTGTGCCTCTCAGGGTGCTGTGCGCCTGTCTGAGCCCAACACTGCTGCCTCACTGCTGTTACAGGAGCCAACACATCTCCCTGGCAGCTCTGACCAGCCTCACCCAGCAAGGGCCAGCCCAGGGAGAGTGGTTTGGGAAACCCTGCACCAGGGAATAGTGCTTCCTGCTTCTCCAGCACTAACAGAGCATGGTGGAGTTGGACTAGAGGAGGGAAAAAACCCAAATCATAGGAAGTGGGTAAATGTCAGGTAAGATATTCCACAGTGCAGAGAGAAATCATA
Organism: Bucco capensis; assembly: GCA_013396975.1. NCBI lineage: Eukaryota > Metazoa > Chordata > Aves > Piciformes > Bucconidae > Bucco > Bucco capensis. The sequence goes on along the minus strand of VWZO01000935.1, from coordinate 310,225 downwards.
CAATCACAGAATGGTTTGGGTGGGAAGTGACCATTAAAGCTCATTTAGTCCAAGGCCCTGCACTCAGCAGGGACAACTCCAACTACATCAGCTTGCTCCCAGCCCCAAACAACCTGACCTGTAATGGTCCCAGGGATGGGACATCTACCACCTCTCTGGGAAACCTGGGACAGGCTCTCACTACCTTCAGCATCAAAAAATTCTCCCTTCTATCCAGTTTAAATCTCCTCCTTCTAGTTCAAATCATCACCCCTTGTCCTGTCCCAACAGCTCCTGATAAAAAGTCTCTCCCCAGCTTTCCTGTAGGCCCTTCAAGTCCTGGAAGGCTGTAGGAAGGTCTCCCTGGAGCCTTCTCTTCTCCAGGCTCAACAAGCCCAACTCTCTCAGCCTGGCCTCACAGCACAGAGCTTCCAGCCCTCACATCATTGTTGTGTCCTCCTCTGTGCCTGCTCCACCAGCTCCATGTGTGTCCTGTGCTGAGCACTGCAGAGCTGCCCCAGCCCTGCAGCTGAGGTGTGAGCAGAGCAGAGCAGAGGCACAATCCCCTCCCTGCCCTGCTGGGGATGCAGCCCAGGATACAGTAAGGTATATCCTATAAGAGTAGATGAAGGTCCCAGTGGCAGGCACAGAGGAGCCCAGGGAGCTGGCAAACACTAGCACAACCCTAGTGCCTGTGACACCCAGGCAGGTCACTGCACCTTCAGACTTCAAAACCCTTCCAGCTTGACAGAGGAGATTTGCTCCCACCTCCTGCTGTAAGTGGAGAGAGGAGGAGCCACAAGCCCAGGGCCAAATCTCCCCACAGCCACACTCTCACTTCCAGAAAGACCAAAACTGGGAAGTGGCCTGGCAGCCCTCACTGCAATCCCACCAGCTGCACCTGCCCACCCACAGGCCACCTGCCACAACTGACAGTTCAGGCAAATGACAAGAAATCCCTAACCACTGGAGAGCCATGACACTGATTTACATTAGCAGACACCTCCTGACCTTGCCATCAAGTTGCTTTTCTACTCTTCATTTCAAAACTCACTTAAGAAAACATCCCCTGGTGACAGTTTGGTAATTACTGTCCTAAACACACATGTGGGGGGAAAAAAGCTGCCAAGGTCCCCCCCATGCAGTTGATGGACTAGAGCACCCCATAGCAGACCACTCCACTTCCTCTCTCAGTGAAAAAATACCAAAGGCAGTTCATGAGTTTCCATTCCTGCTTCTTCAATTGCTCTGTAGTAAAGAGTAAGAAAAGCTCCTTCCTGCAAGAAGCTGATCTTGTACATCAGCCACAGGAGGGAAAACTCACATTCGACTCATGGTGTGAAGCTGCACTGCAATCTAAGCAACACAAAAGCAAGCAGTTTAAGGACAGGGAACTTGTGGAGAGGATACAGAAAAGAGACACTGAAATGCTGAGGGGACTTGAGCACCTCTCTTAATGCACAGAGGCTGAGAGAGCTGGGGCTGCTTAGGCTGGAGCAGAGCAGCCTGAGGGGAGATCTGAGCAATGCTGAGCAATCCTTCAAGGCTGGGGGTCAGGAGGCTGGGGCCAGGCTTTGTTCTGGGGTGCCCAGGGACAGCACTAGAGGCAATGGGCACAAACTAGCACCCAGCAAGTTGCAGCTGAACAGGAGGAACTGTTTTGCTGTGAGGCTGGTGGAGCCCTGGCCCAGGCTGCCCAGGGAGCTGCTGGAGTCTCCATCTCTGGAGAGATTCCAACCCCACCTGGCCACCCCATCCTGTGCAAGCTGCTCTAGGATCTCCTGCTCTGCCAGGGGGGTTGCACTAGCTGATCTCCAGGGTCCCTGCCAACCCCTGACACTCTGTGATTCTGTATCCCCAGAAAATGCAGAGAGGCTGCTCCCACCAAACACAGCTGGGTTCAAAGCACAGCTCCTCAGCAACCTGCTGCATTGTGAAGACAACAGCCTTGGTCCTCTGGTGACACATGACCTAAGGATGATTAAAATTGGGTTTTAACATTTAAAGAGTGTCTTTAGGTTTACCAAGTATCATTCTGCACTGTGTTTTGGATACAAGTCACAGCCATCCCATGTCACTGCTTTTCAGCTGAAGGCTTTGAAGAAGGGAAAATTGAAGCTCCTTCCTGCATCAGTGACAGGATCAGCAGAGTTAAAGTTGGGGAGATAAGCCCAAGGTAGTGATAGGTATGTTTGGACTTGGTGATCTTAGAGATGTCTTCCAGCCTTAATAATTCTGTGATTTCTCTGCACTTGACCTGAGCAAACAGGAGCCAAAAAGAGTTCCAGCAGCATCCTTGTGGTCTGGGGAGTGTAAGTCACACAGAGCTGAAGAAGTCAGTCCCTGGACATTAACTCCTCGAGTCACCTTGTATCTAGATCTAACCTTGCCTGTCCAAAGAGAACATCCAACAGTGAGAAAACCACTCCACAAGCTCTGGACCAGCCCAGAAAGCTGTTGAGCACTTGTCAACATGCAGTGCTCTAGAATGAAGTCTTTTCAAAGCCTTGCTCTTCCCACCCCATGCTAAGAGCAGTATCAGAGCAGACAAAGAGGGACTAAGAGCTCCAAGCTGGACACAGCTTTCTGCTCCACGTTCAAAAAACATCCACCTCTGAAGTGTCTCCTGATGGCTCCTATCAATCCCAAAGAGCTGCTTCCCTGCAGAGATTTATGAAGAGATGTATTACACCTCTTTTATGTCTTTCAGCCTACTCAGGTCCTAGACTTTAAAGACAGACCTATTTTTCTCCTCTACAGCTGTTGAAAGAAAAAAACAACCAGCAAAAGCAAAGAGATGCTTTTAGGACTGGAGGCAGTTCTTCCCTCCTATTTCCCCAGCAGCTTTCAAAACACTTCACACACATTCAATAATCTTTTCATCCTGCTCAGAAGCAGGTGGGGTGAGTCATTTTGTAGATGGAAAAAGCACTTCAGCCAAATCAGGATTACAATCTGCACTCTCCAGATTCCCAGTCCTGCACAGGCTCTCAGCCCACCAAGGCTGCCATGGAAATACCACCCAGCACCTTCCCCAGCTCTCAACCAGCCCTGGATTGCCACAAGCCTCCAGGTAGCCACACTCATTGTGGCCTTCCAGGATCTGCAGGCGCTACAAGAGAGCTGGGGAAGGACTTTTTATGTTGTCAGGTAGTGCTAGGACTAGGGGGAATGGACACAAGCTTGAGGAGGGGAAATTGAGGTTGGACATTAGGCAGAAGTTGTTGCCCAGGAGGGTGCTGAGCCACTGTGCCAGGTTGCCCAGAGAGGTGGTGGCAGCCCCAGCCCTGGCAGTGTTGCAGGCCAGGCTGGCTGGGGCTGGGAGCAAGCTGCTCTAGTGCCAGGTGTCCCTGCCCATGGCAGGCACAGGGGTTGGGGCTAGAGGAGCTTTAAGGTCCCTTCCAGCGCTGACACTTCTGTGATTCTATTTTACCACACAGGCAGATCCTTGCTGTAAGGACTCTGGGAATCCATTTCCCACATGAAGTATCATACATTTCAGTTCAGTGCCCTACAGACAGGACACATTACACTGGTTCTTCCCAGCAGCCTGCCCATACTTACAAGGGTCCTGCAGGAAAGCTGAGGAGGGTTTTTTTTATCAGGGAGTATAGAGGTAAGACAAAGAGGAACACTTTCAAACTGCAAGAGGGGAGATTTTAATTAGACATTAGGAAAAAAATCACTCCCTGTGAGGGCAGTGATACACTGGAACATGGAGACACCTTGTTCAGAGAAGCTGTGGATGCTTCACCCCTGAAGTGGTCTGGGGCTCTGAGCAACCCGATCTAGTTGAAGATGCCCCTGCATGTGCCAAGGAGCTTGCACAAGATGATCTTGAAGGTCTCTTCCAACTCAAACCATTCCATGATTCTATTCCCTCCTCACCCAGCAGGTCTGTATTCACTGAGCTGCTTTCAGAGGGGAGAAGGGAACACCTGCCACATGCAAACCCCAGCAGATGGGGGAAAGCCCAGCCCTCCTGCTGCTGCTGATCCCCTGGCAGGCATGGAAGCTTCCCCATCACCGTCTCCAGTGGCTGGGACTGTAAGAGCACTGATCACCTACTACAAACATCTGCTCCTCAGGAAGCCTGGAATGGTGAGGGGGAAAAAGAAGGGGCACAGTGCTACATCCCACTAATGCCTCTTTTCACCTCCTCTGCTCCATCTGGCACACAGCCACAGCTTCCTCCCACCAGGAGCTGGCCTTGCCAGTTCCACTCCTGTTTCAAAAGCTACTTTCAAGGCTACAGAAGAGCTACTGAGAGTTTTGGAGTTCCTGCCGGTCCTACGGTGATCCAAAAACATCAAAGTCAACAGCAGCCTCAAATCAATATGTTTAGCAGCCTAGTTCTTCAGATGTTATCCTTTTTTCTAGGCACCATCCCAGAAAACACAGATCTGCACTGGAGCTCTTGGTGAAAGTAACCCACCTGCTTTGGCAAAGAAAAAAATTATGCTTTTAAAGCTTATTTATCAAGTGAGGTGATTAAATAGGTCAAACATGCCCCTGTGCACTGTTGTAAGGCTCCTTGAAAACAAGACAGGCAGTTTCCCTGACAGGGAGCAATGATCTTGGCTGAGAACCTGCTTTCAAGAAGATGGCTGCCTGGTTGCTAAACCACTACCCCCTCTAGCGTAAATCTTAAAACACATCCTTCCAGGCAAGAGGAGCTTCAGACAGACAGGGTAGAATAAAGAAACACTTCAACATCATCCCTTCCAAAGAGCTGAAGCCATAGCACTGTTTAAAAAATAACTGCAAAAGCATCTGCTGCTCCTCCAGCCATCAGGCACCTGACACAAGCCCATTGAAGTCCTTCCAAAAAGGCAGGGTTCTGCTGCAGCTTCAGGGCTGAAATCCAAGGCTAAGCTGAAGCAGAATTTCCAGATCCCTGCCTGGGACAGCCACTAAAAACCCAAGAGTCTGGGAAGAGGGCAGGAGCACAGACGGAGCTGGAGGCAGTGGCTGGAAGCAGAGCCTCATGATCCTGCTTCTTTCCCCAGTGGCAGGCACCTCACCTAGGAAAAGCAGACCTGCAGTTACAGCTTTGTTTTTCAAGAGCCCAAGCTTTTCCCAGCGTACTAATACAGCAAGGAAACTGCTCTCACTCCCCAAGCACAAGCTTTTCCTCCTGGGTCATTAACACACTCAAGGCAGGCCTAAGGAGGCACTAGGATCATCTCTTTCTTGTCACCCACACTCGGCTCTGAGGTTAACACTTTTCAGCCAGTATCAGAAGCTGCACAAGCTTTCCAGGTGCACCAGGAGGTTCTACTAAAGACCAACCTTCACCTCCCTCTTTTGAAAATCAAAACCAGCCCCAGCTTTTATTTAGTACAGCTGCAGCTGTTTCAGGTGGGAGGCCAAAATGAGCAAATGAGTTCCAAAAGTGACACTCTACAGCTATTTAAAGCCAAACAGGAATAGCAGACTGAAAGATAATTAGAATATCAAGCATCTGGAGGGTTCTAGGGAGCTCTTAAAACTGAAAACAACACTGAAAGAAGCAAAAACTTATGCCTTTCTAACACAGTGTCTGTCTGCCTGTGACAGCTTCCTTTCTTTTAAACCAAGCCACAGCCATGGTAACATGACCTGCTAATCAGAGGCACAAAGAATGAAACACCTTCCAAACTGGTGAATAGCCCAAAAGGAAGCAAGCACATTAAAAATACAAGTTGTGCTTTATTCTGACAACTTCTGCTTCATGTTGCTAGAGACCATACACACCTGGCTGAAATAGCAAAGCTTTAACAAGAAGAAAGCAAGTAACATTCTTCCAGGGAGAAGAATAAAAGCTCTTCTTCTCAAAATAATGCAATTAAGTGACAGGTGGGTGTTGCATTGGGGGGCATCATTTAGCATGTTGATAGGGCTAGGACAAAGGCTGGACTCAATGATCTTCAGGGTCTCTTCCAGCTGTAACTGTTCTATGATTCTATGGTTCTATAATCTAAATAAAATGACCAGAGGTGCTGGAAGAATGGAGGAGAACAACAGCTCAATGGCATTTTTGTGTAGCCAAGCTGCATTTTCCAAGCCTGACAGCACTCTCCACCTTACCAAATCTCTCTCAGGAGGGGTCCAGCTCACTACACTTCCCTCTCCCCTGTCATCCCAACAGCAGGACCTGCCTCCAGCACCGGGCTACAGAACATACCACCTCCAGCTCCCAAAAGCCAAACACCTCCTGATGGGTGGTGACAGGCAGAGGTTTGCGAGCCTGCCCTAACACCTCACTGCCACGTAAGCCAGGGTGCCTGGAGGGACAAAGAAAGGGATCCCAGCAGAGCTGCCTCAATCCCGGTGATGAGAGACAGGCTGTCCTCAGGCCACCAGGCATTTAGGGAAGCTGCTCCCCACCCACCTCCCTGTCAGATGACAACTGTAGAATCCGATAAGGAGGAGACATCCACCTCTCTCGCACCCGGTGGGGCTGAAAAGGCCCTTTCAGACCCTCCTTCAGAGGCAACAAGAGGTGACAACCAAAGACCCAGAGGCTGGGCAGGGCTGAGCACATGCAGATGGGACGAGGGGAACCCACCTGCCCAACGAGAGGGGCTTGAGGGGGAAATACCCGAACCCTGGGAGCAGGTGGGATTCAGAAGAGTCGGAGGCAGATTCGGGCCCGGGAGGGTGGGCAGGCGTGAGGAGGAGGAAGGACACAGGCCAGTCCTTGCTGGGCGGGGGCAACAGGGTCGGGAACAGCCACAGCCCGGCAAGGAAAGAGATGATGGAAGGGGAAGGAGGTACCGCGACCCTGCGGGCCGGAGCGGGGCCGTACCTGCGCCGTGGCCGAGCGCGACCCCCGCGCCGGTACCGCCGGAGGCTCCGCACCGCGCCGCCACCACCGGGGGGTGCCGGAAGTGGCAGTAGGGCCGGCGGCAGGGTGGGCCCCCGCCCAGCCCCGACCCCCCGCCGTTGAGGAAGGGGCAGTCGATGCCGCGGAAGTAGCCAGTGGATCTCAGCATGCCGCCGGCTGTGGGGGCCAGGGAGGGGAGGGCAGAGGAGAGGACGCGCGGGNGCAGAGGAGAGGACGCGCGGGGAGGTGGGGGGGCGGCGGCGGCGGCGACGCGCTCCCACCTCACACCGCCGGCCCCGCCGCCATCTTGGAAGCGATAGGCCCGGCCGCGAGGACCCCGCGACGCCGCTGCCCGCCTGGGGCTGCCCGCACAGGGCTGTCCGCGGCGCGCCTGAGCCGAAGGCAGGCGGGAAGCGCCGAGGGAGGCGGAGGGAGGGGGAGGGAAATGGCGATCCTGGGGTAGATGAGGCTGATGAGCTTCGCTCCGCAGTTCTCCTCAGCCCCGCCGGGACCTGCCTGATCTCTGCACCCGCGCTGAGCCCGGAGGAGGAGGCGGGAGCTCTCCCTCCGGAAGGGACTGAGGGCAGTGCTGTACCCGGGGGCTGAGGGGGAACAAACCCTCAGGGCGGGAGGTCAGCGGCACTCAGCCGGGCTGGAGCCACAGCTGGTGTGCGCAAGTCTGGGAGATGCTGTCGAGAGTATCACAGAATCTCGTAGAATCCAGCATGGTGAGGGTTGGAAGGAACCTCTGGAGATCATCCAGTCCATCCCCCCTGCTCCAGCATGCTCACGCACAGCAGCTTGCCCAGCATCACCTCCAGCTGCCTTGGCAATCTCTCCACACAAGGAGACTCCCCAAGCTCTCTGGGCAGCCTGGGCCAGGGCTCTGCACCCTCACACCAAACAACTTGCTCCTCCTGCTGCTCCCATGGAACCTGCTGGCTTCCAGTGTGTGCCCATTGCCCCTTGGGCTGGCCCTGGGCACCACTGAGCAGAGTGTGGCCCCAGCCTCTTGCCCCCTGTACCCTTGAGCTCTTGCTGAGCCTTGAGCAGCTCCCCTCTGGCTCTGCTCTTGTGCGGGCTCAGCAGCCCCAGGGCTCTCAGCCTTTCCTCCTGCCACAGCTGCTGCAGTGCCCTCAGCATCTTGGGAGCCTCTGCTGGACTCTGTGCAGCAGTTCCTTGTGTGTCTTGACCTGGGGAGCCCAGAACTGGCCCCAGGACTCCAGCTATGGCCTGACTAGGGCAGAGGAGAGGGGGAGGAGAACCTCCCCTGAACTGGTGCTCACACTTATGCACCCCAGGAGACCATTGGCCTTCTTGGCCAAGTTCAGCAGGTTCTGGGCCTGCTCCTCCTAAAACACAGAGCAAGGAGGAGACACTGGGGTACAGCCCCTGGTGCTTTGACTGTCCCATGCTGCTGCCTCACATCTGAACACCAGCAGATCCCTCCTGCTGTGACTGAAGGCATGGCCCCAAGCTCCCCGTGCTATGGCCAACACCTCCAGCATGGCCTTAGCCTTTCAGAAAGCAGCAGAACCCCAAGCAGGTTTTGGTAGAGGGACCTGAGGCCACGCAGAGGAGCAAGCTCACTCTGCACTGACCCCACCATGAAGAGCCAGTCCTCCTTCCCTTCCCCAAACAATGGTTGCACTTGTCTTTAGCAGTGGGGAAACTGAGGCACGTGGTAAGAGCAGTTTGTCAGCACCAGAGCAGGGATTCAGAGCTGGTCCTGGGGGGTTCAAGGAGGTGAGAGGTGTCCACAGCTCCTGGGAATCACCCAGTCCCTGCCTTCAGTTTTCAGAGGAGAGAATCTCCTCCATCAGCAGATGAGGCTGTTCTGGGATGACAGCAAGCAACCAAGGGTTTGGAGGAAAAATCCCATGAAGTGAAACCAGAACCCCCAGCCCAGAGAGCAGGGATGATCCAGGAAAGCCTCATCCCTTGGGAATGGAGAGATGGGAGAGAGAGTGGAAAGCGCTGGGGTGGTGCTGGAAGCCCAGCTAGATGAGGCAGAGAAAGGTACCCAGGCAGGACTCATCCTTGGTCCCAAGGGAAACCTCCCCAAAGGCATGTTTCATAGGAGTATTAAAAAAAACCAAAAAACACTTTATTTTCCAATAGAGCAGCACAGGAAGGTGATGAACCTGCTTCCTACCTGCCCAGCACTCCCCACTGATGGCCCAGCAGAGCCAGTCCAGGAGCTGAGGACATCAGCACAGGAACCCACCCCCCCATGCCTGGCCTACAGCAGAGGGGAGCCAGCTGGAGAGCCATGTCCAAATGCTGCTAAGCTTTGGGGGCAAGCAGCTTCCAGCCCTGGGAAACCTGCAGCAGCAACAAAAAAGCCTTTTAAAAGGCAGGGAACACCTGAGAGATGAAGAGAGACATGGGAGAAACATGCCACCAACACATGGTGCTTCTCAAGGTACCCAAGTGCTGTGAATTGAGACTATTTACCGTACAGAGATTAACATTATTGCTAGACAGGATTACAGAGATAATTTCATGTGCATATGCAAGGTATCTTTTGTGTATCTTGAATTGTCCTTTTGCTGCATTTCTATAGATTGTCCTTCTCACACATCCAAGGTTTCTTTCCAAGTAATCCAACGATATCCTACTTGACTGTTGCATATTCATTTTGGCTAGTTTCATCTGTTTTGCTCTCTACAATTCCTCCGGTTTTATATTTTTCCTGTAAAACAAAAACTTGGGAAAAGCTTCAATTGATCATTCTTTGACTACATGAAAGCAGGCATGGGACACATAGTAGAAAACAAAGAAATACAAAAATTGCAAGTATTGCAACAATAAGGACATGTTTAAGTTTAGGACCTATATTAAAAATATTTAACCAATCAAACAAACTACCAATCCCACCTTCATTGTTCTGCCTCAGCTGAGTGACTCAAGTTTTCAATTTCTCAATACTATGAATGGATTCTGAATGGTCACTAAAGTTCATGCAGCACATCCCTTCAAAATCTTTACAGCCATGACCATGGCCTAATAGCAAAAAGTCTGTATGTCTACCCTGTTTTGCAGGGTAGCTTGCCTTATTGAGCTAACATCAGTTAGCAAATCTTCTAAAGCAGAACCGGTGGAATTAGCTTCTTTCACAAGCCAGCATCCCATTTTATCCAGAGTAGCCAGAGCTCACAGTCTGAAAATGCCTTGT
>VWZO01000935.1:278236-293982 GCA_013396975.1 Bucco capensis | reverse complement strand
GTCTTTGACCCTGTCTCTTCCCAAAAAGCAATCTGAGGGATCTTGCTCTGGGTCAGGTGGCCCCGGGTTGGGTAGGTCTTCAGAAAGGTGAACGGTGGTTATTGCTGCTAGTGAAGAGCTAGCGGCTTGCTGGGGAGCCGAAGAAGTGGCTGGCTGGGGAGCCGAAGAAGTGGCTGGCTGGGGAGCCGAAGAAGTGGCTGGCTGGGGAGCCAAAGAAGTGGCTGGCTGGAAAGCCAGGAGTAGCGGGGGTGCCAAGGGGGTACATGCAGGGGCCCCTTCCTCCTTTTTTAATGCTTCAAAGACAGTGTGCCAAGATGTTAGAAATTTGGCAGCTGTTTGATCACCCATAGTCGCTGCATTCCAAAGCTTCACCCCTGCCTTGTCCCAAACAGTCAATTCAAAAATTTTCATGGTAGTTACCCTGGATACTTCTTTCACAACCCACTTCAAGAGTCTTTTTTTAAGTCTGAGGGGTCCCTAGTTTTCTGCTGTTTTTCAAGTGTTTTTTCCATAACTGTACAAACAGTTTTTTCTTCCTTAGATAGTTTCATCCCCATAGCCACTGCTTCCTTTCAACAGCCTAAAAGTTCCCCATACCTCACCTCTTGTCCAGCAGGAGATGACAGCGTTCTGCTTCCTTTCAGCAGCCTAATTCTCGCCATGGAGCTTCTCGACCAGAGAGCTTCTTCACCGAGCTGTTTTCTCCCATTAGAGATTCCTCAATATGAGTGTCTCTGTTCAGGGGCCATTGGCCACGAATTGAGACTGCTGACTACTTGTCAGATTGGGGCAGGAAGTCTATTGTTCCTGTAACAGTCAGGTATCAGACACTGGAGTGAGATCTGAAGGTAGGTTCTAAAGTCTCAAGTTTAGGTTTCAGGGTTTTTTACTGAAGGGTAAAACATCTCTTATATACCATTTCTTACAAGTTTGAAATTTTCCACTGGGTTACATCAGCTATTTACCATACAGAGATTAACATTATTGCTAGACAGGACTACAGAGATAATGTCATGTGCATATGCAAGGTATCTTTTGTGTATCTTGAATTGCCCTTTTGCTGCATTTCTATAGATTGTCCATCTCACACATCCCAAGGTTTCTTTCCAAGTAATCCAACAATATCCTGCTTCACTGTTGCATATTCATTTTGGCTAGTTTCATCTGTTTTGCTCTCTACACCCAGGGAGGGCTGGCTCTGGGCATCCCCATCCATGCTCCTGACTCCCACTAGTGCTACAACAGCAAGTTATTCTTTCCCAAAAACATTGTTGCTGGGATATAGATAAATCTGTTTTATATAACTTCAGCTGTAACAGAGAGGAATTGCACAGACAGAGGCTGAATTATGTTATTTCCCTTCCTTATCATTCTCTCCCCATGTTTACTCAACTCACAAGCTGGCAGAGTAAAGCAAAGTCATTTGAAATGAACCACTTCTTTCTGTCCAGACCTGGAGGACTCCACCTGGAAAAACCTCCCCAAAATTGATTTGGGTCTACCTTGGTTCCACTTTCACTTCCCCATGTGGCAAGCGGCAGCTCAGTTCACTGGGCTGGCCACCCAGCTCCCAGTTAGCAGTACTGGGAAAGGTCCCGGGATCCTGAGGTGGCTCCTCTGGGAACAAGGATCTCCAAATTCACCCATCCTGATAGATCCAAACCACCTCACCCAGACATGGCAGCCCAGACATGTCCCTCCACCCCTGCCAAGGGTGTGAACCCCCGCCACAGACTCCCAGATTGACTAATGGGATCCCCAAAACCAACCTGATCCCCTCTGAGGAGAAAGGAGGAGCTTTGGCCAGCTGCTTGTCCCCAGGACACCTGGCTGCTGCTGCCTCTGCCTCCCAGCACAGCTCACATCCAACAGTCCCATTTAAGCCAAGCAAGGGAACAACCTTAGGACAGGTTTTGGGCTGTGGCCCAGTTGTCACAGCACCTTGGGTCCCCAGGTGGGACAAGGGACACTGTGGAGGGACAGGCACCAGTGCAGCCCTTGCTCTTGAGGGCATCCCTTGGCCCCCCAAAGGGATGCTCCATTCTCTCAAGGATGGTCCCAGCCCCACAGGGTGTTCCTAGACCCCAAGGGGATGCTCCAACCCCCCCAAGTGCTCTTCATCACCTAGGGGGATGCTCCATCCTCCCAAGGGTACTCCAGCCCCCAAGGGAATGCCCCAGCTCCCCAGAGTCCTCCTGGCACCTCAGAGTCCTCCTGGCCCCCCAAAGGGATGCTCCATCCTCCCAAGGGTGCTCCCAGCCCCTGAAGGTGTTCCTGGACCCCAAGGGGATGCTCCACCCACTGCCCAAGGGTCCTCCCGGTCCCTTTGCGGGGATTCTCCATCCTCCCAAGGGTGCTCCAGGCCTCAAGGGGATGGCCCAGTCCCCCAAGGGTGCTCCAGTCCCCCAGATTCCTCCTGCCCCCCAAAGGCATGCTCCAGCCTCCCCACAGGTGCCCTTGGGAGCAAGAACTACACTAGGGCCTGTCCCTCTGCACTTTTGCCTCCATCCCCACCATGTGTCTGGATGATTTGGGTCAAGTTTTGGGGGGAAAGGAGCCAAAACCAGTGGAAACCAGCCAGAGATGCTCTTGTGGTGGGAGCCTTGCTGCCTTTTGCTCCCCACTGCTCCCCACAGTGGGGGTTACACATTTTCGTGCATCCATGAGTAAATGTTCCCATCATCCCAGCACGGCTCTGGCATGAGGCACCTGCCGAGGGTTTGGAGGAAGAACCAAGGTGGTGGAAGCCCAGAGGCTGCTGCATGTGCTGAAAGGTCCTCACCCAGAATCTGCTCTTGGCAGAGATAGGCTGTTCAGTGTCCTGCTCCTCCTGTTCTCCCCACTCCACTACCCTCATCTTGGCACCCCTACCCCAGCTACCCCTACCCCAGTACTCCCATCCCAGTACTCCCATCCTGGTACCCCTACCCCAGCTACCCCTACTCCAGTTACCCCTACCCCAGTTACCCCTATCCCAGTACTCCCATCCCAGTACCACCCCACATGTATCCAGCCATGGTCCACAGCCCCCATGGGACTCTCCTCCTCAGCCCTCTCCACACCCCATAACCCCATAATCCACCTCCTGGGGTAATGGCCTGGTAACTGCATCCCATTGCCCAGCCCCAGCCTACTGGGGATCAGCCAGCCTGGGGAGGATGGTCTGGCTCTTCAAGGGTGCTCCCAGTCTCCCAAGGAAATGCTCCAGCACCCCAAGGTCTCCGTCGCTCCCCAAAGGGATACTCTAGCCTCCCAAGGGTGCTCCCAGACCCCTAAAGTCCTCCTGGCCCTCTGAGGGAATGCCCCAGCCTCCCAAGGATGCTCCCACTCCCCTAAGTGGATGCTCCAGCTCCCAAGGGGATGCCCCTGCCCCCCAAGGGGATGCTCCAGGCCCCCAAGGATGCTCCCAGCCCCCTCAGGACTTGAGTCCCAGCAGTGTGGTCCTGCATGTGGTGCCAAGGTGTTGTGTGGCAGGGCAGTGGCAGTGACAGAGCTGAGGCAGGGCTCTGGCAGGGCAGTGGCAGGGCTCTGGCAGCCCGTGGGCCTCCCTTCACCGTCCCAGCCTCCAGGCATCGCTCAGGCATAGGATGACAAAGGGAAGCTCACAGGGGGCTCAGGGGGGCCACGGCCCCACACTCCTCCAGCCGAGGCTCCTGCAGACAGGGAGAGAGAGGAGATAGGGAGCTGAGGGATCCCTGACCTGTGCCGTGGCTGCAGGAGGTGGCATCAGCCCCAGTGTTGAGGACAGTTTGGGACCTGGCAGTGTGTGGGGTGTGAGGAGCATGCTCAGCAGTGCTGGCAGGTGAGAGGGGAGGTGGATGAGGGGTGGGTTTGTGTGTGCCAACCTGAGCGTGGCCCCAGAAGGGCAGGGGGGTGTGCGTGTGTATGCACGTGTGTGGATGTGGCTGCATGTGGAGATCACTGTGTGCTGTGTGTGTGAAGGTCAGGGCATGCTGGGGTGTTTGTGTGCCAGGGTGATTGCATGTCCGCAGGCAGACCTGTCTCTGGCTGCACACGTGTGTGTGTGTGTCTGTGTGCACAGCCCAGCACAGCCCAGCTGGGTCCACCCCCAGAGCCAGGGCCCAGACACCCTTCCTGGGCCCCAAGCCAGCACCTTGGGTTCCACTGGGCACCCATGCCCCTGTGTCTCCCCCAGCCCGGCAGTGGCTGCTGGGTGCCCCCCTGCAGCCCCGCTCCCTCCTCCCCGTGACACGATGCTGTGTCGCTCACCGGGGACGGGCCAGCCTGTGCGTGGGCACAGCCATGGGCATGCCAGCGTGGATGCTCCCAGGCTTTCAAGGAGTGGGGGAACCCAGGCAGTGCTCCCCTAGACCTGGAGGTCCCTAGCTGCCCCCCAGCCGCTGCCTCACTCACCTGGGCAGGGCAGAGCCAGGAGCTGCTGCCAGCACATCCTCTCCTCTCCTTGGCCTCTGCTGTCCCCTTCCCTCCATCCGAGCCAGCGCCATGCAGATCTCCTCACCCTGGCATCCCTCTTCCAGAGCCCTCCTCTCTCCCCAGCCCAACCACAGAGGGGATCCTGCCCCTCTGCCCTTTTATACTCTCTTTGTTCATATGACAAGCACGTGGAAAACCAGAGCAGAGCTGGAAAAAAGCTCCTTAAGACTCTTTAATTCAGTTTCCTGGATCCCATGACTGAGCTCGGCCTGTGAGCGAGGTCTCATGACTGTGGCATGCAGGCTCTGCCCATCAAAAGCCTCATTTATGCCCCCAAAGAGACTTAAACCCCTCTTGGCTGGCCAGCCAGGCAGCTCCATGGCCCCCATGCCTGCCTTTGGCCAGAGCCCGGCACCGAGGGCTCGTGGCAGCAGCAATCTTGTCTCCTGGCCCCTGTGGGATCCCTGAGCTGTCCAGGACACACACCAGCTCCTTCCACAGCCACCGCGTGGAGGGACACTGAGGCACACACAGGGACATGCAGGAGCACAGAGGCACACACAGGGACACAGAGGCACATGGAGAGACACTGAGGCACACACAGGGACATGGAAGCTCATAGAGGCACACGCAGAGACACGCAGGGACATGGAGGGGCTCTGAGGCACAAGCAGGGCCATAGAGGAACGTGGAGGTACATGGAGACACACGGAAGCACACACAGTGACACAGAGGAAGACACAGGGACATGGAAGCTCATAGAGGCACACGCAGAGACACGCAGGGACATGGAGGGACTCTGAGGCACAAGCAGGGACATAGAGGAACATGCAGGTACATGGAGACACACGGAAGCACACACAGTGACACAGAGGAAGACACAGGGACATGGAGGACGCAGGAAAGACACTGAGGCACACACAGGGACATGGAAGCTCATAGAGGCACACGCAGAGACACGCAGGGACATGGAGGGACTCTGAGGCACAAGCAGGGACATAGAGGAACATGCAGGTACATGGAGACACACGGAAGCACACACAGTGACACAGAGGAAGACACAGGGACATGGAGGCACATGGAAAGACACTGAGGCACACACAGACACGTGGAAGCTCATGGGGGAACACGCAGAGACATGCAGGGACACAGAGGCACATGGAGGGACACAGAGGCACACATAGGTACATGGAGGGACACTGAGGCACATGGAGGGACACAGAGGCACATGGAGGGACACAGAGGCACACACAGACCCCCCCCCCAGCCCAGCCACCCCACAGCAGTGCGAGCAGGAGCTGCCCTTGCCTTAGCTTTTCTGTCTGGGGACTTCCAAACGACCTGGGGGGACACCTGCCCTGTCTCCTCTCTGTTGTGACTGCAGGAAGGACTTTGGGGACACTCAGAGGCCTGATTCTGCCTTTTCTCTCCTCCACAGCCTGCTGGGGCTGTGGTTTCAGCAGAGTTCCCCCTCCAGGCACCAAGCCCTGTCCTGGTCCAGCCCCAGCCCAACCTCTCTCCTTCCCTGTCTCCTCCTGGTGCTCCCAAACCATGGCTCCAGTGTTAGGGATCCAAGAGCCATCCCAGAGGCTCGTGGCCCAGTTTGGCCCCACTGGTGGGGGTCACTGTGCCCAGCACCCCCAGGGCAGGCCTGGCTCCAGCTCTCTGGGGGCACTGCAGCTCCCCTATGGGTTAGTGCTGCTCCCTCTCTCCTTGCTCCAGCTGCTCATGCCTGGTGGGGACAGAGCCTGAACCCTCTCAGAGCAGGAGCAGTGGAGGATCCAGAGCCAGCAAGCCTCCATCCCTGCTAACAATGGATCAGGCTCATCAGAGTATCTGCAGCCATGATGTCTAGCTCACTGGGATCACAGCCAGACTAAACTAAATGGGTCTAAATTGGGGGGATCAGGCTGAACTTCTCTGGCCTTTTGCCTTCCCTTTTTAAGCTGAGACACAGTAAACCCAAAACTCCAGCCTCCACTTAACATCCTCCACACCCAACCAGCCACGCCGAGACATCCTGTGAGCGATGCAGAGCATCTAGGCATCCTCCCCTCAACAGGAAACAGCAGCAGTAAGAGGATAAAAATAACCTTGGAGCAAACAAAACCTCTCTATGTTGGGATTAGGGCTCTGGGGGCTGCTCCAGCCCAGCTAATCGGGGCTGGGGATGAGGAGAAGGAGCTGGGTGACTGCAGTGTGAGCACACATGTGAGCTAAAGGCTTTAAAATACCCAGCAGGAGCTCAGTACCTGGGGGACACTCAAGGAGAAGGCAGACATCCCTGCTCCTGGGGCCCAAACTCCCCTGGAAAAGACCCCAACATCCAAATGTGCCCCCATGATCAAGCAGGCCTACAGTCTCCTGAGGTGCATGAAGAAGACTATGACCAGCNCTGCTGGAGCAGGGGGATGGACTGGATGAGCCCCAGAGGTCCCTTCCAACCCCAGTGATGGTGGGATTCTGTGATATCCTCTTCTAGCTCCTGCAGAGCCCCAGCCCCAGGGGAAGGTTCCCCTGCCTCAACTGGAGCCCCTGCCTTGGGCCCAGGGGCATGTGTGGGGAGCAGAGGGTCCTGTTCCCCCCACGTCAGCCCCCTCATGGCTCCCAGCCCCAAACAATGGCTGCATTTGAGTGCTGCAGGGAAGGGGGTATTGGCAAGCCCCTGAGCCCCTAAGGAGATTAGCACTCCTCACATGAGCTGCTGGGCCCCACAGCCTCGAGCCAGAGAGGAGGTGACACGAGGGGGACAGGGACAGAGGAACTGCCACATGGGAGACACTGAGGGTTCCTGTGGGCACAGGAAGGGGCAGAGCAAGGGCTTCGTTGTGTGGGCTGGGGCAAGTGATGTCTCTGGGAGCAAGAAAACACACAGAGACTCTCAACAGCTCTTCCCAGAGGGATTTCAGAGCAGGCACTGACCCCAAAAGCACCAACCCAAGTGCTCTGTGGTTCTGTGGGGCAAATCCCCTGCCCACTGGTGGGAGGACACAGTGGGGTGCCCCAAGCACCCCTCTTTGTGGCTGGCACCCAGCAGGAATCATCCCTGTGCAGCCAGGGACACAGCTGGGTGCAAAGCAGGTCAAAAAGCAGCTCTGGTCCCCCTGGGCCACAGTGTCCCTCACAATGGCAGCCCATGGGGACATCCCTTGTCCCCTGCAGCACATCCAAGCCCCTCCAGGCCACAGCTTCTAGGAAGCCAAGGCCATTCTCCACCTCTGCTCCCATGATCCCATCGATTTCCCTAATGGAACAGGACAAGGGCTGGCAGGGAAACATGTCCCTGTTGTCCCCACAGAAGGTACAGACTTCTGCAGCCCAGTGCTTGGGGCCAAGGGCTCCTTTCCCCCACACTGGTGCCTTGGGGCTGCCTGGAACCTAGAGGAGGGTGACAAACACCGGGGATGTGGCCAAGTGCAGTCAAGGGTCTGGATGGGCTTGGTCCTGCCCAGCTAGTTCAGAGGGTGGCAGCCATGGGTGTACCCAGGGAAAAGCACACACAGGTAAAACATTAAACCTCTGCTCTTTATTGGGTGCCTGTGTCCTCATCCCCATGCCCCAGCGAGCTGTCTGGAGGAGGTGTTCCAGGGGAGACCTGAACTCGGGGAGCACTCCCAGCAGGGTCAGACTGGAGGGGCTGTGGGACAAGGGCACACCTCCTCTGCTTGTCCCCACACTCCCCTGGGGGACACAGCTCTGCCCCAGCCCTGGGGTTAGCACAAGACACCCCAGCAGCACCGAGCCTGGGAAGACTCACTGGAGTCTAGGAGCTGCCACCTCCTCCCTCCCAGCCCCCAGTGATGGCAGGGAGGGAGCCAGGCCCCCAGCCCCTCTCCAGCTTGCCTTATTGCTATAGTCAGAGCAGCAGAGCAGCCAGGAGACAGCGAGGAGTTCACTGCTTTAGGAGAGGGGATGAGGACGTGTCCAAAGCCAAGGATGTGCCATCAAGAGGGTGGGCTCTTGTTTGTCTAGGGAAGGGGGAATGAAGGGAGCTGCCATCTGGTGCCAGCAGTGCCAGGGCTGACACCGCACAGGAGCAGAGTTGCACTCGTGTCCATGAGGAACAGCACCGTCTGCTCCAGGGCCTCCTGCCCTCTGCCCAGCCTGCAGCTGAGGCTCTACAAGCAGCAACTTGCACCTCCAGCAGCAGGGACTGGCGAGGGACACTGGGGCAGCAAGCCCCTGGCCAGCCCTCGTCCCACGGCTAGTTGCGTTGCCCTGGCAGCTCCTGGGAGATGAACCTGCGCAGGCGCTCGAGGTACTGGCTGTAGAGTTCAATGTCATTGTGGCCAGCCCCATCCACCCAGAGGGGCTCCACGGCCCGGGGGCAGCGCTCGAAGAGAGCCAGGCCATGGGAGAAGTCAATCACTTCATCCTCCGTGCCGTGGATGATGAGCACTGGTGAGGTGATCTTGGAGATCTTCTCAATGCTGCCGAAGAGGTGGGGGGGGCAGAGATGAGAGAGGGGTGTCAGTAGAAGGATCAAAGCACTCTCCTTCCTCCTGCCCCCATAGAACACATCCCCTCAGGGAGAGGGATCAGGGAACGCTCTTTGATCCCAGCAGAGCATGGGGATGTGGAACTTTTGCCAAGCATGAGCTCCAGGACAAGACCTCCCCCAGCGTGACAGATAAGGACCAGACCGCGGTGACAAAAGCCCTGAGGAGCTGCTGCAGGACAGCACGAGCACAGGCTCTCCCCTGCCAGCATCAGCTCCAAGGAGTTGAAGCAGGGCTGCTCTCAGCCTGGCCCCCAAGGGCCACGTGAGGCCATGGGGACACAGAGCGTGGGCCGGTGGCTCCCAGCCACAGCTTCCTGCTCAGGGACTGTGCCCCAGGCCCTGCTGGCCTGGCTGCAAGGGAGAGGGGAAGCAAGAGCTCATCCCACCTCACTGCTGCCTTTCCACTGCCCCTAAACCCTGCAGATGGGGGGAAAAGGCCAAGAAATTACCCTTAGGGAAGAGAAGGGTCGCAGGAACCCTCAGGACTTGTGATACAAGACAAGGGGCTGGTGGCACAGCCCCAAAGCACAGCAAAGGCACTGGGACAGGATGGCCAGGAGATGCTACATGGGCATGGCACAGCCCTCAGGAAGGAGCACAGTGACCCCAGGGAGGGTCACACACCCCCAGAGGAGACTAAATGCAAGGCAAGAGGATGCTGATGAGCATTCCCTCAGTCCAAGAAGGACAGAGAGGCATTGGAGTGTGTCCAGAGAAGGTCAAAGAGCCTGGGGAGGGCTCTGGAGCACAAGTGTGCTGAGGAGCAGCTGAGGAACTGGGGTTGGTTAGTGTGGAGAAGAGGAGGCTCAGGGCAGACCTTAGCTCTCTCTACAATTCCCTGCAAGGAGGTTGCAGTGAGATGGGGGTTGGTCTCTTCTGCAGGTTTAGCAGTGAGAGGACAAGAGGAAATGGCCTCAAGTTGCAGCAGGAGAGGTTTAGATTAGATATAAGGAGAAATTTCTTCCCTGAAAGGATTAAGTCTTGGCCCAGGCTGCCCAGGGAGGTGCTGGAGTCACCATCCCTGGAGGGGTTGAAGAAACATCTAGCTGCTCTCCTTAGGGCCATGGTTTAGTGTCCTGAGGGTGCTAGGTATGGTTGGACTTGATGAGCTTAGAGCTCTTCCAACCTTTGTGATTCTGTGACTCTATGTTTGAGCCTATCATGAGGGCACAGTTTTCACCACAACCCCTCTGCATGGCCAGGGCTGGTGGCTGGGCCAGAGCTGGTCTCATCCCTTCTGCTCAGGTCACTCACTTGGGGAAGGCATCAAACCAGTAGGTCTTCTTGGTCTCGGGGAAGGCGACTCTCATGCCCGAGGTGAGTGGGGAGTGCAGCACGATGGCTGCGCACTCGTAGCGGGACGCCAGGTCTACCGTGGGCACCGTGCCGATGCTCTGCCCGTACAAGATGATGTTCTCTGGGCTGATCCCATACCTGGCAGAGGAGAGGGGAGGGCAGCTCAGCACCGAGCACCAGAGTCACAGCTCGAGGGGCTCACCCTTCTTGAGGAATGGGGCTCTGTACCCCTGCCTTCCCCCAACTCCTCAGGGCTTGGCCCAAAGCAGCTGCTCTGCACTCCCGGCAGGAGCAGGCAGCAGCCAGGACTGAGCTGCCAGATGAGCCGTGAGGGGTGTCAAGGTTCACCCTTGCCAGCAGCAGGGTTCATGGGCCCCACATCACAGCTGCATGGGCTCATACCCGCAGACAGCTTGTGCCAGCTCCCCTAAGATCACACCCCCACAAAGCCTGTGTCAGGCACCCCAAAGCAAGGCCATACCCCCACAGAGCTTGTGAAGGCTCCCCTAAGCAAGCTCATACCCTAACAGGGCTTGTGCCAGCCACCCCAAAGCAAGGTGATACCCCCATAGAGCTTGTGCCAGCCCCCCCAAAGCAGGGCCATAGCCCCACAGGCAAGCTCATACTCCCCCAGAGCTTGTGCCAGCCCCCCCAAAGCAGGGCCATAGCCCAACAGATCTTGCTCCAGCTTCCTCAAGCAAGGTCCCACTGCTGCATCCCCCCTGGCCCTGCAGCTGTTTCCCAGCCCCCCTGGCATGAGGAGCAGGCTGCAGGGTGCTCACCGCGTGCGCAGCGCCTGCCACGCGGCATCGATGTCGGAGTAGAGGTTCCTCTCGGAGGGCTTGCCGCTGCTGGCACCGTAGCCAGAGTAGTCGTAGGAGAAGATGTTGCAGTTGATGCGCGTGCCCAGCCCGATGTAAAAGCTGCTCATCTGGCCCAGGTCCACGGCGTTGCCATGGGAGAAGAGCACTGTGTACCTGCAGGGCCAGGGAGAGGTGGGCACGGCAGGGTTAGCTGGGGATGTTAACACTGCAAGTTCCAGCTGAACATCATCAGCAATGTTGTTGCTTTGAGGCTACTGAGCCCTGGCCCAGGCTGCCCAGGGAGCTGCTGGAGTCTCCATCTCTGGAGAGATTCCAACCCCACCTGGCCACCCCATCCTGTGCAAGCTGCTCTAGGATCTCCTGCTCTGGCAGGGGGGTTGCACTAGCTGATCTCCAGAGGTCCCTGCCAATCCCCACCAAGCTGGGATCTTCCTTGGAGCAACACACCCTGCAAGGAATGACATCCACAGAGACTCCAGTGTGGAGAATGGAGCCCAGATCTGCCCTTGGCTTGCCAAGGACTTCAAATCCACCACAGGCTCAGGACAAGAGGCTAGAGAGCTGTGCTACAGGAGACCACCACTGGCTGTGTGCTGGGGATATCCTCTCTGGCCCTGCATACATCACTTGCTGTGTCTCCTCTCCACAGCTGTCCCTCCCTATCCCTAACATTCTATGACTCTGTGCTGCCTAGGCAGGCAGTGCTGGCAGCTTGGGGATGGAGGTGCTTGGGCAGTGCCAGCAGGACAGCTGCTTCAGAGACTGAAAGCCAGGATACAAAGGACCAACACCTCACTGGCCACCAAGGAAGGTCCTCATGACCCTCCCAGTCCAACCCCAGAGACCCTTGCTGGGGCTTGCTCCCAGCAGAAACAGGCAGCCCCGAGGCACAATGATTCTCTGCAAATTTTCTATCTTTGGTAAAAAGCTGAGGATTTGGGGCTGTTTGCCCAATGGGGATTTGAAGGAAGAATTCTGACAGTGGATTTTTCTCCCCTCTCCTGAGCCTGGCAAGACACCAGGGACTGGGAGCCAAGTGCATTGTGGGAGTGACAAGGCACAAGAAATTTCCACCATAAGGGGAAAAACAATGTTAATCATAAAAACTAACATTAATAGCACATGGATGGAAGCTTGGCTCTCTTCTGCCAGAGAGAGGGAGCAGGACTTGCTCCCTGCAGAGCCCCCACTGCTGGTCCAAGAGGTTTGTGTCCCAGTCTGGATGGCCCAGAAAGCTCCAGTGGGAAGCCAAGCTGTGGAGAGGAGAGACAGCAAGTGATGACCTGGGTGGGTCTAGAAGGGCCAGATCCCCTCAGCCCTAGCGCTTAGCTCCAGCCCCACAGTGGGTTAAATGGTCCCTCCAGCTGGCAGAGCCTCACCACACAGGGAACAGTCCCACTGACTATTTCCTCTCTCCAGGGCCTGGTGATGCATCCCCAGCAGGCAGCCTGTGGTGGTCTCCTGTAGCACAGCTCTCTAGCCCCTTGTCCCAAGCCCATGGTGGATTTGAAGCCCTTGGCAACCTAAGGGCAGATCTGGGCTCCATTCCCCACACAGAGGACTCTGTGGATGTCATTCCTTGCAGGGTGTGTTGCTCCAAGGAGGATCCCAGCATCCCAGCACAGTGGGGATTGGAAGGGACCTCTGGGGCTCATCCAGTCCAACCCCCCTGCTCCAGCAGGCTCACCCACAGCACCTTGCCCAACATCACCTCCAGCTACCTTGGCAATCTCTCCACACAAGGAGACTCCCCAAGCTCTCTGGGCAGCCTGGGCCAGGGCTCTGCACCCTCACACCAAACAACTTGCTCCTGCTGCTCCCATGGAACCTGCTGGCTTCCTGTGTGTGCCCATTGCCCCTTGGGCTGGCTCTGGGCACCACTGAGCAGAGTGTGGCCCCAGCCTCTTCACTAGTCTGGATACCAGTGAGTGGGGTTGGATAGGGCACTGCTGGCTTTGGGACCTGACCTTCCTCCACATCTCATCCACACCATGGGATGCAGCTCTTGAGTCCCCTCCCAACCCTGCTCCATCCCCTCATGTGAAGCCACCAGCAGCTAGGAAGGGGTCTCTATCCTGCACCCCAGGCATCTTTTTTAGCAGGCACTGCTGGGACAGGACAAGAGGTGAAGGCTTTAAACTAAAAAACAGAGACTGAGACTAGATAGGAGGAAGACATTTTTGCCACTGAGAGTAGTGAAACACTGTCCCAGGCTGCCCAGAGAAGTGGTAGATGTCCCATCCCTGGAGCTATTCCAGGTCAGGTTGTTTGGGGTTCTGAGCAACCTGATCTAATTGAAGATGTCTCTGCTCACTGCAGGGGTTAGAACTAGATAACCTTGAAAGATCCCTTCCCACCCAAACCAGTTTGTGAGTCTATGATTCCATGACCAGCAGAGGCTCCTGCCCACCCATGTGGTCACTGCAGGGCTGGGGACAGTGGGTGAGGTCAGCACAGACCCCTCAGCACTCACCAAGAGCCTCTCACTTGGTTCTAACTGGAGCCTGACATCATCAGAGGGGACCTGTGGGACAACCTAGGGAATGCTCCATCCTGCTAGCCTCTGGCTTTGCCTCTGCTCCCTGTTTAACCCCATTCCCAGCTGCAGCCACAAGCCAGACCAGTCCTGGGAGCTGAGACAGGATCACTCAGCCTGGAGCAAGCCTCCCAACCTCTGTGGCAGGACCAGCTCCTTCAGCAAGGTGCCGGGTCAGGCTGGGGAAAGGAGGTGGCATTGAGCTGGAGGAGAGGAGGGGGCAGGACAGCGGCATGCCCCCCAGCACCACACCAAGCTGGAACTGAGCAGGCTGTGCTCAAAGCAGCACCAGCAGCAGCACTGGGCTAGCACAGCCACAGGCAACTCACCTGGCGCCGGGCACGCAGCGGACGTACATGCAGCCGACGCGGTTCCCTCGGCTGCTTTTGGTGACAAACACCTCGATGTTGTCCAGCTCCCTCTGGGAGTACTGGAAATCAGCCCTGTCCTTCAGGTGCAGCTTCCAGCGCCCTGCCGCCCCGCCGCCGCTGCGCAGGGAGCCGCTGCTGCCCACGGGCTCGGGCTCGGGCACCACGGCGTAGGTGGGCTCCGGGGGCAGGAAGGCCAGCTTGGCAGCGATGCGGCTGGGGCAGGGAGGGCAGCAGAAGAGGCAGCAGAGCTGGCTGATGGACAGCCCATTCATGGTGGCGAAAGGCAGGCACGCCCCGAGCGAGGGTGGGAGGGAGGATCCCAGTCGTACAGAGGGCGCCGGGAACGACGCTAGCCCTTCCTCAGCTGGCCCTCGGCACGGCTCCTGCCGGCAGTCCACCAGGGGCCGGGGCGCTGCGTGGGGCCGGGCCGCTTGCCATCCGTCCGTCTGCGGGCAGCAGGGGTGGCCTGCGGGCAGGTCAGGCAGCAGTGAGGGCTCTGCAACGGGCACCCACCCCAGCCCAGACACGTGTGACCCACGGCTGGGGACACAGACACGCGTGTCCCCAGCACACCCACACACCCCAAAGGGCACAGCAACCCCCCTCGAACACACACAGAGCCCCCACGCTCGAGCTGAACCCACGCACTCCCTAAATCAAGCCTCCTTCAACACTTCCCAGCCCACACAACCCACTCACCACAGCCCACTCAGTGCTGGGGAGGCAAGGAGGAGGATCTCGTACTCACACACATACACACACACACACACACTCCACAACATCCCCACGGGTGGTGGCACAAAGGGCACAGCCCCCCCAGGACCCTCCCTGGGAAGCTGGTACAGGCATGTGGTGGGAGCACTGAGCTCCTAAAGGGAAAGGGGAGAAAGGGGGCGGGGGGGAGCAACTATTTTCTGCAAGTTTGGGCACAGGCTTGTGCTGAGGAATGTCAAGCCAGCCCACACCCCGAGGAATTTGCTCCATCTGCTTCAGAAGGGCTGGGAAAGGAGACGAAAGGGTGGAAGGGGAGGCCTCCCGCACAGCTGGGAGGGGAAGGCACATGGCTCCAAAATACTCTGAAATACTGGGAGCTAAGGGATGCTCCAGGGCATCCCAGAGCTGCACTTCGGGGGCCAGTGGCTAAATTTGGGCTCCTGTCGGGCTGGGGCCACCCCCAGCCACGCTGGGACTGGTGTCACAGCTGGCATATATGGCAGCCCTATCCCTCCCTGGGTTTGGCAGCCATGTGCAGCATCCCTGGGGTCCAAGGGTGTCCAGAGGCCGCACGGGCACGTCGGGGCATGAGTGCACGTGGGCAGGGAGAGGAGGCAGCCCAGGGCCTACGCGTGGGGTGTCACGCTCACACTGGGTGCCACACCGAACCCCAGCACTGCCTGGGGACACACTGACCAGTGTGGGCCTCTCACTCGCCCACTGGCAGGTGCAGAGAGTCCCTGTGTGCCCTCCCTGCCCCTCCACTGACCCATATGGGACCCCCACCCCCACTAACCAGCACGGGCCCCCTCCACCACTGAGAAGCATAGGACCCACACACACCCGCACCCACACCCTGACTGGTGTGGGCCTCTAAGCCCCAAACCGACTGCTGGGGGGCCCCTAACCCCCCATGCTCCCCACAGCATGCCGTCCCCCTCGCCTCCCACATACTAACTAGCATCGGGGAGGCCCACACACACTGACCCATGTGGGACCCCCCTCCACCCCCACCCTGACCGGCACAGGATCCCCTACCCAACTCACACCGATCAGCGTGGGCATCCACCCTCACTATGGGGAGCGGGGGGAAGCGTCCCACACACACT
>VWZO01000935.1:259045-277738 GCA_013396975.1 Bucco capensis | reverse complement strand
CCTGACCCCTGCGGGCCCCCACACCCCGTGCACGCCCGTCCCCTGCACTCCCCCGCTCCCCGGCCGAGCGAGCCCCGTCCCCTCATCCCCGTACCAGGACATCCTCCGGCCGGGCCCCCCCCGGATCCCGGGGCTGCCGAACGGACGCGGCCGCTGCGGGGCCTCCGAGGCGGGGGCGGCGCTGCACAGCTCCGACTGGCCCCGCCCCTTCCCGGAAGTGATGCAATCACCACGCCCCTCCTGTTGCCAAGGGAACGGCGCGGCCTTGGCCTGGGGAGAGAGAGCCTAGAGGGGTAGGGCCCGTGAGATCATGGAATGGCTTGGGTAGCTGATAACCGCACTGCCAGCTCACCGCTACACCATGGCACACGGCACCACAGCCACAAGCCCTGTAAAGCCCTCCGGGAGTTGTGTTTGTGCCAGTGCCAGGGGTGGCTGCTGGCCTCTCTTGTCACCTGGTGTGGTGTCACAGAACCTGGCCCTGCTCTTGTCACCTGCTGTGGCTTTGTTTGCAAAGTGAGTGCCTTCAGTCCTAGAATCATGGAATCATTCTGATTGGAAAAGACCTTTCAGATCANGGCCAGGCCTTCACAACCCTTTCAGGGAAGAAGCTTTTCCTCATGTCCAACCTAAACCTCCCCTGGTGCAATTTGAGGCTGTTTCCCCTTGTCCTATTGCTTGTTCCCAGGCNAGCAGCAGCTTCCTAGCCACTCTGCCCCAAGCCTGGAGAGTTCATGGGGTTGTTGTGCCCCAAGTGCAGAATCCAGCACTTGGCCTTGTAGAACCTCATCCCATTGGCCTTGGTAAATCCAGCCTGGCCAGATCCCTCTGCAGAGCCTCCTCCCCTCCAGCAGATCAACACTCCCACCCAACTTATTGTCATCTGCAAACTCACAGAGCTTGTCTTCAATCTCCTTGTCCAGATCATCAACAAAGATATTAAACAATGCTGAGCCCTGGGGACACCAGGAGTGACTGGCCACCAACCGGATTTAAGTCCATTCCCCATCACTCTCTGGGCCTGGCCATCCAGCCAGGTTCTTACCCAGTGAATGCTACACCCACCCAAGCCAGGAGCATCCAGTTTCTCTGGGAGAATGCCTTGGGAAATGATGTCAAAGGCTTTCCTGAAGTCCAGACAGACACACCACCAGCCTTCTCCTCATGCACCGAACAGGTTACCTTGTCACTGAAGGAGATCAGGTTAGTCAAGGATACTTCCCCCTCCCAAATCCAAATGCCAGATGCAGCCCAGGCCCCCCCACAATGGATATGCAGTGAGGGAGTTGTTTGGGGTCAGGCCCAAGGAGTCAGTGTGTGTGAGCCTCCCAGTGATCAGTGGGGAGGTGGGGTCCCACCAGTCAGTGGGTGTTTGGGAGGGAGCCCACACCACAGGGGAATTTGGTCCTCCAGAGCCTGGATACAGCCCCAGGAGACAGCCTGGGTACCAGGGTGGTGGGAAGAGAAAGCAGGTGCTCCTAAACCCCACCAGCAGCAGGCACAGTTAGTTATTATTCATGGGCAAATTGAGGCACAGAGCCCCACAGCCACCCAGGAGAGCCCAGAGCAGAGCCAGTGCATGCCACCTCTGTGCCCACAATGAACCATCCACAGCATCCAAGCAAACTAGACTGTATTAATATTTACACTTAGGAAGAGGAAGGCAAAGAAAAGGGAGAAGGGCTGTTAGTGGGGGAGCAGTTGGCTGCCATTTTGCTGTGTGGGTTTTCCCCTTGCATCCATGGGAGCTGCTTCCCCTTCCCAGGGGCTCATGACCAGAAAGGCAAGAGCTGGTTCCAATTTAATAGAATCACAGAATCACTAAGGTTGGAAAAAACCTCTAAGATCATCAAGTCCAACCACTAAGCCAGCATCCTCATGCCACAAACCCACGCTGCCACGTGTTCCTTCAGCCCCTCCAGAGATGGTGACCCCACCACTGTCCTGGGCAGCCTGGGCCAGTGCCCAACCACCCTTCCAGAGCACAAATCATTCCTAATATCCAATTAGAATCTCCTCTGGTACAACTCCTGCTGTTAAATAACGCCCCCAGGTCCTTTTCTACTGGGCATCTTTCCAGCCACTCTGCCCCAAGCCTGGGGCATCCAAGGGCTTGTTGTGCCCCAAGTGTAGCACCCAGCACTTGGCCTTGTTGAGTCTCAACCCATTGGCCTCAGCTCATTGATCCAGCCCGGCCAGATCCCTCTACAGAGCCTCCTACCCTCCAGCAGATAATTCTCCTGCCCAGCTTAGTGCTGTCTGTTGTCTCATGGCTCCCCCCCCCGGGAGTGACAGCTTGTTCTCTGCCAAAACCTCAACAGTGATGCTCAGCCTGTGCCCAAAGGCCAGCCTGCCCAGGCTGGGTGTCTCCTCACACTACACCATGCTGCCACTTGCCTGCTGAGGATGTGACACTGATGTTACCCAGCAGCAAAATCCCAAGGGAAAGTCTGGCAGGAGCTGGCCTCGCCTCTGCTCTGCACTGCCAGGGTCCAAATGCTCCTGCACAGCAGCTGCTGCAGGGCATGCACTGCTTTGGAATCTAGGAAAAATGAAACCTGGTGATCAACTTCCCCCAACCACCAGGGCAGAGCTGCTGCAAGCACAGGAGGAAACCAGCACTGCGAGTGCTGTGAGTTCCCCTGCTTCAGCTCTGCTCTCCAATGCCCTTGGATGAGCCCATGCCTAGGGAAACGCTTCCAAGGCATGGGATGGCCAGAAGGGAGGCACAGGCTGCTGCTTTTCCCCAGGACTCCTCCAGCTTTCTCTGCTCATGAGGCCACAGGCCTGCTCCCAGTGTTCCCAGGGAGGAGACCCCTGGGGCAGGTATGGAGGTGGCTTTGGCTATGCCCCAGGAGCTGCCACTGCTCTGTGCTGTGCACCCCAGCCCTGTGCTTTCCTTCCAGCAGGCCCAGAGCTCTCCTAGCTTTCCTGCAGTGCTACTGAGGCCACTGCTTGGCCTTCCCTGCATGTGTGTGTCTGTGCAGCCCAGCACCTTCCAGGTGCTTTCTGGGGCACTCAAGTCCCTCTGAGCACGTTCACTGTACCCCAAATCTTTCCTTTTGCCTTCCCTTGCAACCTGGAGCCCTCCCTGAGTCTTCCAGCTCCCAAGAACCCTATGAGTCTTTCTGTTTGCCCAGACCACCCCCCAGGTGCCTCTCCCTGCTCCCCAGGACTCCCCATGGGCTTTTCTGAAAGCTCCTGCATGCACTTCTGGACACCCCAAGACCCCCCCACTCCTGACTTTCCACATGCCCTGCAGCCCTCCCCATGCCTTTCCCTGTGCTCCAGGTCCCTCTGTCCAGCTTTCAGTGCATCTCCTGGGGGTCAGGCCTCTTGTCCCACAGGCCCAGTCAGCAAGGCAGAAGAGCAGGGCAGCTGGGTGGAGGAAGGCTCTCACAAGGTTAGTGAGGCCCATGGGGTCGGGTCCCTGCACCCCCCTGCACACAGGGACAGGGAAGGAGGAGGAGGGCTGGTGCTGTGAGCTTTGTGCAGAACCCTGATGAGAAAGAATGGTGTAAGGCAGCAGGCAGAGGGGAGCAGAGGGGAGAGGTGCAGGCACCACTGGGTTCCAACAAACTTGCCTTGGGAAAGGCCCAGAGGTTACCTGGGAGGTGTTGAAGCACAGGAGGGGCTGGGGGAAGGGCTCCCTGGTCCCAGCAAGCTGGCTCCCTCCCTGCAGTGAGGAGCAGAGGCAGTGACTGGAGCCTCCCAAAGGTCCTGACCTGCAGCTGGAGCATGTCTGTGAGCTTCAAGCCACAAAACAACTTTACTCTGCTGGTGGTACTCTGCTGCTTAACCACCTGGGTGCTTCCACAACAGCCTCTGGAAGGAAGGGGAAGGGATTTGGGGTGTAAAACTACAGAATCC
Organism: Bucco capensis; assembly: GCA_013396975.1. Lineage (NCBI taxonomy): Eukaryota > Metazoa > Chordata > Aves > Piciformes > Bucconidae > Bucco > Bucco capensis. The sequence continues at coordinate 273,868 of VWZO01000935.1, read as the reverse complement.
TCTTTTGTGCATCTCGGGGAGTGGAAGGCAGCCTTGCTGCCAAGCATTCCCCACCTCCTGATTCTATATCCACCACAAAGAGATGCTAGGGTAAGGGGAACAAAGTCCAGCAGCTGCTGATGGGCTCCAGCCTGGGAGGTCCTGGTGAGTCTTGGGAGGTTGGCAGGACTCAGAGCTGCCGGAGGAAGGGAAAAGCTTCGGCAGAGCCATGCTACCCACACCGTGCAAACTGCCCTGTGGAAGACAAGTCTGAAGGTCTCAGCACTGAAGCAGGGGGCAGGACAGTCTCTTTTCCTTTGGGAAGCTGGTCAGGAACGGGTCAGCTGGGCTGTGGCTGTGGGACAGGCAGGAAGGGAAGAGAAGGAAGGGCAACTGTCTGCCACAGAGGTGGGAGTCCCCGTGCCCAGGGGCTGCTTTGTGTGTGCTGCTGGAGCCTCCATCGCAACACCGGTGGGGCTGGGAGGAAGAGGAGGAAGGCTGGGAGGAAGGGGAGGAGCACCAGGCCATGGGGCTGCAGTTCTCAGCTCCCTTCACAACTTCTGGATCTTCTCGGCGACCACGACCGGGTTCTCCTTGCGGATCTTCTCGGCAGCCTCTGCCTTGTAGTCGTAGGGGCAGGCGTGCATGTCCGAGTAGCGGTGCAGCGCGCAGAACAGCTTCCCGCAGCGGCAGCCGAAGCCTGCAGAGACACACAGCCTGCTCAGCCCCACACAGCAGCCTGGGAAGGAGGCAGGGCTCCTGCTCTCCCTGCACCAGGCCAGGAGACTCCACTAATGCTGAATGAGTCAGGGAATCATAGAATCATAGAATCATAGAATGGCCAGGTTGGAAGGGACCTCAAAGATCATCTAGTTCCAACCCCCCCNTGCCCTGTGGAAGACAAGTCTGAAGGTCTCAGCACTGAAGCAGGGGGCAGGACAGTCTCTTTTCCTTTGGGAAGCTGGTCAGGAACGGGTCAGCTGGGCTGTGGCTGTGGGACAGGCAGGAAGGGAAGAGAAGGAAGGGCAACTGTCTGCCACAGAGGTGGGAGTCCCCGTGCCCAGGGGCTGCTTTGTGTGTGCTGCTGGAGCCTCCATCGCAACACCGGTGGGGCTGGGAGGAAGAGGAGGAAGGCTGGGAGGAAGGGGAGGAGCACCAGGCCATGGGGCTGCAGTTCTCAGCTCCCTTCACAACTTCTGGATCTTCTCGGCGACCACGACCGGGTTCTCCTTGCGGATCTTCTCGGCAGCCTCTGCCTTGTAGTCGTAGGGGCAGGCGTGCATGTCCGAGTAGCGGTGCAGCGCGCAGAACAGCTTCCCGCAGCGGCAGCCGAAGCCTGCAGAGACACACAGCCTGCTCAGCCCCACACAGCAGCCTGGGAAGGAGGCAGGGCTCCTGCTCTCCCTGCACCAGGCCAGGAGACTCCACTAATGCTGAATGAGCCAGGGAAGGGAGGAGGATGATGCCCTGGACAGATGAACAAGAGGCTCCATGTGGGAGCTGACCACAAGTGGCTCTCTGCTTTCCTCTGGGTTAGCCACTCATGGGAGTGCAGCAATTAAGAGAGACAAGGAACTGCTGCAGAGTCCAGCAGAGGCTCCCAACATGCTGAGGGCACTGCAGCAGCTGTGGCAGGAGGAAAGGCTGAGAGCCCTGGGGCTGCTGAGCCTGCACAAGAGCAGAGCCAGAGGGGAGCTGCTCAAGGCTCAGCAAGAGCTCAAGGGTGCAGGGGGCAAGAGGCTGGGGCCACACTCTGCTCAGTGGTGCCCAGGGCCAGCCCAAGGGGCAATGGGCACACACTGGAAGCCAGCAGGTTCCATGGGAGCAGCAGGAGCAAGTTGTTTGGTGTGAGGGTGCAGAGCCCTGGCCCAGGCTGCCCAGAGAGCTTGTGGAGTCTCCTTGTGTGCAGAGATTCCAAAGGCAGCTGGAGGTGATGCTGGGCAAGGTGCTGTGGGTGAGCCTGCTGGAGCAGGGGGAGTTGGACTAGATGAGCCCCAGAGGTCCCTTCCAACCCTCACCATGCTGGGATTTGTTGATTCTGTGCTCTGGGCAGCCCCAGCTGTCACAGCAGTGGGGAATGCTCCCAAAGCAGCTGCTCTCCATGCTCCCTAGGGACAAGGGAGATGCCAGGGATGCAGAGAGGCAGACTGTTAATCCAGACAGCCAGAGCTGGAGCTGAGCCCTCCATGCCAGCCTGGCTCTGCAGGCATCACCCAGCAGCATCTGCAGTGACCAGCAGTAAGCCAGCAAGCAGCAAAACCTTCAGCCTCTTTGGATCACTTCTGAGCTATTAAGTCTTCAAACTTCATAATTTACTCCCTTCCCTTCAGTCAATGCTGTTCAGAAGGGCACAGTTCATTATCACACCGGGAAACTGAGACAGGGAGCAGGGAGAGGGTTTACTGCAGGACAGCAGATCAGCTCTTCAGCCTGCTGGCAGCAGATCACACTCCTTCCCTTCACACCTCCACAGGTACAGGCTCTAAGCACCACAAACACCTTGCCAGTTCACTCCTCTCTGAGGAAAGTTCTTTTATCCTAAAAGCCCTGAATTCCCTGCAAGTTGATTCCTAAAGGAGAGGAAATTTCTCACAGGCTGAAGCTCCTAAGGAAACACTCATCCAGGAAAACAATGCTGCTTGCAGATCTGACAGCACAGAGAACCCTGCCCAGTCTCAGCTTCATAAACTCCAGTTGATTTGAGGACAACACCCTGCAATCTCCAGGCATGCTTGGGCTCACCTCGCAGGCCAGACTCCACTCTGCCCAAGCCACTTACATGATGCAACCACGAGTGTGTGCAGTCCTGAGCTGCTGGACACCCTCAGGAGGCTCTGCTGGAGACTGCTCCACTACAACAGTGTGCCCTGCACACCTCTTCAGTTCACTTTTTCCAGGGAAACACTAAATGCCAGAAGCAATTTAGGGGAATGATGTTTTTATTATCAAGCTGCAGCCAAGTTAATTCCTTCACTTTCCAGGGGCAATTTCCCCTTGGTACCAGTCACCTGACAGCACCTCAGCACCTCTCTCCTCAGCTGAGAGCCATCCTGCTCTCAGGAAGCTAACAGCAGGACTCAAGCAACACTAACCCATAGGATGAGTCCTGGAGAGGGATCTTCAGTTTGGGTCTGCCTCAGGTCGTGTCAGCATTACAAAAGCTTTACCACTGACCTGAATAGGAGCAGAATGAGAGCCACCAGGAGCACTGCATTTGCTTCTACAAGTGGCAGAAATAACTCAGGAGGCTCCATGCAGTCCTGCAGTGCTGCACTGAAGGGCTGGCAGGGACCCCAGCAGTGAGTGGCAGACTGCCCAGGCTGACAGCACCACTCTCTGAGCTCCCCTCCTACCTCCCCTGCATCTTGCAGATGAAAGTACTTTTTGGAGGGGTACCTTCAGCCCCTGAGCCTCTGCAGCCAGGCAGGCAGCTCTGTTTGCAGGCAGGCCCTGCTTTCCCACAGGCAGGCTCTTACCAGTCAGGCCGATCTTCTTCCGGCAAGTGAAGCAACGGTTCTTCTTCTGCTTGGGCTTCTCTGCAGCTGCCTTCTCCTCAGCAGTGCTCTGGGATCCCTCAAGCAGGGCACCTGCAACACAGAAGGGACTTTTGCTACCTGTCTTGGGCAACCAAGCACCACATTTGCTTTATTCCATAAGCTGCCCAGGGCCCTGCAGGCTCAGGGTCTGTGCCAGACACTTCCACACGCACACTGCCCTGGCCAACAAAGCCCAAGCTGGGAGATCTGCCTTGTTCCACCAAGATCTACACCTCACACAGCCTCAAGCTCTCCCTCTGCCTCAAGTCTGAGGCTCAGGAACACCAAGGAGATACTGTGGTTGAGCTAATGTAACGTGAAGCTGTTGAGCTCTTGCTGAGGAAAGGTAAGCCCAGGCAGAGTGCCCTGGTGCTTGCCACTGGCTAAGCACATGTCTGGAGGAGTCACTGCACAGCTGAGCCTAGAGCTAATCTTTCAGGGGGGTGAGGGGGAAAAGTTAACCCCTTCTAAGTACCACTAATCATTTTTGCTGACTCTTATGTAAGTGTTCCTCATATGTAGGTCTCAGAATGCTTTACACAGAGACTTACCACTGTCTCTAATCTACCAAAAGGAAAACTGAGCTCTGCAAGCCAGATTGTTAAAGGTCACAGATGCTTAGCAGGATTTCCTACAGTACCTAAGCAGGTTAGAGAAGTCAATAGGAGGGAGAAGCTCCAACTGCTCCCAGAGACACACCTGCAGCACTGAAAATCAACCTAAGGAGACAAATGGTCAGAGGCAGAGAGAGCTTTGTGCATCTGACTCTAAACATCTCCCTCAACCAGAAGAAAGTGTGCTGAGGAGCAGCTGAGGGCACTGGGGTTGGTTAGTGTGGAGAAGAGGAGACTCAGGGCAGACCTTAGCTCTCTCTACAACTCCCTGAAGGGAGGTTGGAGTGAGCTGGGAGTTGGTCTCTTCTACCTACAGTAGAAGTTACCAGGAAGAGGACAAGAGGAAATGGATTCAAGTTACACCAGGGGAGGTTTAGATTGGATGTCAGGAGGAATTTCTTCCCTGCACGGGTTGTTAAGTGTTGGCCCAGGCTGCCCAGGGCAGTGCTGGAGTCACCATAGAGATGTGTAGATGTGGTGCTGAGGGCCATGGTTTAGTGGTGAGCTGGCAGTGCTGGTTAACAGCTGGACTTGATGATCTGAAAGGTCTTTTCCAATCAGAATGATTCCATGATTCTAGGACTGAAGGCACTCACTTTGCAAACAAAGCCACAGCACTGAATATTCCCCTCCAGGGGCAGGTTCTGTGACACCACACCAGGTGACAAGAGAGGCCAGCAGCCACCCCTGGCACTGGCACAAACACATCTCCTGTCTCCCAAGACTCCACTGGCTCTATCTGCTCTCCTCCCTCAAGAGACAGCAGGGACTGCAGCCTGCAGCAGGCTGTGGGCCACTCTGGGCTCTCTGCCATTCCCTAGGCCTCATGGGAGATGATCCTGTGCCAGGCAGGAGAGGGCTGGCAGCTCCTCAGCCCACAGAGCAATCTCTATTGGCCTGCCCTCAGGCACACCATTTTCTCTCCTCCCTGTCTCAGAAGCACATCAACTGCTTTCTCCTCAGCTCCTTTGTGAGTGCACCCTTCCTGTCCCCAGGACTGTACTTGCTCAACCTGAGCTGGGTGCCACTCACACCTGGGAAACTCTACCTGATGAGGAAGATGCTGATGAGGCTTCTTCTGTCTTGACAAGTTCTTCTGCCTCAGTGCTGGTTTCTTCTCTGGATATGCTCATGGCTGTCATCTGATGGGTCACAGGAGTCTGAGCACTGGGAGTGTTTGTAACAGACAAATAAACCACAAGAGCAAACACTAAGTACTTTCTTTTGGTGAACAGTTACACAGGGGAGATCTTCAGCCCCTGAAATTAACCTCATTATACTCAGAGGTAGCTCAGAAGCACAGCAGGGCAGTTCCCCTTGAGATCAGGGATCAAAGTTCTTTACAGACACAAACAGAATGAATCTGTGATGATCTCAGCTTCCTTTTCCACCCAATTATATCTCAAAGCCAAGGCAACAGCCCATCCAAACAAGCCCAGGGAGAGTGGAACAGTTATGAGTAAGGACTGCAATGTGATGACAGAGCTCATGCAGGACTTCTCTTCCTTCCTCTCACACCACACACAGGTCCCTGGTCCTGCTGCTGCAGCTTCCAGATGAGATCATCACCAGGTGCTTTCACTTCACACTGAGCTGCAGCCAGTGACATGCATGGGGCACTAGCTGCCACACAACCAGGAGGCCACTTAGTTTACTACAGGTATTCCTTTACTCCTGACCCTCTGGTCCCTGACTCTACACATCAGTCATCACCAGCAGGGACATCTCAACCACCAGATAAAGCAGGGTCCCAGTGATCAGTGTTTGATCCCTTGGCCATGTGAAGGGTGACAATCTACCCTTGTGCCCAGAGCTGGTCTTTAGCACAGCTGTAGATTCCCCTCTCCCCCAGCCTATGCCCCTACCTGGCTTTTGCTTCCTCAGGTGTGGACTCTCCCTCCACAGGCTGCCCTGCAACTGAATCTGAAGCCATGGGGCTGCTGTTGGGACCACTTGGTGCTACAAAACAAGATCACAGGGTTAACCTTTTTCAGTGCCAGCAAGTTCCTTGGGTGCTTGACAGCCAAGAAGGCAGTAGGACAAGCACTTCCTGAAAGCTTCCTGCTCCCTACCAGGAGCTGGGAGGGCTCACCCCTGCTGGGATCACTCCCAGATCTCTTACTGTCACACTCTCCCCTCCAAATTTGTGTGTTGCTCTCTGTGGGGATAACACACCAGGGCTGGATGGACCTCACCCTGCCCCAGTGCAGCTATCCTTACAGATCAGGAGTGAGTCCTCATACCAGTGTCCCTCTGAAATTAGCCACTCATCTTCCCTGGAACTGCAGGTCTCATTTATGGAGCTCTGCTCAGCTCCTCAGGATCTGCAAGCTCCCTCTTGAGAGGCAAGAGGAATACACAGGAGTTATGTGCTGAATGCCTCCATTACTGTGTGGCTTTTTAACTTCTGGTAAAATCAGACTCCAGCCACCCATGACACTTGCAGCACTCTTGGATTCCCTTCTCTTCCTCAGCACTGCAAACTCTGCACCAACATTCTCCCATCTGTGTAAATGGAAGTGTTGCAGTTACCAACACACCTGGAACCCAAGGCTACTTTCCAATTTCTCCAAGGTAGAAGAACCAGGTCCTCATCTGCTGGGAGGGCATCTTGATCAGTGCTGAGCAAGAGCTCAAGGGTGCAGGGGGCAAGAGGCTGGGGCCACACTCTGCTCAGTGGTGCCCAGGGCCAGCCCAAGGGGCAATGGGCACACACTGGAAGCCAGCAGGTTCCATGGGAGCAGCAGGAGCAAGTTATTTGGTGTGAGGGTGCAGAGCCCTGGCCCAGGCTGCCCAGAGAGCTTGTGGAGTCTCCTTGTGTGGAGAGATTCCCAAGGCAGCTGGAGGTGATGCTGGGCAAGGTGCTGTGGGTGAGCCTGCTGGAGCAGGGGGATGGACTGGATGATCCCCAGAGGTCCTTTCCAACCCTCACCATGCTGGATTCTATGCTGAAAGGAACTGGCTTTAAGAGAAACATGCTGGCTTATGTCAGCCAAGGGCCTAAGTCAAGGTCTTTAGAAAACCTCTTTGTCAGGAAGAGCTGAGTTCCCAATATCTATTTTGGGTGGGTAGTTCAAGGAAAGCCATTATTAGACTCAGGAAGAGAACTGTGGAAGATCTCTGCAAGCCATTTCTCATCAGTATCATGAACTCTGTACATGAGGCATCTGCATGAACTCTCAGAACAAGAAAACCCTGCTAATGATGGAAAGAGCATCTTTTCTGTGCACCTAGCTGTGATGTGGCAGCTATGTTTAGCTCCAGGAAACAAATTTTCTTATGTCATGTTGTTAAGATATGAAAATGAAACAAACCCAAAAGGCCAAATTCTTCCCAAACAAAATCTCACTTCAGGGATGTGTCGTGGCTCCCAGCAGCCAGCTCCTAACTCGGAGAGCAGGGGAACAGCACAAGAGAGGTTCTACAGTTTACTGGCAGGTGCTGACTGGGACAGGGCTTCACAGACAGCTGGGACTGGGAAGAAAACAGCTGACCCCTGACAGAGAACAGAAGTGCTCAAAGGCTCAGGTCTTTGATTTCAAAGCTGGGGCCTACATGGAGAGAGAAAGAGATGGATTGTGTCTAAACATGGACAAGGAAGGTGGGGAAGGATCTAGAGCACAAGTGTTGTGAGGAGCAGCTGAGGGCACTGGGGTTGGTTAGTCTGGAGAAGAGGAGGCTCAGGGCAGACCTTAGCTCTCTCTACAACTCCCTGAAAGGAGGCTAGAGTGAGCTGGGGGTTGGTCTCTTCTCCCAAAGAACAAGCAATAGGACAAGAGGAAACAGCCTCATGTTGTGCCAGGGGAGGTTTAGGTTGGACGTGAGGAGCAATTTCTTCCCCCAAAGAGTTGTCAAGGCCTGGCCCAGGCTGCCCAGGGCAGTGCTGGAGTCCCCATCCCTGGAGGGGTTGAACAGCTGTGTGGATGTGGTGCTGAGGGCCATGGTGCAGTGGTGAGCTGGCAGTGCTGGGCAGTGGTTAGAGTTGAGTCTTTGTCTACCTTAATCATTCTGTGAGTTTTCTAGAAGGGAGTAAATCTGCTGGTGGCCAGGACTCTAGTACCATCTTCTATCCCAGCTGCTTAAGACAGTTAGCATCCAGCCACCCACTGAAGTGCCAGCCCAGCCCCGGGAGCCCCAGTGCTGTACCTGGGGGGGTGATGCGGTCGCTGCTCTGCTGCCGCTGCAGGAACTCCTTGTAGCACACAGAGCACATGCCGTTGGTGCGCGGGCTGCCGTAGAAGCCACAGCCCGTGGCACACAGCAGAGGCACCTGGGTCTGGTTTGTCTCCTGAGCCATCCTCCCTCCTCCAGGGCACCCAGCTACAAGAGGAATGAAAGCAAGCCAGCTGTTAGGGCCAGAACACTCGCTCATTGTGTGCTGCAGCTGATCAGGAAGGAGCACAAAGGATCCTGAGAGAGGCTGATTCCTGCACGTGCCCAACACCACAACTAGAGTCCCTCAAGGATGGGATACCCAGGGCTGGGAAGCAGCTCCAGGAGCTTTGTCCTGGGGCCTCAAGGCATCCAGAGGTCAGCTGCCGGATGCTGCCCAGAGCTAGGCTAAAAGCCAAAAGGAACCAGCTCCTGGTACTCCATCCTCACACCAGGACGCTCCCTAAATGCCTGGGGAAAGGCAAGCACAGAAGTCCCAAACCATCTGCTGTCCAGTGGTAACAAGAAGTGCCATTGTAGTGCTACCAATGATTCCTGCAAACATCTAAACAAAGAATGGCACTCCAACAGCAGTGGCCAGCCCCATTTTGTGCTGGTTTGTTTGCATTTCCAGCCTGGTTTACTTTTTTAATTCTCAGGAAGACAATAAAAGTGATGCAAAAACCTCACTGCCTCTCAGGTCTGACACACTCGTCTATTTCCTGACACATGCTGGTGGCAAAGGGGAATGTTAGAACAGTTAGGCTGCAAATCAGGGTAAGGTTTCTTTCCAGCAATAACGCGGTTCTGGAACCCCTTCCCAGGGGGAACAGCAGACAAGGGAAATCTACTCTCTGGATCACACTCAGCTACCTCCAAAGCCAGGGACTGGCCCCTTCCAGCCACACATGGTGCAGCATTTCCACAGCCAAACTGCATCCCACCCCTTTACACCAGAGCCGTAAGCAATAACTCCTGGCAACAACAAACACCAGGTCAGATGTGTGAGATGTGAAGAGCATGGATGTGGCCAGTCCGGCTCTGGTGGAGGACAGAGGGAGAGGGCAACATTTGCCAGACCAGAGCCGCGCAGGTGGCTCCAGCTCGGGCACAAAGCCACAGCATTGCTACTGGGAGCCCCTGGCAGTGATCCCTTTGAGGGATGCACAATGTATCCACCATCTCACAGCTAACCCCGCTGCTTTCACTCCCACAAAATGTGCTCTGCTGAAATAATAAAACAAGAGGAATATGAAACAATTACCCTCCCAGAAGCACTCCTGTGGGATGGAAGTGGTTCAGCTCTGGTTTATTCCTCCTTGTCCTCCCTCAGCTGGGTGATTCGAATCTCTGCTCCACACTCACGGCTCTCCTCGCAGAGCTCAGACCAGCGTTCCCATTACAGGAGTCCTTCCCAGACCAAGCTGACCTCTCCTTCGACACCAGCAGCCAAGGGAGCCTCCTCCGCACCGGACCTGGCGATCCTGGCGGAGGTAAGCGGCTGGGAACCGCTGCCATACACAGAGGAATTTTCAGGAGTCACTTCTGATTTTGAGCGTCCCTGGAGAGAGAAGGTGATGACTGCTGTGACTTCGGACGAGTTCTGCGCTCCCCTCGCCAGCAGCCCCGGGATGACCTGCCGTGGGAGCCGGGCAGCATATGGTTTCCCCGCGAGAAGAGCTGAANCGGCCCCCGAGCGCCCTCCCCCGGGGAGGGCCCGGCCCGGGCGGGATGGGGCCTGCAGCCGGCACGGGGGGAGCCTGGCTGGAGGGAAGGGAGGAGAGGTGTGCCCCAGCTCTAGCGGACGGGGCTGTGAAACCCCTGGCTAGAGGGGAGGAGGCATAGGTGTGCCCTAGATATAGGGGAGGGGATATAGGTGTGCCCTAGCTATAGGGAAGGGGGCTGTGTTTCCCCTGGCTATAGAGGAGGGGATGTAAGTGTACCTGGGCTATAGGGGAGAAGGCTATGACCCCCCTGGCTATAGGAAGTGGGGTATAGCTGTGCCCAGGGTATAAGGGAGGGGGCTGTGACCCCCCTGGCTATGGAGGCTGAGGTATTGCTCTGCCTGTGCTATAAGGGAGAGGGTTGTGACCTCCCCCGGCTATAGGAGGTGGGGTATAGGTGTGCCACATATACAGCTGAGGGGGCTGTAACTCCCCTGGCTGTTGGGGAGGATGTATAGGTGTACCCTAGCTATAGAGGAGAAGGCTGTGACCCCTGGCTTACAGGAAAATGAGTAGGAGGGGGGCTGTGACCCCTGGGGTATAAGGGTTAGGGTCTAGGTGTGCCCCATCTATAGCTGAAGGGGCTGAGAGCCCAGTGGGTATAATGGATGGGTGAGACAGCCAGACTCCACTACAGGGGGGGATCTGGCAGACACTGTTATAGGGGAAGGGACACAGTCAGACCCAGCCCATAGGCAGGGGAGTGAGACCTCTGTCCCTCAAGCTATAGGGGCTGGGACATAAATGTTCCTTGACTACAGAGGACTGGGATCTTCCTCCCTAGCTGTAGCGGCTGAGACACTGGCTGGACCTCAGCTATAGGGCAAAGGACTGGGCAATGGTTTTAAATTGGAGAGGAGTAGATTTAAATTGGACATTAGGAAGAAGTTCCTCACCACAAGGGTGGTGGAACACTGGAACAGGTTGCCCAGGGAGGTGGTTGAGGCCCCATCCCTGGAGGCATTCAAGGTGAGGCTTGACAGGGCTCTGGGCAACCTGATCTAGTTGGGGATGTCACTGCCCACTGCAGGGGGGTTGGACTAGATGAGCTCCAGAGGTCCCTTCCAACCCAAACCATTCTATGATTCTATGATCCCCATCTCTAGCTGCTGGAGGAGAGGGGGGGTAACAGTCTTCCTCCTCCAGCTATAGGATGCAGCTGGCTGTACCCCAGCTACAGGAGAGGGGCTGGGAGCAGCCCCCTCGTGCTCTACCCATCTATTGGGTGAGTGGCAGGCAGTGGTGCCCCTCGAGCATTTCTGCTGCCATACAGCATTAACTGCCCCAAGCACAAACTCATCCTCAGCCTCCCCCCAGGCTGTTTTCCCACAGCCCTCAGACCCCTGGGGGGTGGGGGGTGTGGGGGGGGTTGTCACTGCTGACCCCGTAGCTCATCCCAAGTGGAAAGGGAGGGTGGGATGCTCTGGGGAGTCTCCAGCTGTGTGGAATTCCTGGCTGCAAACTGTTCCTGCTGCTCTTCTGTGAGCCCTGGAGATGATTTTGGTTTGTTTGGGTTATTTTAATTAAAAGGTTTGCTCAGGTGTTGTCATCACCAGCTTGTCATGGGGCTGATTCACCTTGGAACACATGTGCGTGTCATCTAGGCTTAGCCATCTATGCCTAGGATTCAGGCCTAAGCTCTGTGCTTGAGATCCATACTCAGGGATCCATGTCCAGGGATCCATGCCTGGGGTCTGTGCCCAGGATTCAGGCCCAGAGGTCCAGGCCTGGGATCCAGGAGCATCCATGCCCAGGGTCTGGGCCTGGAGTTAAGGCCTGGGATCTGTGCCCAGGGTTCCATGCCTGGGATCCATGCCCAGGGTCTGTGTCTGGGATCCATGCCTGAGACCTATGCCAGGGATCTAGGCCCAGGGATTTGTGTCTAGAGTCTGTGCCAGGGGTCCGTGCCTGTGTTTCATGCCCAGGGTCCAGGCCTCCCACTGCTCTCATAGGGTGCTGAGGTCACCACAGGACACAGCGTCCCTTCCCCAGCTGTGGGAGCTTGGGGAGCACCCAGGAGCAAAACCTCTGGGAAGCCACTTCCAAGTTCCTCTCAAGTCTTCCTTCCAGCTCCCTGGCCCAGGGGCTAATAAAAACACTGTGCACTAGCCCTAAGACCCAGACAGGCTATGGGTGCAGGTTTCTGCTTGTCGTTGGTTTATGGCAGGGGCACGGAGTGGGCTCTGCTCTGGGAACACCTTTTGGGGCCAGCTGTGGGGCTGCAGGTGCAGTGCCTGGCACGGGAAGGGAGCTCAGCAGAGGGAGCGGGCAGGGCGAGCCCAGCAGCCCTGGCACCCTGGGCCTTGGCCACCAGGTGGCGCCAGGCCCCCACGGAACGGAGGCAACACCCTGCCCCCGGCAGAGCCCAGCCATGGACAGGCTTGGCAGCGCTGAAAGGGACCTTAAATATCACCTATACCAAACCCCTGCCATGGGCAGGAACACCTGGCACTAGAGCAGCTTGCTCCCAGCCAGCCTGGCCTGCAACACTGCCAGGGCTGGGGCTGCCACCACCTCTCTGGCCAACCTGGCCCAGAGTCTCATCACCCTCCTGGGGAACAACTTCTGCCTAACATCCAACCTAAATCTCCCCTCCTCTATTTTGGATCCATTCCCCCAAGTTCTAGCACTACCTGACATCCTAACAAGCCCATCCCCAGCCCTCTTGTAGCCCCTGCAGATCCTGGAAGGCCACAAGAAGATCTTCTGGGAGCCTTCTCTTCTCCAGACTGACTAATCCCAACTCTGTCAGCCTGTGCTCATAGGAGAGGTGCTCCAGCCTCTGATTAGCCTCGTGGCCCTGCTCTGGACACCTTCCAGCACCTTCAGCTCTTTCTTGTCCTGGGGGCTCCAGAATTGGATGCAGTACTCCAGACAGGGTCTCACCAGAATGCCACCACCAGCATCCTGCTCCAGCCAGTCCTGCAGAGCAGGGTGGGTTCCTCACTGCCACTGCAGCTCCACTGAGCTAATGACCAGAGTCACTTTGCTAATGAGGATGCCTTGGTTAATAAGGATCCCTTGGTTAATGAGGGTCTGTTGGCTAATGCAGACCAGGGGCTCTGGAGTCACCAGCCCCAGTTTGGGGTGCCCCTAACCCTGCCGCTGGGGCAGGGTGACAGGTGCAGGGGATACTTGCTGGGGCACAGAGGCAAGGTAGTGGTGGGACATGGAGAGCAGGGCAGGGCAGGCAGTGCAGCTCTTCATGCACAACCTCATGTGATGCTCTGGCATAATTTTCAGAGTCAAAGCTGGAGAGAGCTCCTGGCTGATGCAGCCTGGGTTTGTCCTTTCCCTGCTCTGCTCTCACCTTATCAAGGAATCCCAGAATCCAGCATGCTGGGAGTTGGAAGGGACTTCTGAGGATCATCTACTCCAACCCCCCTGCTCCAGCAGAGTTATCCAGAGCAGCTTGCCCAGCATCACCTCCAGCTGCCTTGGGAATCTCTCCACACAAGGAGACTCCACAAGCTCTCTGGGCAGCCTGGCCCAGGGCTCTGCACCCTCACACCAAACAACTTGCTCCTGCTGCTCCCATGGAACCTGCTGGCTTCCAGTGTGTGCCCATTGCCCCTTGGGCTGGCCCTGGGCACCACTGAGCAGAGTGTGGCCCCAGCCTCTTGCCCCCTGCACCCTTGAGCTCTTGCTGAGCCTTGAGCAGCTCCCCTCTGGCTCTGCTCTTGTGCAGGCTCAGCAGCCCCAGGGCTCTCAGCCTTTCCTCCTGCCACAGCTGCTGCAGTGCCCTCAGCATCTTGGGAGCCTCTGCTGGACTCTCTGCAGCAGTTCCTTGTCTCTTTTGAGCAGAGGAGCCCTGAACTTGCCCCAGGACTCCAGCTGTGGCCTGACTAGGGCACAGGAGAATGGGAGTGGAGGAGAACCATCCTCCACCTGCTGCTCACACTTTTCTTCATGCACCTGAAGAGATCATTGGCCTTCTTGGCCACAAGGGCACATTACTGGCTCCTGGTGAACTTGTTATCCCCCAGCACTCCCAGGTCCTTCTCTGTGGAGCTGCTTTCCAGCAGGTCAGCCCCTAACCTGTCCTGCTCCATGAGGTCATTCCTCCTGAGGTGCAGGGCCCTCCACTTGCCCATTTTGAACTCCATGAGTTTCCTCTCCCCGAGCTCTCAGCCTGTCCAGCTCTCACTGAATGCACCACAGCCTGATGGGTGTCAGCCCTCCCAGTGCTGGATCATCAGCAAACTGGCTGAGGGTCTACAGTGTCCCTTCAACCAGATCACTGATGAATGTATTGACCAAGACTGGGCCCAGTTCTGACCCCTGGGGAACACCACTAGCTACATGCCTTCAGCTAGACTCTGCACTGCTGATCACAGCCCTCTGAGCTCTAATCCACCTTATCCCTGCTGTGCTCACCCACTGCTGTCACTCCCACAGGACATGCTGCTGGAACAGCCCTCGAGCTGTGGCAGCAGAGATAGGGAGCTGCCTCCACCTCTGCCTGGCTGCCTCAAGCCTCTCCTCTCTGCCTGGCTTATCTAATGACCATGGCAGAGGCTCTAAATGTCACTCCACTAATGGGAGCAAGGCAGCAGGGGAAGGGAGGCAGCACTGGTTGAGACAGGATGGGAGAAACGGGAGCGAGCCGGGATCGATTCCTAGCCAATTACCACCTCATCAAAGCAGCACAACTAAGGGATGAGGACACATTTCCAATACTCTGCCAGACCCTGGCTCATTGCCTCGGCTGAGCACACACATACACACACACACATGCACACACACACATACACACGCACACATACACACACACACACACACACACACACACACACACACACACACACACACACACAC
>VWZO01000935.1:246504-258307 GCA_013396975.1 Bucco capensis | reverse complement strand
CACACACACACGCACACACACACACGCGCACACACACACGCACACACACACGCACACACACACGCACACACATACACACACAGGCGCACACACCCCCCCCGGCCAGCCGCTCTGGTGCCGGCTCTTTCCCGCGCAGCACACGCCGTGTTCCTGCAGCCGCCGGGGCCGCGCAGCCCTCCCCAGCTCCCCCGGCGGCTGCCGAGCTTGTTTTCCCCGCGGAGTTAATCTCCCAGCCCCGCTTCGTGTTTCTCCTGCAGCCAAGATGTGCTTCCATCTGGCTCTCGCCGAGTCCGGGAGGGTGGAGGGCTCTGGGGACAGCTGGCAAAGCTCTGCCAGGGCCTTTGTCCCCAAGAGCTGTGGGGACGTGGCCTGTTTCTCATCCTCAGGATCCTCCATGCAATTGTTCCTCACCACACGTTCATCCCTCACAGAATCACGGAATCATGAAGGTTGGAAGAGACCTCTAAGCTCATCAAGTCCAACCATACCTAGCACCCCCAGGACACTAAACCATGCCCCTAAGCAGAGCAGCAAGATGTTTCTTCAACCCCTGCAGGGATGGTGACTCCAGCACCTCCCTGGGCAGCCTGGGACAATAGTTAATGACCCTTGCAGGGAAGAAATTCCTCCTGACATCCAATCTAAACCTTCCCTGGTGCTACTTGAGGCCATTTCCTCTTGTCCTCTCACTGTTAACCCTGGAGAAGAGACCTACTCCCATCTCACTCCAACTTCCTTCTCTCTCCTCCTCCTCCTCAACATGCAGGGGGACTGGCTCGAGCCCTGCTGCACCCCAGGGTTCTCCAAGCTGCCAGCTGGATGCTGGCCCTACAGCTGTTTGGGTTCTTATGCTCCAGCAGGATGAGCCTGGAGGTCACACAGCTCTGGGTCACACTGCTGACATCTCCTTGCTGGCAGGCAGCCTTCAGGAACACCAAGATGCCAGCAGGCATCAGACCCCTTCCAGGCTCAAACTGTGTCCCTGGTGCAGTAAGGTGGATGGCACACAGGCAGTAGCTGCAACATGGGCCTCAGGATGGGTCAGGAGCTTTGCATGAGGTCTTTGTCAGCAGGAGAGTCAGAGTCCTCCATCCCAAGAGATAAACCCAAAGGCAGGATCCATCCCTGCTTGAGCAGAACCCAAATCACACCATCCTAGCCTCAGCCCTGGGGGCTGGGCTACTCCCTGTCCAGTGGCACAGCTCAGGAGCAGCAGCTCCAGAAGTCACCTCAAGAGATGCTCCCAGAGTGGTGGGGAAGGAAGGAGAACCTATTGCCTGGGAGGGAGTTTAAACAGAAAATAGCAGGGAGGGACAGTGGCAGGAGCCCTGCACTCCCCACCCAGCTGGGAAGGAGACCCCTGCCAGCTCTCACCACTGAGCATTGTCCCCTCCCTAGGGGAGCAGGACCTGAGCCCCAACACCCTGCCCAGCTCACTCTGAGCCCCAGTCCCTGCTCTGGCCATAAAATGGTTTAGGTTGCAAGGGACCTTTCAAAGTCATCTAGCCCAACCCCCCTGCAGTCAGCAGGGACATCTGCAGCTAGAGCAGCTTGCTCACAGCCACAAACAACCTGACCTGGAATGGTCCCAGGGATGGGACACCTCCCACCTCTCTGGGTAACCTGGGACAGGCTCTCACCACCCTCAGTGGAAAAAATATCTTCCTTTATCTCTTAGTCTCAATCTCCCTGTTTCAGTTTCAAACCATCAACCCTTGTCCTGTCCCAACAGCTCCTGCTCAAAAGTCCCTCCCCATCTTTCTGCTAGGCCCTTTAGGTACTAAAAGGTTGCAGTAAGCTCTCCCTGGAGCCTTCTATTCTCCAGGCTCAACAACCCCAACTGTCTCAGCCTGTCCTCACAGCAGAGAGCTTCCAGCCCTCACATCGTTTCAGCCTGGATTGATATGGAGGATTGCCCCAACCCATGTGCAGGACCTTGCCCTTGGCCTTGTTGGACCTCTTGGGTTTCTCACAGACCCAGTTCTCCAGCTTGTCCAGGTCCCTCTGGATGGATCCTCCCATCTGTCATCTTGGTGTCATCTGGAGACTTGCTGAAGGTCATTCAGTCCCACTCTCTGTGTCACTGATGAAGACAGTAAACAGCACTGCTCCCAGTTTGACCCCTGAGGGACACCACTTGTCACCTATCTCCTTCTCAACACCGGGCCATTGACCACTGCCCTCTGGATACAGCCATCCAACTAGTTCCTTATCCACCCAACAGTCCACCCATCAAATCCATGTGTCTCCAATTCAGAGAGAAGGGTGTTGTGTGTGGGGGAAGATGTCAAAGTCCAGACAGACAACAGGCAGAGCTCTTCCCTGCTCCAACCTCGCTCAGGTAACACATTAACCTAGTGCTGCTCCAGCCCCTGACCACAGCCCCCACGCTCCCTGCCTGCATGACACACATCTGGGGAAGAAGAGAGGTGCAGGAAGGGAGGGGATAAAATCCTTTGAATAGGCTCAGTGGGTTAGAAACCCCCTTGCAATTACCACCTTCTCCTTGTCCGGTGCAGACAAAAGACTCTCCGGGGTGCTGGGCATGTTCCTGACAAACCCAAGGCAGCCAGGGGAGGCTGGAGGAAAGGAGGGATGCGGGAGCCCTTTCAGCTGCTGCTATTTGGTTGCAAACTGCTTAATTTCCTGAACAGAATGATATTCGTGGTGGTGTTGTTGTTGTTTGGATGGATGGAAGGATGGAAGGACAGCACTTTTTTTTGGCATGGTACAATCCCAGGGCTATTCATCCGTCACCACAGCAACCAGCTCCATCAATGGGCAGCCAAGATTGCAGATGATTAGAGACAACATGTAAAAGGTGGAAGATGCTGGGCACCTCACAAACCTCATCTTCCCAAATGACTTGAATTATCCTCATTATTTCTCGCCGGTCAATTCTCTCTGCGGTCGGCGGGAGACATCTCTGTTATATAAACATGGGAAGAGCTGAGTTATGAGAGCAGGAGGAAGGAGGAGAAGGGAATGGTCCCTTCTGGTGAGGACTGACCTGGAAAGCTCATGACATGGAGGAGGAAACCAGCTGAGATGCTCAGGGAGCTGCAAATGTCTTACTGCATTGCTCAGGGCTTCAGAGGAGTGAGGTCGCACTGCAGTTGGGACAGTGAGGAGCACAGCCAAGCCTTGGACTGGGGTGGCCATGACCTCTGCTTGTTCCTAGCCCTGCAGGACCTTGCACCCTCCTGGAGCTCTGCTTTGAGCTGTGCTGCTCCATCCTGGCTTGGATCAGCACTAGTGTGGCTGCAGGACCAAGGCAGGGATTGTCTTCCTGGGCTGGGCACTGGGGAGGCCACAACTCCAATCCTGGGGTCAGTGTCAGGCTCCTCACTCTCAGAAGGACACTGAGGTGCTGGAGTGTGTCCAGAGAAGGGCAAGGAAGCTGCTGAAGGGTCTAGAGCACAAGTGTTGTGAGGAGCAGCTGAGGAAACTGAGATTGGTTATTCTGGAGAAGAGGAGTCTCAGGGGAGACCTTCTCACTCTCTCCAACTGCCTGCAAGTAGGTTGGAGCCAGGTGGAAGTTGGTGTTTTCTCCCAGGAAGCAAGCAATAGGATGAGAGGAAGCAGTCTCAAATTGACAATTGGACTTGATGATCTTGGAGGTCTTTTCCAACCTTAATGATTCTGTGATTCTTTGACCCTGAGGACACAGTGGGGACCTTCTACCTGATTTGCTCTTGGAGTGCTTCAGATGTCCAGCCCCTTACCACCATCATCTTTTTGGGGGTAAACCAGAAGGAAACAGGTCTCTGGAGCCTGATGAAGGTGTGCCATGCCCCAGTGCAGTGTCTGTCTGTGCTCATGGTGTCCATGGGGCTGCACTGAAGGAAGGCAGCCCTGAAACTTTAATGCTTGCCTGCAATATTGATGGTACTTCGAGAGCAAGGCAGGAAGCACGCCGGAGGCCTGAATATTTCATGGGTGGCCCCATGCCAGGACTTCGGGGAGGCTTCCCTCTCCTGCTGCTCCATCCACAGCCTGCCACGAAGTCTGAGCCATCCACTGTGAAAAAAGAGTGAAGGCATCCTGATTTGCAGCCAAAGAGCCCCATAAAAATACTTGGGGGGCATTCCTGCCTCTGCCCGAGGCAAAAGGAGCACAAGTGTCTTCCTAGGCATCTCTCTGCTCTGGGCAGGGTTGGCAGACCCCAAGGTGCAGGGCTGGAGGGCTCTGCTGTGACCTCCCAGACTGTCTGTGGTGGATGTCTCCCACCAGAGGTCCCAAAGCACTGTGGTGGTGGCTTAGAGTGTCATACACCCTTCTCTGGGCTGGGCTGTCCTGGGGTCACCACGAGGGATGGGGACAGCAGCCATCCCTACTCCTGTCTATCCTGGCCATGGCAGGGCTGTCCCCCATGCTGGATGTCCCTCTCCAGGGACATGTGGCACAGGAGGTGAAGGCTGCTGAGGTGGCTGGGAACCAGGTCAGCTCTCCATCAGTGCATCCTCAACATGAGCCAGGGCACTTGCAGCCAGTACTGCATCAATCCTGATCCAGATCCAGTCATCCTGGGTGGGCACAAGGACCCTAGACCCCACAGCCTGCCTATGACATGGCAATGATGGGGAAAGTGATCACAGAATCAGGTAATTGTTTGGGTGGACCTTCAAAGCTCATCTAGCCCAAGCCCCTGCATTCAGCAGGGACATCTGCAAGCAGAGCAGGTTGCTCACAGCCACGAACAACCTGACCTGGAATGGTCCCAGGGATGGGACATCTCCCACTCACTGGGCAACCTGGGCCAGGCTCTCACCACCCTCAGTGGCAAAAATGTTTTCCTTCTCTCTAGTCTCAATCTCCTCTTCTAGTTTCAAACCATCACCCCTTGCCCTGTCCCAACAGCTCCTGATTAAAAGTCTCTCCCCAGCTTTCTGCTAGGCCCTTCAAGTCCTGGAAGGCTGCAGGAAGCTCTCCCTGGAGCCTTCTCTTCTCCAGGCTCAACAAGCCCAACTCTCTCAGCCTGGCCTCACAGCACAGAGCTTCCAGCCCTCACATCATTGTTGTGTCCTCCTCTGTGCCTGCTCCACCAGCTCCATGTGTGTCCTGTGCTGAGCACTGCAGAGCTGCCCCAGCACTGCAGCTGAGGTGTGAGCAGAGCAGAGCAGAGGCACAATCCCCTCCCTGCCCTGCTGGGGATGCAGCCCAGGCCATGGTTGGCTTCTGGGCTCTGAGTGCTCATTGCCAGCTCATGTCCAGCTTTTAGATGAAGATATTAAACAGCACTGCTCCCAGTTTGGCTCACAAGGATGTGATGGTGAGAACACACTGCTCTAGTACAGCCCTTCCTCTCATCCAGCTCCCTCAGCCAGAGACCTTCTTGAGCAGCTCCTTGCCTGCTGTCCTGCAGCTCTGGGGGTGCTGGGGGCTGCCTGCCTATGAAGCCCCCTTGGGTGGAGCCCCAGGGTGCAGCAGAGACCCCAGGTTCTGCAGTAGGGACAGGGACACTGCAGCCTGATGGTGCTCAAGCACCTTCATAGCTCAGATGAACCCTCAGAGCCCTCAGAGCCCCAGCATTGTGTATGTCCCCTCCTTGCTCCATGCCTCAGTTTCCCCACTGTCCATCCAGGCATTTTGTAGGAAGTCATAGCCACTCCCCAGGACCATGAGCAGGAGATTGGGATACAGGATGGATCCTGACCTCCACCAAGGGACAGACCTCAGCCCTGAGCATGCTGCTGGGAGTGGTGGCCACATACCAACCCATTGTTTTCTCCATCAAATGATGGGGCAGGAGCAGGCTGGGTGTGAATGGCCCCCCTGGCTCAGCATCCCAGGGGCCAGCACCAGGCTGGATCAGCTTTGCCTTTCCTCTCTGGAAGGATGCTGGGTCTGTCTTTTGATCAGGGGACCAAGGAGCAAGGACTGCTGTCACCTGCCCTGAATGGCTCCAGAGGAGCAGGGACAGCTCTGCCCCAACATGGGACTGTGGCTGTGCTTGGGGCAGGATGTGATCCAGAGGAGAAGACACCACAGTGTGCTTTAACCCCTCTCTGCTGGAGCCAGCTGCCACCCCAGAGCCACCGCCACTGTCCCCCCTGTGCCTCTCCACAGTGTCACATTGGATGTGAGATGTTGACCCTTCTGAGCTGGGACATTCATGCCCATGGGGAGGGCATGTGCTGGCTCCTGGCTAGGGCTCACTGCTGCCATCTGCCCTCACGGTGTGCCAGGTCTCCCTGCTGAGGAAGCATTGCCCCAGCCAGGATGCTCGCCCCAAACCCCAGCCTGTTCCTGACTCCTGAGCTCCCCTTTGGGTCCCATCCCCTCACCAGCAGCCCCAGTGCCCTGCAGGGAGAATGGAAACCCAGGACAAGCCCTTTGCAGGGAGCTGTGCCTCTGATCAGGCTAAATTGGAGCTGTTAATTAACAGCAGGAGAAGAGATCAATAAGGAAAGCAGCTGGAGCTGCAGCCAGGGCCAGAGCCATCTGGACTGGGGCTCCTCCTGCCCACCTCCTGCCCCTCTGGCACGGCAATGCCAGGTCTCTGCTCTCCTCCTGAATCCTCAGATGAGGAAGGAGGGAGATGCACGTGCAAGTGAGTTCCCACAGGGAGCCCATCAGCAGGCTGTGGGTGATGACAGGGAGAACCTCTCCATCCCACAGACCACAGGCCGTGAGGGTGACGGAGCTGGAGCCAAACGCTTCAGGGTCGAGGAGCTCCGGGGTGGGAGAAGGAGTTAATTCCTACACCGAAAAGCTCTTTGCCGGCATCTCGTCTCTAATGGAAGAGTCATGTCGGATTAGCGGGCGGCGGGGCGAGGCGCGGAGCGAGCATCCTGCCTGCCGGCCCCGGCCCCGGGGAGAGCCGGGGAAGCCATGCGGAATGGCAGATCTGGGCCACTGGGCCAGCACCGGCGGGGGCCGAGCCTCCCCGGCGAGCTTCCGCACCGGCCCCATCCCGGTGCCTCTGCATCCAGCCGTTGTGCACCCACCGAGCCCCGCTGATGCTCTTCCCCTAGCCCCAGCCAGGCTGGAGCAAAGGGGTTCGGCAGCACGAAGCCCCCCGAGCCGGCGCAGCTCCGGCGAGCGCTGGCAGCCTCTGCAATCCAATCACCGAGGGCGAGCGCTGCCCGAGCGCTGGAAAGTGGGTCAGGCACATTGAACACCATGTGCTTCGCCTCCCCTTTCACACTCCTTATCGCAACCCTGACGGTAAATAAACAAGGCTGTCGTCGTCTCCCCAGCAACCCAGGGCCGTGCCTGGAGCGGAGTCCAAGGTGAGCCGCGGTGCCGGCGATGGGAGCCAGCCTGGCCAGCCGGGACCCGGCAGATGAGCCACAAGCCCCAGGCCCTAGGCTCGACTGGGCACAGGGACTGAGAGCTGCCCAGCAGCTGGGAAGCACTGTCGTAGGCACTGTCCTGGGATGGTGAAGAGCCATTCCTTGGTGTGATGCTGCCTCTGACATGGGCACTGTTGCCCACAGCTGCTCATCAGTTCTGGCCAAACTTGAGATGGGAAAACTCTGGAAAATGGGAATATTTACCACCAAAGAGCACAGTGAGGAGTTTGGGAAACCATTAGGGTGAGTGTGTCTTCGAGTCAGGCTCTCATGGGTTATCAGCAGCAGGAGCAATGGCTGAAAGCATCAGAGCATCCCTGACCCACTGACCCATAAAAACGAGGCATCCCAGAGGGATGTATCATCCAGCCAAGCATCCCCTTCCACAGGTAACCCCAGTGGTTCTCCCTGGGGAGGGCTGGGCCATTGTGACACCTTCTCCAGGCTGCTGAAATCAAGCAGAGCCCTTTGTTTTCAGCTTTCATATTATTTAATTCTTCTCTCCTCACTTGCACTGCAGGGGCAGTGGCTAAGCCTGGGGCTTTGCTAAGCTGGGATCGTATTAAAAGAACAGAGAGGAAGAGAGTTTCTGGTGCTAAGCTGCTTGAAGTAACAGAGATGGATTTAAGGAAACTGCTCCCAGAGCGATATTATTGCCCAAAAGCACCCAGCCTGCAGGAAGGCTGACAGGGATGTAGGGAAAGGCCCCAGGCTTGTCCCTGTTGGGAGGCACCAGCACTTGTATTGGCACCGAAGAGCTGCAAGGGTCTTGCTTGAGGCAACACAGGAAAGCCTCATGGAGCCACAACTGGGTCTGGGACCCACAACTGGGACTAGGACCCACAGCTGGGACTAGGACCCACAGCTGGGGTTGGGACCTGGACCTGCAGCTGAGACTAGGACCCACAATCAGGGTTGGGATCTGCAGCTGGAATCTGAACCTGTAGGGAGGGCTGAGACCTGGACCTGCAACCAGGGCTTGGCACCCACAGCCAGGGCTTGGGACCCACAGCTGGGGCTGGGACCCACAACGGGGGCTGGGATCTACAGCTAAGACCTGGACCCACAGCTGGGGCTGGGACTCACACCAAGGCCAGGGATTTGTAGCTAGGACCTCAGCCTGCAGTTGGAGCTTGGCACACACAACCAGGACTGGAGACCCACAGCCAGGGCTGGGACCTGGACATGCAGCTAGGGCTTGGCACACATGACCAGGACTGAGGACCCACAGTCAGGACTGGGACCCACAGCCGGGGCTGGGACTCATGCCAAGGCCAAGGATTTGCAGCTAGAACCTGGACCTGCAGCTGGAGCTTGGCACGCACGACCAGGACTGGGCCCCACAGCTGGGGCTGGGCCCCACATGCAGGTCTGGGCTGTGTTCGGAGCCGGGCCGGCAGCACGGGCAGCAGTGGGTGGCTCACCTGGGCTTTGGCTGTATTAAAAGCTAAGTCCTCCAGCGTGGCTTTTTCCAGAGCAGGAGCCAAAAAGGTGCTTACGGGGCCGAGGCAGGAGCCTGCCAAGCCCTAATTAGAGGCTCTCAGCAGTGCAGCATGTTAATACCCAACCTTTCCCCTCTGGAGAGCAGGATTTAAATGGCAGCGAAATCGTCTCGGGGATGCAAGTGCTGGGCTTGGCTTCTTGGGGTGAGAGGGGGAAATCCTCCCTTTTCTCCCCAAACCATGGCCTATCAGCAGCTGCCCAGACTCCCTGACCCATGGGTGCTTGGTGCTCCCACACCAGCTCCGTGGCAGGATGCAGGCGACCTGTGGCCAGGCTAAGGGAGAAGCCAGAACAGAGCCCTGGGCACTTTCCTCTCCCCTGCTCTCTCTCTCACCCTCTCTCCGCATTAACATGTTAACTTTGGCCAAGAGCTTTTCCCACTGACCTACTGATCTTTCCTATTTTGGTCCCTGGAATTAAGGGATTGTGAGGGATTAACTGGTGCTAAAGCCTCCCGATCGGCTCTGGAGCAGGATGCCCAGGTACGGCTGCAGCAGGCAGCTGGGGCCACCAGCCACAAGAGGAGGGAGCTGAATGGTGGCCAATGGCTCAAGCATCGCTGGGTGGGTGTAGCACCCCATGCTTGACCAACTTGGGTGGTCTTGGCTCCTGCTTCTCCCCTCCCTGGGGTTTTGGGCCTGCCAAGGTCGGGACTGAGCACCCACCTGGTGATGGGAAGGGTGAGACTGCCCAGAACCTCCCAGGGATGGATGGGTGCTGTGAGGACCACCCTGTGCTAGCAGCAGGGATGCCATCAAAGGTCTGGAGCCAGCTGGGGCCGTGAGGGCAACTGAGATGGCTCCCAAGCACCTTCCCTGGGACACAGCCAGTTCCTGCAGCAAAGCCCTCAGTGGATGGGCAGGATAGGGCCCTTGATCAGTACCATCCTCTTGCCACTGGCCCCAGGGTGCTGCAGCAGACCCTGGTCGAGTTCCTGGCACCCACATGACTGCCCTGTGCCCAGCTCAGCCTCTGCAGAGCTGCGGGCAGCTGCCTGCCCCCAGGCCCTCTGCCTGTCCCCCAGGGTGATGCCCCAGTGCCACCAGTCCCCAGAGCCCTCCCCGTCTGGGCCAGAGGGCTCTTGCCCCCATCTCAGCTCAGCCAAGGGCAATTGCTTTTTTGGCAATATTTCCACATTAATCTAATTAGGAGGCAAAAAAAAAAAATCCCCCATTATCTCCTTATTCCTTTTCACCCTGGTTTGGACACTCCCCACCAAGGGCAGGCTGCTCTTCTGCCTGGAGGAACACCCCCAGAGTGTCCCCATCCCACATCTCTGCCCCAGACCTGGGAACTGTGTCCCATCTCCTCCAGGTCCCACTTCTCTCACTGCCAGGAGCAGGAGAAGCAGCATCCCATGAAATTTTGTGGCTGGGAAGTTCAAAAAGATGGAGAAGAAGGAGGAGGGAGAGAGGGGGGGGGGGAAAGGAACAACCCAGCTTTGAAGGTGCCTGGAGATTAACTCAAGGCCACGGTGGAGGCTCGGAGACTTTTCCAGCCAAACCTCATTAAGGCAGGAGCAGGGAGGGGGTGGGCAGGGAAATCTTCTAAGCAGAAGGAAAAATGTTTGATTCAGCAGAATCAAGGGAGGGGGGAAAGCCTCCTCACGTCCCCCTACTCTGCTTTTATCTGTCTCGGGGGGATCGGGGAGGAATATGAATCTGCCCCTTCCCTCTTTCCTCTTTAGCTCCTAATTATTACGCTGGAGATTCAGCAGCACCGAGCCATGCCTGGCTGAGGCAGCGATGCCTGAGCCGGGGGCAAGGGCTGGCAGGAGCCACCCAGGGAGACCCTCCGAGCCCCCCGAGCCCCCTCGGCGCAGCAGGGAGGCAGCAGGGGGCACGGGGAGGGGAGAAGGACCCTCCTTCTGGAACAGTGCAATGAGGTGTGCCAGGGCTCTGCAGCCCAGCCCTGGAAGGTGTTGCCTTTGTCCTCTCCCCAGGGACCCTGGACGGGTCCAGAGGGGCGATGGGCTCAGAGAAGGCTAGGGGTGGAGGCTGAGCCCCCAGGGCAGAGGCTTCAGCCACCCACGGCCATGGCATCTCAGCCCACTGACCTACTTTGACCATCACTGTCCCACAGGGATGGGATAGGGACAGGGACAGGGACGGTGATACAGATGGGGATAGGAATGAGGATGGAGATGGGGATAGGGATGGGGATAGAGACAAGGATGGGAATGAGGATGGAGATGGGGATAGCTACACGGACAGAGATAGGGATGAGGACATGGATGGGAATGAGGATGGAAATGTGGATAGCCACAGGGACTGAGATAGGGATAAGGATAGGGATGGGGATGAGGATTGCGACTGGGATATGGATGGGGATGGAGACAGGGGTGGGGACAGGGATGGGGACAGGGATGATGCCACTCTCCAGCCATGCAGCAAGGTGATACCCTATCCCACCCCATGGGCACCTACACCCACAGCAGAGACCAGCCTGGCTGTGCCCCTCCATCACTCCTCCAGCCCCTAACAAAGGCTCTGTGGCCACTAATTGCTTGGGGCCCCCTTCGGGGTGCAGGGCGATCCCGAGAGCCCCTGCCCTGTCCCAGCGGCAGCTCTGCTGACCACGGCTCCAATGAGCCTTGGTTGTGCTGCGTGGCTGCTGCTGCAGGGCTGGAGGCTGCTGCGCCGGGGCCGTCCCTCCCAGCCGCGGCTGCAGCTATTGCATAAGGGCCAGGCTGGCATTACGTGAGCGGGGCAGGGCGGGGGGGTCTGCTCACACTTGGCCGCGTGCCCCCCGGCCCCGCCTGGGGACAAGGACAGCCCCACGTGGGCTGTGGCACTCGGGGGTACCCCAGTGCTGCCTCAGTTTCCCTCTTCTCTGTGCTCTGCTTTGCACCTGCCACCTATCCTTGTGTGCCTGAGCAGCAGCCACCCTGTGCCACAGCCCCACAGTACAGACCCGTGCCACAGCCCCACACCACAGCCCCACACCACAGCCCCATACCATAGACTCACACCACAGCCCCACACCACAGCCCCACACCACAG
>VWZO01000935.1:219081-246309 GCA_013396975.1 Bucco capensis | reverse complement strand
CCCGTAGCCGTTCCATTCTCTGCACAAGGAGTGCCATGGGGCTGTGACTCAGCCGTGCTGGCAGGGCCACGTGCCCATGCCATGCCAGGTCCAGCTGTCAGGGACTGGCACAGCTGACAAAGACACTCCTGCTGCCCATGGTCTGAGGGCAGCATCTCCATCCAGCACAGCATGGGGACCCTCATCCAGCACCACTGGAGAGCTTTGGCAGCAGGGCTGGGGGTGGCTGTCCCTGAGCAGGAGGTTCTCCAGGGCATTAACCAAGAGGCCACGTTAAGGCTCAGTGGTTCCAAGTGCCGCAGCTCCCCTGCAGCCACCCTGGCGCTGCAGCCCACACCCACCTGCAGGCACCTGAGGACAAGGTCTGGGGGCACCAACACCGTGTCCCCTGTCAGTGGGTTGACCCCATGACCTGCTCCCCGCCAGGCAGGTCAGCCCTTCCCGACGGGAAACTGAGTCATGGCAAGGCACAGGGACCTGGCAGTGCCCATGGTGAGGATCCTGTGGCAGGGCATCCTGGGGCCAGCTCTGCCAGCCACTTGTGCCAGGGCTGAGGGAGCGAGGGGCAGCCTCGCGCAGCCCCGCGGGGGCTTGGTGGTCTCTGAGGTGGGCAATGGGCTGAGGGCACACGAGGAGGTGATGCTGAGCTGGCAGAGAGGTTCTCCTCTCACTGGGTGGGGCCAAGAGAGAGCAAACAGGGATTAAGGTGTGGTGGTGTCATCCCAAATTCCTGCTCCAGGCCAGCCAGGGGCTGATTGGGCAGATCCTGGCGGTGGAGCCAAGCTGGTGGCTGCCACTTCAATGTGGCCACTGGCTGGCAGTGCCCCAACATCTGTCTGTCCTGGTCCTGACCACAAAGAGTCAGTGGTGAGGCCAGGCCAGGGAGGAGAGAAAGGAGAAGGGCTGGATGGTGGTGGGGTGGCAGAGCTTTTGCTTCTTATCCATTCCCTGTGGCTGTCTCCTCCCCGATGCCCAGGGGCTGCTGGTGCCATCCATGCTGGGCTGGCTCCACTTGACACGTCCTTGGCATTGCCCAGGAGGGTGCAGCTCCCCAGCACTGAGCCTGGTTCTGGCAACACCTGGGCAGAACTGGACACCAACTGGGGTATCAACTGGATGGCAGCTCTGGCCCCTCCAACCCCTGTGGAGCCAGTGCCAGTGATGCCAGGGTCAGTGTCTCCACACCAACTGGCTGCAAGCAGGGTGGGAGCAGGCTCTGCAGTGCAGTGCCTGGAGGGGGACATGGTCTTTAGGAGACATTTGGTGACCTCAAGTGCTACCACATCCAAAACAGCCCTCAGCAAGGAAATGGGAGGCCACTCCAAATGTCCTGTTCTCAAATGTCATGCCAAGGGCTCAACCATCACCTTGGTGAACTGTCTCCACCACAGTTCTGGTTTTGCCAAGACCAGGACCCCAATTGAAACCTGGCCAAGTCCACAAGGTGAGGTTCAGGTCAAGATAAAAGTGGATCCTGCTCCAGTGTCACCTCCCCCTATGGCCACAAAACCATGGGGCTGAGTCCCAGACCTGCAGCACCCTGCACTCACTGCCCCATGCAGCATCTCCTTTGCCCCAGGATTTTCCCTGTTGGTGTGGGAGGCTGGGCTCTGTGCACAAAGGGTTAAGGAGCTGGTGGCAGGGAGCAGTGCGTGGGTCCAGCATTGCTCATGGCAGGTGTGGTGCTGCTTATGTAAGCTCAGAGTTTTGGGTTGTGCCAGGGAGTATCGCTGCTCTCCCTCTGGAGCCACTCAGCCACCACTGTCCCAATACCTCCCCTTCCAAGGAGGACATTGAGGTGCTGGAGTGTGTCCAGAGAAGGGCAAGGAAGGTGCTGAAGGGTCTAGAGTACAAGTGTTGTGAGGAGCAGCTGAGGGAACTGGGGTTGGTTAGCCTGGAAAAGAGGAGGCTCAGGGGAGATCTTCTCACCCTCTCCAACTCCCTGAAAGGAGGTTAGAGCCAGGTGGGGTTGATCTCTTCTCCCAAGGAGCAAGTGACAGAACAAGAGGAAACAGCCTCAAGTTGCACCAGGGGAGGTTCAATTCAGACATGAAGAACAATTTCTTGACTGAAAGAATGGTTAGGCATTGGCCCAGGCTGCCCAGGGCAGTGGTGCAGTCACCATCCCTGGAGGGATTCAGAAAACATGTAGACATGGTACTCAGAGACATGGTTTAGTGGCACTGGAGTGTTGGGTTGACAGTTGGACTTGATCTTTTCCAACCTCAGTGATTCTGTGACAACAGTGGCAATCAGGGCCCAGACAGCGACTGCCTTTTGGGAGGGTTGGATCTGCCAGGACTGGACCCTGCATGCCCCAAAGAGTCACTACCATGCTCCCAATCTCAATTTCCCCAGCTGCGAACTGGGGCTGATGAGGATGACCTCCCTCGGGCAGCTCCTGGGACCTCGAGGGATGGCCCTTAGCTCCGCTCCTCACACGCTGCCGGCAGGGGACTGCCCCCACTGGGCTGAGGAGAGATGCGTGCCGGGCTGGGATTGCAGGGGCCGTGCCGGGGCTGTGCTGTGCAGGAGCCTGTAAAGAGCGAGGCGAGCCGTCGGCCCGCGTCCCGTCTGCGTGCCCAGCCATGCGGAGCACGGCGGGGAGGAGGCTGGCAAGGCAGGAGAGGAAGGAACGGCGAGCCCGTTCCCAATCGCCATCAGCACAATCATGTCAGACAGCGGCACTGGAGCGCGGCAAGGCCCCCGCCGCCCCCCGCGCTCCTCCCCGGCTCCCCTTCCCTGCTCACAGCTGCTCCCGCGCCGGAGCAGAGCCAGTAGGAAACTGGGCACACGGGTGGGAGCAGGCAAAGCGCTCAGCCCTGTCGGCTGCCTGTCACTGCCGGGGGACAGTGCTGGGGTGGTGGCCAGAGACCCTCTGCCAGTGTCCCAGCAGCATCCCTGTGCTCCCAGCTCAGTCCCAAGCTCTGGGAGGAAAGTGGGTAGAATTCACCCACTTCAGCCATGCTTAAGTGCTTTAATTCAAGGGTTTGGTGCCCTTGAAGAGCCCAACTGTGAGGGTAGAGGGAACCTGGGGGGGAGGCAATGATGCCATGTGTGTGATGGTGGTGGCTGCATCTCTGCCCACATAGGTGCCAACTCCATGCCCATGGCTGATGTGGTGTCCGTGATGTGCCATGGGCCATGACTGACACCTGGCAGATGCCTGTCGTGCATGCCATGGCTGTGTCCCTGATGGATGCTGTGCTAGTGCCCATGGTAGATGCCCTCTCTGCTCACAGCAGGTCACCAGGTTAGTGCCACTGTCCCCAGGACCCCTGAGGGCATGCATGGGTGTTGCTGAGCACCCACCACATTCCTGAGCCCTGGTCTGGCCATGGCATGAACCAGCCACCCAGTGATGTGGCCATGGGGACTCTGGTGACCTGGTGCAAGAGTTGCACCACAAACCCCAGCTGTGGGGCTCTGCCCCATGCCAGCACCTCTGGCTCAGCCCCACAGGAGCTCATGGTGTGGTCCAGAGCCAGAAGTTCTCCGCATTTATTAGGGCAGTGTGTTGGAGCACTCTGTTATCCTGGATATCACCCTGGGCCCCCAAGCCCTCTGTGTGCATTGCAGCATGAAGGACAGGGTGGGAATGGCTCCCTGCCACCTCACAGCTTCACAGAATCATAGAATCACTAAGGTCAGAAAAGACTTTTAAGATCATGGAGTCAAACTGTTAAGCACTGCTAGGTCACCACTAAACCATAGCCCTAAACTACATCTAAATGTTTTTTAAACCCCTCCAGGGATTGTGACTCCACCACCTGCCTGGGCCAGGCCTTGACAACCCTTTCAGTCAGGAATTTTTTTCTCATGTCCAACCTAAACCTCCTCTGGCACAACTTGAGGCTGTTTCCTCTTGTTCTATTGCTTGTTACCTGGGAGAGGAGAACAACCTTCTTGCTCCAACCTCCCTCCTTTCAGGGAGTTGTAGACAGTGAGAAGGTCTCCCCTGAGCCTCCTCTTCTCCAGACTAACCAACCCCAGTGCCCTCAGCTGCTCCTCACACTTGTGCTCTAGACCCTTCCCCAGCTTCATTGCCTTTCTCTGGCCACACTGCAGCACCTCAATATCTTTCTTGGAATGAGAGCCCCAAAACTGAACCCAGGGTTCAAGATGTGGCCTCACCAACTGCTCTGCTTCCCAACCTCTTCCACTGCACTTGCCAATCCCCATGTCCCTCAGCCAGGATGTCCCTTCTCACCCAGGACCTGTTCCCCACTGTGGGGACACTGTACGGATGCTCAGGGCCTCCCACATCCCCCAGTACAGGTTGTCTGCATGTTCTTCAGCCTCTCCCTGCCATGTCCTGCCCGGGAGGGAGGGTCCCCGTGCCCCAGCGGTGCAGGGACAGCAAAGTGGCACCGGGAGCACGGTGAAGCAATTGGGGTCGCTGACTCACCGGGACATGCAGCCAGCCCCGTGCCTTGGCCAGCCAGGACAGGATGGGCACCGGCACGGCCCTCCGCTGGGCGGGCAGCACCGGGCAGCACAGTGCCCTGTACCGCGGAGGGGGTTCGGCAGCCCCCGGCCCCGGGGGGACAGCCCTAGCGCAGTGCCCGAGTGCAGTGCCCAGCACCAGAACGACTGGAGCGGGGCTGGAGCCGGGGCTGGAAGAGGAGGAGGAGGAGGAAGGGCAGGAGGTGGGGCTGGAAGTGAAACCGATTTGGGGGGAGGCGGGGCGGGCTCGTCATGTGAACGGCCGCATGCTCGGGCAGAAGTGGGTCAGCGGCGCCGCGGAGGGGCAGGTGCCAGAGCCGCCCGGTGCCTCCCGGTGCCGCCTGGTGCCTCCCGGTGCCGTCCGGTCCCTCCCGGTGCCTCCCGGTGCCTCCCGGTGCCGCCCGGTGCCGCCGCTGCCCGCCTCGCCGCAGAGACCCCCTCCGGTGCCGCCCCATGCGCCCTCCGGTGCGCTCCTGACCGCCGGCGGACACGATGCGGGGTGAGTTCTAGGGAAAACAGGAGGGAGCGGACTGCGGCCGAAGTTGTCCTCGGTGGGGTACGGGAGGGACCCGGCATTGCTTCGGCCGTGGGGTCGGAGGGGGACCCGTGTCAGCCCCACTGGGGACATGGAGGGACCCGTGTCAGCCCCACTGGGGACGTGGAGGGACTCGTGTCAGCCCCACTAGTGACACGGGAGGACTCGCATCAGCCCCACTGGGGACACGGGGTGACCTGACATCAGCCCTCCGGGTAGAGGACCCACATCAGCCCCATTGGTGACACAGAGGGACCTGCCTCAGCCCCACTGGTGACACGGGGGGACCCTCCTCAGCCCCCCCGGGGTCTGTCTATCTCCTGCAGCTCCCCCTTTCATTAGGAATATAACTCTTGTTTATTTTGTTTCTCTTTCCGCCGCCGGCTTAGACTCGCTCTTAAGCTTTTCCTCGCACTAAACCCCTTAATCTCCTCTTCAATATGTTGCTCCCACCAGGGCTGGATTTATTGTGAGTTTTTTTACCCCTTTTACCCCTCCCCAGGGGTGGTTTCAGGGCCAGTTTGGGGCTTGGGGAAGGCTTCTGTGGGGTCAGGTGAGGGATCAACTGCGGTTTTGGTTGCCCCTTGCCCAGGGGAAGGGGCTGAGTTGGACCAGCACCTGCCTGATTTTATCCCTGATGGAAAGCAATTCCTACTTTTCACCCCTCTGTTTTGTAAAGCCAGCGGTTGGGAGGAGGAGGATGCAGGGAGGAAGGCTCTGGCTGGATGAGCCACCAGGGCCTGGTGATGGTGACGCAGTGGTGGCTGGACCCAGCTCTCCCTGACAGAGCTGCTGGGAGCATGGCAGGGACCTGATTCTCTGGAGTGGGATTGCGATCCCCCTTCCAAGTGGTTTTCCCCCATCTTCTGCCATGCCTGAGCCCTTCGCCCCAGCAGGACTCTCCTGTGCCTGTCTTTAGGTGTGGTTTTGGGGTGTGTGTGTTTAGCTGTATTTTGGGGTGTGACTTTTCGATCTATTTTGGGGTGTACATATGGAGATCGACATCTCTGAGCTCCTCAGATCTGTTCTCCTCCCTCCCCAGCATGGTCACAGGTCCTGTGGCTCTGCCTCCCACCACGCTCTTGTCTAACACTAGTAGGGCTGAGCTCCCCACATCCCCTTCCCGCCCCGCAGCATCCCGGGATTTCACCTTTATTAGTGCGGAGGGAAGCGTTAACGCTGCCTAATTGATAGCAGCACCCGCTCTTATGTAGCCCTGGCACAGCCAGCACCAAGCTTCATTAGCAGCTGGGTCAACTTTTCCTTTATTTGTCATTTTTTTACCTTTTCCCTCCTCAATTACTGTGCCTTGGCCCTAATTATGGGCCAGCCCCCCCAACATCACATCCTTTTCCCCCATCGGGCTCTTTTCCCGCAGTCCTGCCCAGCGCAGCCTCCCCGAAGCCCAAAATGCCGCATGGCGACGCCAAATCAATTCAGTCTCCCTTTTTTCCCTCCCAAAAAACCCTCCAACACTCTTTCCCACTCCCCACGGCCCACTGCAGCTCCTCACTCCACTCCTTCCCCATACCAGGGCTGGCTGAGAGGCTCTACCTTGTATAATCCTATAGGGTTTCCAGCCCTCCTGCTCGCTTGTTTTGCAAGCGGCGTGGCTGGGAGCGTGCAGTGGCTCGGCAGCCTCCCGACTTGTCCTAGTGACCTAGATCTGTCATTGGGAAAATCAGAGAGGCCGGAGGAGGAGCTTCCAAGCTGCCCGTTTAGGCAGCGTGCGCACGCTGCCACCGGCGAGGACAACCGGTACCCATTGGCCCTCCAGCACGACGGCTGTGCCCAGCCCGAGTGCCGCGGGATGGGGATGGGGATGGTCATGCCCTTCGCCTCCCAGAGATAAAATTGGAGGAGAAAGGTGATCCTTTGCCTCCTGCAATTAAGGTTAGGGAGGAAAAAAGTGGCCCTTCACCTCCTGAAAATGAGGCTGGGGGAGAAAGGTGGTTGTTCAGATCCTAAAAATGAGGTTTGATCCTTTGCCTGCCAAAAATAAGATTGGAGAAGGAAAGTGGTCCTTCACCCTGAAAATAAGGTTGGAGGAGAAAGGTAGTCCTTTGGGTCCTGAAAATAAGATTGAGGGAGAAAAGTGTTCCTTTGCCTCCCAAAAAGAAGGTTGGAGGAGGAAAGTGGTCCTTTGCCTTCTGAAAATGAGGTTGGAGGAGGAAAGTGGTCATTTGGCTACTGAAAATAAGGTTAGAGGAGGAACATCTCCCTTCAGCTCCTCTAAGAGTGAGGGGAAAAGGTGTTCCTTTGCCTCCCAGAGAGAAGGCTGGAAGAGAAAAGTAGCTGCCAGCAGTGTGGGGTCTCAAAGGATCCATCCAGGATTTGGGATCCTCGACCCTGAAGCCTGGGGAGCGGCAGTGCCTTGAAGGGGAAAGCCCAGTGATGGAGAGACATTGTCCCTCCACTGTGGGTGGCAGTGGGTTAACCCCACACCCCAGGTGGGGTCGTGCTGGCAAGCATCATCCTTCCCATCCTTCCCATCCTGCCCATCCTGCTCGTCCCTCCTCCCCATCACGTTTAACTTTGAACTCGGCAGTGGCTATTTCAGGAGCAGCTAATGTCTAAATCGCTCCTGCTTTATTGGATGTGGTGAGTGGAGCTGCTCTCACTGCCTTTATTTAGACCCATGGAGATAATTCCCCTGATTTAGCCACGGGGCCAAGCAGGTTTCTCCCTCCTCAGCCCCTTTTCTCCCCACCCTGAGCTGAGCCGCTGGCGGGTTCCCCTCCCTGTCACCGCCCCTTTGCCACCCTCCTGCCCCAGACAAAGTGCAAAGGGCTGTGTCCCACGCCCGTATGGCTGCCTCTGGAGATGTGCCAACAGCACTGAACCCGAGAGCAGCCAGGGCAGAGCTGGGGTGGCCGTGGGGAGCCTCGTGGGTTGCCTGCCGCGACAGCCAAGACAGACACCAATTCCACTAGGGACAGGGACAAACCAGCACCCTGCTGGGGATCGGGGTGACGGCGAAGCCACTGGCCACGAGTGAAGGTGGCCAGGGGTCACCCCGGGGCAGGAGGAGAGCGACTGTGCCCTGTTCTGGCCCAAAGTTTCCAGGAAATCTCTGCTAATCAATTAAGAAACAAGTCTCCACCTCCAGCATCAGAGCCTGGCGCTGGGCCCCGAGTTGTGTAATTGAAGTGTTCCTTATTGCCTGCCTGGCCCCTGTGCTGCCGGTGCCCCTCGGCCGCAGCCGGAGCTGGGAAGGTCGCAGCGGGTCCGTGCTAGCTGCTTGCTGCAAGCTACCCCCAGCCGCTTTGGGAATAGCCACAGGGTGCACGGGTGGGGATGGGATTTGCCAGCAGTGATCGTGAAATGCTGGAGGACCCTGAGCGCTGTGGCAGGAGCAAAACCAACAGCAGATGTAAAGGGCTGAGCATTCCCTTTATTTGCTTACTTACTGCTCCTCTGCCACCCCCAGCCCTCAGCCACCTCCCCAATGTACAATGGGAGATGATTCTTGCAGGGAAGCTCAGTGGCTCCAGCGCTGGGCTCCAGGGTCGCAGGTTGCTGCAAAGAACAAGAGAGCAGAGGCACGTTTTGGCGCAGGGATGGGGAGGGGAGATGGCATCACAGGTCTTTGCATGTCCCCATGGGTCCCTGCATGTCCTCATGGGTCTGTGCACATCTCTGTGGGTCCTTGTGTGTGCCCATGGGTCCCTGCTTGCCCTCATGAAGCCTGGACCCATCCTGCTCCCCCTGCTCTGGGTGCACCAGGGGGATGCTGAGCCAGAGGGATGGTGGCAGAGCACCAGAGCATGCCAGTGGCCTGGCTGGGGCTGGGGAGGTGACTGAGGGCTGTGGGGCTGCTGCTCATTAATTAGCAGAGATACCCACCCTGCGGCATCGATCGTGGCAGCGGGATGGGGCACAGACCTACTTTCCCAGCAGGTTCTCTGGGTAATGAGCCACAGGGCACGGGGGAAGCCTTGCCCTGGCTCTCGCCCCAGCAACCGAGGGGGCATTTGGGGCAGGGACAGCCATGGGGCATGGAGCCACTCCGAAACACCCAGAGCTGGGCTGCTCCCCCATCCCTGGGGTGGGTTTGCTCCTGTGGCCCCAGGGAAAGGGGTGGCTATATCCTGAGCTCAGCCCCATGAGTTGAAGGGTGCATGGGTTTACTCTGGGGAAGTCTGTGCAGAGAGCTTTGTAGGGACCTGCCAGTGGCCCCCAAAACACAGCCTCCCCCTCCTCACCCCTCAGCCAGGCTCACCCACTCAGCCCCATTGAGCTGGCTCCAAAAAGCCTCTGGCAGTAGCAGGGTCAAGACATGTCCTTCAGTGGGGTTCTGAGGGTTTTGGGGTGATTCCCTCCCCAGCAGTGAGGTGATACAGCCAAGGGGAGGTATGGGGAGGAGGAGGATAGAGCCGTCTGTGGTCACTGCACCACAGAGGGAGGGTCCAGAGTTCCATGGCTGGATCCTGCCTTGTTTTGCGGTGCAGGAGAGATGCTCACCCTCAGGCTGGAGATGATGGAGAGGAGATTGTGCTGGTGTAGGAGGGAGGCTGAGTCCTGCTCTTGGGAGCATGTCTCTGGCTCTGCCAAAACCACTAAAGCCACCTGCCCAGTTTGGGACAAGTGGTGCTGGGCTGAGGGGGACATGTACAGCCAGGTCCAGGGGGTGACAGGAGACCTGGGGACCGTGCAGGGACACACCTGCATCACCCCCAGACATCTGCAGCTGGGGACAGCAAATGGGTGTCTCTGTAGCTCCAGTGATCCCCCCAAAATGCCCCTTAAAGCTCCCATCACCAGCAGCAGGAGGTCAGGATGCAGTCCCAGGAAGGGTTAACGGCTGCAGTGTTACACAAGCGCTGGGGCCACGGGCAGAAAGTGTGTCAGTGGGACAGGATGGCACAGGATGGCTGCAGGAGCCACCGCGGGGCCACACAGAGCCACAGCGAGCGAGCAGGGGCCAGCAGCCAGACCATGCCACCGTGCCACTTATGTAAGGGCTGGCCGGTGGCAGCGGGCTGCGAGTTGGGCAAGAAGTATTTACAGTGGGAGGAAAGCAAATAGCGAGGCCAGGACATTTTAATTGCTGCCTGGAGATGATTAGTATTGATTTTTTTTAACCCTTTTGGTTTGTTTTGGTTTGTTATTTTTTC
This sequence comes from Bucco capensis, assembly GCA_013396975.1. Taxonomy (NCBI): domain Eukaryota; kingdom Metazoa; phylum Chordata; class Aves; order Piciformes; family Bucconidae; genus Bucco; species Bucco capensis. Next base: position 236,211 of record VWZO01000935.1, on the reverse strand, counting down.
CCTGCCTCTGTTTCAGCCCTGCTGGCTCTGAGAGGGGTTGTTCACTGTCTGCCCCTCCCCTGGGCAGGAGAAAGGGGTTCACCTCCACCAGAATAAACCCATTTTTGCACAGCATGGCTGATGCTTGCAGCATTGTAGTGGGAGGAGGAGGAGCCCAGCTCTCGATTGGGGAAACTGAGGCACGGTCGGAAGAAGTTCCGTGTCCAGGGTGTGAGGTCTGCTGTGATGTTCTCCTCTGATGGCAGTGAGGTTTAGGTGATGCAGGATGGTGCTGCAGCCACCCCAGTAGCATCCACATCCTTCCCCATCCTGCTGGGTTTGCCCCAGGGGGATGTGATGTCTGGGGGCCCTGGGGCGGACATGGCCATGGCACGAGGGAGATGCTGCAGTGACTCAGCCAGGACTTACAAACAGAGCAGCAATTAACCCCTGTTCTGGGCTGTAATTGCCATGGCTCCACAGCCATCTCCCCACGTCAGTTGTTTGGAGTGAACGCCTGACCGTGGGTCAGGAGCTGGCGGTGGGCACGGCTCTGCAATTAGAAGGATGCTAATTAGAGCTCCAAGAGGCTGCAGGCACACGGTGAGCACTCAGGACTTCTCCTTTCCAGCATCCAGGGAGGGAAAGCATCATCCCCATGTACCCTTAGCTCTGCCCACACTGGCTACAAGGATCTTGAGGGAGTCTCCTCCCCAGCTGGACGTGGAGGTGTTGGGGCAGGATTTGGCCATCAACATCTCATGAAGCCATCAGTGTGGTTGGGAGCCAACCAGGGGCTCTCAGGGCCCTGAGCAGCGTGGCACCCTGGGGCTCTGCCCAGCTGCTTGCCCGGGCACACGGTGCTGGTAATTGCGGGATGCAGGAGTATCGGCCGCGGGCGTCAGGGTGTGGTGAGCTCCTGATGGATCACCAGAGCTCCTGATGCATCACCCAGAGCTCCTGATGCATCACCCAGTGCTGCCAGCGGCTGCAATTACATTGCATAACAAAGCCAGCATCCTGCTGGGGGTGGCACCACCTCCCTGTGCCCCCCATTGGTGCCACCACCTCTGTCCATCCTGTCCCAAGGGGCAAGGTGTGAAGGTGAGGAGGGGTCCCTATGGTTTGCAGATTGCTCTCCTCTCTGGCAGCATGGGAGAAGGCAATGGTGGGAGCTGGGGGGTGTCTAGGTTGTCAGTGACAGAGGGTGTCTGGCACATGGGGGCTCTGGCACATGTCACCCTGCCAATGTCTCCGTCCTCCTGCCAAAGGGGTGACCCCAGGACTGTGATGCCAGTGCAGAGACAGGGTGGGAGCTGGAACTGGAGTATGTCCTTCCTGCTCCCTGCCAGCCCCATGCAGCAGCTCTGCTGCCTGAGGCCCAAAAGTACAGCAGAGGCATGGGCAGAGGCTTTGCAGAGGGGTGAGATGTAATGCCCTTGGGTTGGGGAGGGATGGTAACACAGCTCTGGGGTTGTTCAGCACTAGGTGAACCCCAAAATCACAAGCTGCATTTGAGGTAGGAGCTGAGCAGCAAGTTAATGGGTGGAGGAGGGTTCTGACCCCCCACTTGCACCTGAACTTGGGATGAGTCCTGCCCTCAAATGGCTGGCAGCAAATCTGCCCTAGGGGGGACCAATGACATCTCCGGGGCGACTGATGGGCATCCCTGGGGACTGAGAGCAGCCCTGGAGGGCTCTGATGACATCCCCAGGGGATCAAAAGCATCCTCAGGGGACTTATAACAGCCCCAGGAGGGTCTGATGGCAGCCCTGGGGGACCAGTGGCAGCCCAGCCACCCCACTGCCCATCTAACCTTGTGCTGATCCACCCCACCCTTCCCCAAAGCAGCGAGGGACCCTGGGACACCATGGGGTGCTGGGGTGCAGGTAGTGCCGGCCAAGCACTGGCACTGTCACCCACAGAGGTGGGAAGGGCTGACAGCAATCTGCAGAACACATCCCTCGACCAGAAGCGATGGCTCCCAGGGGAGAAGAGAGGCAGAAGGGAATTACCCGAGCTGGGGATTTGCACAGGCCCAGGAGATTTGAACCAACCATAATCTGGCTGTGGGGGTTATTTTGGCATGGCAGCCTCTGCCCAGCATCCTCAAGAGCGACACCAGGCCCAGGGCTGTGGGGGCTGGAGCGAGGATTAGAGGGTGCAGAGATGCCGGGAGGCACGTACGAGTCCCGGGGGTGCCCCACGTCCCCTCCCCTCCCCAGCACATGCAGGGTGGGCAGAGCCAGCCCAGAACTGGGGCAGCTGGAAAATGAGGAGGATGAAGCCTATTAGCAGCTCAGTGCCAGCGAAGCAGAAGCAGGGAGAGAAGCGGATTTGTTGGGGGAAGGGGACCAGGACCTTGAGCCAGCCATGGCTATATCTGTCCTGGGTTTCAAAGGAGATGATGGGAGGGGGGTTGGGGAAGCCCTTGGACGCTCTGCTTGGGCCAAACCCCCAGCAAGAGAGCATCCGTGGCTGCAGGGACAGGGATGGTTATCCCTGTGCTGAGGATGTCCCCCCGGCATGCACACACCAGCTGAAAAATCAAAGGGACAATTCCAAGTGAGGGCCCTGGGCAGGCAGGTCACAACCGTGCTGTGCTCTTCTAGCTGCAAGGGCTTTTCTTCCTGTCTCGGTGCTGGAGAGGTTAGGGGAGCACATGGGGGTATCCTGCACCCTGCATGGACCCTTTCTGGTTCGTCTCTGAGAACAAGCATCCTTGTGGGTCTGCAGGAAGGGCTGAGCTGCCTGCAGGTTCAGCTCTCGTGCCTCAGCTTCCCCAGCTGCTGGGCAGGGCTGTGGCTGTTGTGGCTGTTGCTATCTCACACGCTGGGTTCAGTGATGGCTGTCATTAACCATCGGGGCGTTTCCCCCTTTTTCCCCTCTGCCGCAGCCCAAATTGAGGTGATCCCGTGCAAGATCTGCGGAGACAAGTCCTCAGGGATCCACTACGGTGTTATCACCTGTGAAGGGTGCAAGGTGAGCCCAGAGACACCCCGGGCTGCCCGCAGATGGGTGCCGAGGGGTGAGTGGGTGTCTGCAGGGGCTGCCGGCCCGCCGGGCGCTTTCCCGACACCTCCCTGTCCCATCGCAGGGATTTTTTCGGCGGAGCCAGCAGAACAACGCCAGCTACTCCTGCTCCCGGCAGAGGAACTGCCTGATCGACCGCACCAACCGCAACCGCTGCCAGCACTGCCGCCTGCAGAAATGCCTGGCGCTGGGCATGTCCCGCGACGGTGAGTCACGGCCGAGTACCCCCGGGGCACCTCCGCTCCTCCTCCTCGGAGCGAGTCGGGCTGTCATAGCCAAAGCTGCTTCCCCCAGCCCAGGGAAAGGAGGATCTGGGGAGCCAGAAATGCGTTTGCATTGGGGAAGATTGGAATCCATCCTGTTCTCTTCAACACAGGGTCGGTTTGAGGTCGGGAGGGGATGCATCTGAGGGTGGCCTCTGCCCCACTCAGGGCTTGTTCTCCCTCAAAGCACACACTCCTCAGGAGGCAGGACCCTTCCCGGGGAGGATGAGGCGTTGTGTGGGCTGAAGCTGCTCTGATGCAGCCTCTGTCTCCTCCTCCGGGTAGCGGTGAAGTTCGGACGCATGTCAAAGAAGCAGCGGGACAGCCTCTACGCTGAGGTGCAGAAGCACCAGCAGAGCCAGGAGCAGAGCAGCGGCACCAAGGATGAGCCTGAGCCCCTGAGCCGCGTCTACACCACCAGCGTCAGCAGTGGCCTCTCGGACCTCGATGACATCTCCACGCTGTCGGACGGACTCCTCTTTGACTTCCCCCTCACCCCCGACGGCAGCAGCACCTACTACAACCTGGACCTGCTGGCCTCGGCACAGCCATCCCCCGACCAGTCCAGCCTGGATGTGGCCGATGCCACGCTCATCAAGCAGGAGTCCATCTACGAGCTGATGCTGGAGCCAGCGCTGTTCGCGCACGGGGCGCTGGAGGGCAGCCAGCTCGCTGCCGACATCTCTGTGCTCGAGATTGGTGAGCCTTGGGGTGATCCTGGCACCATGCTGCTCAGGGCAGCCCTGGGCACCTTCCAGGACATATCCAGCCTTGGGTGCTCACGCACAACTGGCCATGCTTGCAACTGACCCAGCCTTGGCTCTTGGGGCAGCCCCAAGCCCATCCCCCTCTCCAAGCTGAGCACTGCTGGAGCTCAACACACCTGAGGTGGTGCCTTGGGGACTGCCCCATCTATCCTGATGTCCCCATGACACCACATGTGAGCCCCTCAAGTCATGTTGGGTGTCTCCCTCTCTTCCATGGGAACAGCCCCTGATGCCCTATCTGTCCTCATATCCTTATGACACCACACGAGAGCCCCTCAGGTTGTGCAGTGCCCCCCTTTCTGTCTTGAGGACAGCCCCTGATGGCCCATCTGTCCTCATATCCCCATGACACCACATGTGAGCCCCTCCAGCAGCCCCCCAGGACACCTAGGAGAGGATGATGTTGGGATGTGGGGCCAGGGGGCCTTGCTGGGCCCCTGGGGCTCACTGCCTGCTGCCCTCATCTTGCAGACCGAGTAGCCCAGAATGTGGTGAAGTCCCACCTGGAGACATGCCAGTACACAACAGAGGAGCTCAAGCACCTGGTTTGGAGCCTCTACTCCCCCGAGGAGGTCCGCATCTTGCAGAGCAAGGTGAGTGCCACTGCTGTGACCCCTCAGCTCCCTGTCACAACCAGAGCCACCACAGCCCTCAGCAAGGGCTATCAGTGTCTCTCAGTGCTGCAGCGAGGCAAGGAGGAAGGCGAGGAGGATGAGGAGGGTCTTTGGGTGCTGTGGGAGCTGCAAAAGCCCAATGAGGGGAAATACAGGATTGTGGGTGGCAGGTGATGTCCCAGGCATCCTGGTGCCACCACCCCCATGAGGGGCATGACACCTGGGTCCCTTCCCTGCCCTGTGCAGTGGGGTGGAGGGGACAGTGGGCCCAGGGTGAGGGGTGGCAGCAAACCCCAGGTGGTGACAGGGTGGCCGTGAGCCCTAAGGGCTGTCCCTGCTGTGCTGGCAGAGCTGTGAGGCCATGTGGCAGCAGTGCTCGCTGCAGATCTCCAATGCCATCCAGTACGTGGTGGAGTTCGCCAAGCGCATCGACGGCTTCATGGAGCTCTGCCAGAACGACCAGATCATCCTCCTGAAAGCTGGTAAGAGCAGGGCACCTCGCTGTCCCCATGGCATCCCTGCCACCCCCATGGCATCCCTGCCATCTCCATGGCATCATTGCTGTCCTCATGGCATCCGTGCCATCCCCATGACATCATTACTGTCCCCATTGCATCCCTGCCATCCCCATGGCATCATTGCTGTCCTCACGGCTTCCCTGCCATCCCCATCTCCTCCCTGCCATCCCCATGGCATCATTGCTGTCCCCATTGCATCCCTGCCATCTTCATTGTGTTTCTGCCATCCCAGTCACATCCCTGCTGCCCCCATCACATCCCTGCTGTCCCTGTCACATCTCTGCCATCCCCACTGATTCTCTGCTGTCCCCATCATGTACCTCCCCACCTCATGTCCCCACTGTTCCTCCCGTGTCCCCAACACCTCTCCTGAGCATCACCCAGGGTGCCAAAGGGATATCCCATCTTTTGTCTTGGCTAGTGCTTTCCCTTTGGGATCTCCCCTCCCCCAGTGCCCCATAGCCCCCAGGCTTGGTGGGTACTGGGCTGGAAGGAGCTGAAGGTCATGTTGGAAGATCACTGGTGTAGAAAGGGAGGTGGGGAGTGGCTGCCCCAGGCAGAGGCTTTTCTTTCTCCATGGTCACCCTGAACCAAACGTCCATGGGATGGAAGGGAGCACAGTGGGCTTTCCCCGGGGAAAAGGAGAGCCAAACCCAAAGGGGAGCAGGGAGGGAGAAGAGGATGCATACTTGTGTCCCCAGCTGGTCTGTAACACTGTGCCCAGGCAAGGGAGCTGAATGTGCAAAAGACCCAAAATGCCCAAAAAAGGTGGGAAAAGCCTCACAGTTTCTAAACCTTCAGGGCTGTGGAGCTGAGAGCCTCACCCAGCACAGGGATGTGTGCCAGTGTCCTAGCAGGGTGCTGTGCCCCATAGCCAGAGCTGGCTGTGCCCAACACACTGGTGTTTAACTCATTCTTCCATTTCTTCCTTCCATTTTCCTTTCATTTCTTTTGTTGCCCCCTCTCCTCCCTCGGTGCTCCATGACCTCCATCGATCTCTGTCCGGCTCCCAATGCCTGGATAACATTTCCCTTCACTGAAATATTGTGCTCACAACTGGGAACCTTAAACAAAAACCCAAACCAACCCAAAACCCAACCAACACCAACCCCCAAATTGGGTTTACTGGAATGACCATTCTCTGCTTGGGAATCACCAATCTGGACTTCCCACTTGCACTGGGGCTTTCCTCTCTCTTCCATTTGCTCCTGGGATGATGGAACCCCCTGGCCCTGCCCTGCCCTGCCCTCGTCTGCACTCTCTGTGCCTGTGTCAGGCTGCCTGGAGGTGCTCCTGATCCGCATGATCCGAGCCTTCAACCCCTTGAACAACACCATCCTCTTCGAGGGCAAGTTCGGTGGCATGCAGATGTTCAAGTCACTCGGTAAGAGCCACTCTGCTGGGGATCTCCTCTCCTGGAGGCAGGGCTGGGGGTGGCACTGAGGAAATGCAGCACCCCAGCATTAGAGATGGTGTGGGCAGCAGGAATGGGGCAGGGACACCAAGCTAGATGGGAGTGTTGACCTCCTGGAGGGTAGAGAGGCTCTGCAGAGGGATCTGGCCAGGCTGGATGGATGGGATGAGCTTCAACAAGGCCAAGTGCTGGGTCCTGCACTTGGGACACAGCAACTCCAGGCTTGGGGCAAAGTGGCTGGAAAGCTGCTGCTGGAAAAGGACCTGGGGATGTTGTCTGACAGAAGCTGAAGCAGAGCCAGCAGTGTGCCCAGGAGGCCAAGAAGGCCAACAGCATCCTGGCTTGGATCAGCACTAGTGTGGCAGCAGGACTAGGGCAGGGATTGTCCTCCTGGTGGGCACTGGGGAGGCCACAGCTCCAATCCTGGGGTCAGTATTGGGCTCCTCACTCCCAGAAGGACATTGAGGTGCTGCTGAAGGGTCTAGAGCACGAGTGTGGTGAGGAGCAGCTGAGGGAACTGCAGTTGGTTATTCTGGAGAAGAGGAGGCTCAGGGCAGACCTTAGCTCTCTCTCCAACTCCCTGAAAGGGGATTGGAGTGGGTTGGGGCTTGGTCTCTTCTTCCAAGGAACAAGTGATAGAACAAGAGGAAAAAGCCTCAAGTTGCACCAGGGGAGGTTTAGGTTGCACATTAGGAGCAATTTCTTCCCCCAAAGAGTTGTCAAGGCCTGGCCCAGGCTGCCCAGGGCAGAGGTGGAGTCCCCATCCCTGGAGGGGTTGAAAAGATGTGCAGATGTGGTGCTGAGGGCCATGGTTTAGTGGTGAGCTGGCAGTGCTGGTTAACAGTTGGATTTGATGATCTTAAAGGTCCTTTCTAACCTGAACCTGATTTGATGATTCCATGATTCTCTCCCTGTGGCTGGGCTAAATCCCTGGGGGACAGGACCCCCCCCCCCCCCGTGTTTGCTTATGCAAACATCAGGTTGATGTCCACCATGGCCAGGACTCACTTTCTGCCCTAGGCTGAAGGCCAGCAGTGCCAGGTATCCTCTGCTAGGCTCTCTCCTCCTTCACCCATTGCCCAAAAGCTCTCTGAGCCCCAGGTGCCATGGGCTTGGCTGGTGGGTGGAGGTGTGGGGTGCTGCTGGGCAGCACAGAGCTGCGATGTCCTCTCTTCCCTGCTGTCCCCACATCAGGCTGTGATGACCTCATCAGTGCTGTCTTCGAGCTGGGGAGGACCCTGTGCCGCCTGCAGCTGACAGATGAGGAGCTTGCCCTCTTCACTGCTGCTGTCCTGCTCTCCCCAGGTACAGGGGGCTGGGGAGGGGGCACCTCAGCTAGGACCAGCTGGGGAGGGGGAGGACTCATGCCAAAGGTGGGGAGATCTGACCCCTAAGTGTCCAGTTCTAGAGCCCTCAACACAGAAAGGCCATGGAGCTGATGGAGCAGGTGCAGAGGAGGCCACGAGAATGCTCAGGGGCTGCAACACCTCTGCTCTGAGGACAGGCTGAGGGAGCTGGGATTGTTCAGCCTGGAGAAGAGAAGGCTTCAGGGGAACTACTAGTGACCTTCCAGGACCTAAAGGGAACTTCCAAGCAGGCTGCAGAGGGCCTGTTTGCAGAGGCCTGCAGTGAAAGGACAAGGGGCAATGGTTTTAAATTGAAGAAGAGTAGATTTAGACTGGACATTAGAAAGAAGTTGCTCCCCACAAGGGTGGTGGAACACTGGCCCAGGTTGCCCAGGGAGGTGGTTGAGTTCCCATCCCTGGAGGCATTGCAGGTGAGGCTTGCCAGGGCTCTGGGCAAGCTGCTCTAGTTGGGGATGTCCCTGCCCACTGCAGGGGGGTTGGACTAGATGAGCTCCAGAGCTCCCTTCCAACCCAAACCATTCTTGGAGGTTGGGGGAAAAAAAATGCACCTTAAAATGCATCTGCCAAAAGCCTCTGTTGGGAGGAGGAGCCAAGTCACTCCCAGCAGGGTGGGGGTGGTTGGAGAAAGGCTGCCTGGCCCTGCCACCATCCCCCAAAGCATGCCAGGGAGCAGGAAGGGTTAAATAGAGCCCAGTGCTCCAGGGTGGCACTGAGCCAGCTGTCACCTGTCACAGATCGCCCGTGGCTGACAGAGTCCAAGAAGGTGCAGAAGCTCCAGGACAAGATTTACTTGGCCCTGCAGCATGAGATCCAGAAGAAACACTCCATCGAGGACAAACTCTCAAAGGTAGCAGAGCTTCCTGTGCACCCTGCAGGGAGCCAGGGCACAGCAGCTGTGCCATGGGACAGTGTCCAGACTGGTGGATGTGGCCATGAGCAGGTGGTTTGGGCAGTTGAGTCCTGGGCCCTATTGGAGGAGGAGAGCTTCTCCTTTCAGAGGCCCAGCATCTCCATCATGGATTCTAGGATGAAGCCAGGATGGGGATGACTCCTTGAGTCCTCCCAGGTGCTGGCTGTCCTGCAGAAAGATGTTGGGTTTAGAGACAATGGCCTTGTCTCCAGCTGCCCAGAGGTGGAAGATATCTGCTGGTGCCCCAGCACCAGGCAGAGCCAGTGGTCCCCAAAGCCACCCACTTGGTGGTCAGAAAGCTAACAAAAATATCAGAACTAGTGTGAGCAGTAGGAGCAGAGCAGTGATCATCCTCCTGTCCTCAGCAATGGGGAGGCCACAGCTAGAGTCCTGGGGTCAGGTTTGGGCTCCTCAGTCCCAGAAGGAGCCAGAGGCATTGGAGTGTGTGCAGAGAAGGGCAAGGAGGCTGGGGAGGGCTCTGGAGAAGAAGTGTGCTGAGGAGCACACATTCTGTGTTTCTGTGTGTGACTTGTCCCCAAGGGATGGGGAACAGAGGCGTGAAGGATGATAGCCAGGAACCTAGTGGTCACCAGCTCCTCCTTTCCCTGCAGATGGTTTCCAAGCTGCCCTTGATGAAGACCATTTGCAACCTGCACTTGGACAAGCTGGAGTTTTTCCGCCTCCTGCACCCGGAGACTGCCATGAACTTCCCTCCGCTCTACAAGGAGGTCTTCAACTCGGAGCTCCAGTACAGTGACCCCCGGGAGAGCTAAGGCTGGCAACCACCATCCCCCTTCCAGTTCCCCCAACATTTGGAGACAAATGAAGCTTCTGAGTTTTGGGGCAGTTTCTTGAAATCAATGAATCAAACTGAAGAGAACCCAGGGGCTGGGGGGGATCTCCCTGGCCCCGTGTCCTTGCTCTGGATTGCAATAGCTCTTGAATGTAAAGCACCTTGAAGGAAAAAGCAAAAGGACTTTGCCACACCAGTGAAATGAATGTGAAATCTCCACTGGGGAGAGGAGAAGCTCCTGGCAGGGGTATGGGACCGGGACTGACTCCTCCAGGGGAGCTGAGGCCACGCACACACTGCTGCCGCACTGGTGGCACGGCCCTATCCTGCTCTCCCCACCTGCACTCTCCAGCTTGGACTCTTCATCCAGTTAATTATTGGTTTGATGTTGTTTTCTCTGGTTTTGAACCCAAGCACAAGGCATGGGATGAAGAAGGGGTGAGGCAGACTTGGCCAGGCAAGCTGGTAAGGGAAGCTTTGGGATCCAGACCAAAGCCAAGGCTTTGTTCCTATCCCCATGGGTGCAGTGACCTTAGGAGCTTGGCTGAGAAAACTTGCTGTGGCCAGGCTGGGGTTCAGCACAGGATTTTCCCTCTGGAGGAGGCTGCTTTGAAGGCAAGAATGCCCAACACGGTGAGGGAAAGGCTTTGCAGGATCTCCATGCCCTCTGTCACAGCACTTTTGGCCAACTCCTGATGCTGGCCACTGCCCAGCTTCTCGGGGCTGATCCGGCAGGTCCACCTGCCTCCTGCCACCTCTCCACATCCCAAGCACCTTTCCAAGAGCTTTTCCCTTGTGACTATGGCCAAATCCCAGCTCCTGGCTGCTCCACCTGCCACCTCAGCCCAGCCCATGGCCAGTCCTGCTGCCAGATCCTGCCCTTCCCACACCAGGACCACTGGGAGCAGGTTGAGTTGGACCCAAGCTTTTCCCCCAAAGGAGCTCTTCAGGACTGTTATTTTGGAGGTTGTTCTCTATTTAGCAGGACCTGGGAGTTTTTTAGGGAGAGAAACTGCCCATTGGGGTCCAGGGGAAGAGAAAGTTCCTCATTCCTTCCCCAGGAAGTCATGGTGTGGTCAGGACCTGCTGCTCCAAACAGAAGGGCACAGAAGGGATAGGTCTGTAGGGTGATGCTGAGATAGCCCACAGGCAGCAGGGACTGCTCGAGGGACTCTCCAGCCAGGCTCTCCAGATGGTTTTAGCATCCCTATTCCTGCTCCTCCTGCAGCAAATGCCAAAAGCTAGAAGGGAAAAACCTGCTCCGAGGCAGCCCCAGTTTCTGCTGACTAAGGGCTACAATCCCAAGCCCCTTCCTGCTCCATGTGGACTTCTCCTGTGCCCCACCCCATCCTCCCACAGCTTGGCTCATCCCTGACCTTCAGTTCCAGACCTGCATCCCTGAAACTAAACAAGCAACTTTCTTAGCAATAGTTGGGGATATTGAAACTTCTGGTGAGAAGATCTCCTAGGGAAGACCATGGAGCAGCCTGGACCAGGGAAGACTCATCAGGAAGCTGATGGGATCTCTGCTTCAGCACAAGGCAGAGAAAATCTTGTGACTGTGCTAGTCGCTGGCAGCTGCTGCCCAACAGGGACAGCCCTGCTTTTGCTGACCACTGTCTGAGTTGCTTCTGGGAGCACATCAGAGCTCTCCACAATGGTGTTGGAGCCCAGGTCTCTGGTGGGGGCTGCAGACCCTCCCCGTGGCCCCATGCCCTGTTGAGTGCCAACATGTGGGGAGCCAGCGCAGCCTTCGCTGGGCTGGGAATGCACTGAGCTGCTCTCCTGCCCTCTGAGGGCCTCAAAGCCTGTGAGAAGTGAGATGCCAGCACTGTCTTTGCCATCAGGAGGGTTGTGCCTTTGCTTGGAGGAACCACATCCATCAGCACCCTTTGCTCCCTGGCTCCTCTCGGCAGGGAAAAGCACTGGAGGGAAGGAAGGTGCTTGGTGGGGGAGGATCTGTAGGACAGCAGCACTCCCTTCTTGGAGGGAACAGCCATGGGTGGCTGGAAGTGTTTGGAGGGGGAAAAAAGCACACCCACCCCTTCTTTAGGTCCTTGGTGTTGGTCAGCCAACGTGCACCAACAGTCAGTGGCACCCATCTCATTTCAGAAGGCAGAGAAACCAAGAAAGCACCTTAAACTGGGAAAGGACTGAGCCCTCCCCAGGCTGTGGATCTCCAGCTTGTGGCACAGCACCTATCCCATGGGAGAGGTTTGGGGCTCAGAGCAATAGCACCCCCATGGGAAGCCTGGAAGCACTGAATGTGTGTGACTCACCTGCAACCTGTGGGGACCTGCACTTTCCAGTTCTCTTCTGAGGAACCAACGTGTCAATTCCATGCTTTCTTGGGAAGGGATAAGTGATCCAATGTCCACTCAGTGATTCCTGGCCCGGGATGGGCAGTGCACACCTGAAGGGCTCACCCAGCAGCCTCGACCATCAGCTCACCCCGGAGCAAGGCAGCAGTGGCCATGCCCAGGTCCCTCACCCTCCTTCTGTGCCACCAAGAGATTTTGGCTGAGCAGAGCCTAGCCCAGAGCTTATAGGGAAAGGGCAAGTGAGAAAGCCGGGGTGGAAATGCCTGAAAAAGGGAGATTTTGGCTCTTCCCAGCACCAGAGCCATGTGTGGCTACAGAGGTGATGCACAGGAGCCCTGAGAGCCCTCACTGGCTTCAGTGCTGGGTACTACCCCTGCCTGACTCTGGGGCTGGGTCCTAGGCATCCCACAGACCTTTCCATGCCACTGGGCAGGAGCTGTTTGGTCCCTTCAGTGTCCCTGAGCTGGGCAGCAGCTCTCCTGTGCAGGGTGAGTGCAGCTGAGGAGGTTTTGCTCTTTTCCAGAGGCAGATGAATTTTGTGTCTCTTTGTTTGCTCTGGCAGTTTAGCTGAGTGTGCATTTCCACCTCCAGAACCCTCACACTGTGTATAAAGATGGATAAAGTATATCTCTAATATATATTCTTGTGAATGTTGGTGCAAAAGAGAAGAAAATATATAAAGTTCCAGTCGGGTTTATGTTATTTTTTATTGCTATGAATGAAAGGAAAGAAATGGAAAAACCCCTTTTTTCCCCCATTTCCCCTCTTCCACACACACCTACCTGTAGATACCAACAGGTTTTTCTGGAGATGTTTTACTTTTTAGAGTTAGGAAGATGCTTCTGTTCTCATTGAATGTTCTTGTCTTGTAAGATTGTAATTTCTATTTTTTTAAAGAAAAGAAAATAACTAAATAAAATGTCCTCTTTGGGAGCAGTCAGTGAGGAGAGGGAGGGTGGGGGAGGGAGAAAGTTTATTTAAGGACAAAAGAAGTGTTGTCTGAATTTTTCATGACATGAAATAAAAAGTAATATAATGGATGGATGAACAACTCCTGATTGAGGTGTGTTCCCTAGGGGTAGAGATCTCCAGGGCACAAACTGTCCAGGGAGATCCTGCTGGAAATGGTGACTGGATTCCAAAATTCAGCCAAGGGTGAGGCAGCAAGGCTAGGGAGGGCTCTGGAGAGGAAGTGTGCTGAGGAGCAACTGAGGAACTGGGGGTGGTTAGTGTGGAGAAGAGGAGGCTCAGGGCAGACCTTAGCTCTCTCTACGCTCCCTGCAAGGAGGTTGCAGTGAGCTGGGGGTTGGTCTCTTCTCCAGGGTTAGCAGTGAGAGAACAAGAGGAAATGGCCTCAAGTTGCAGCAGGGGAGGTTTAGATTGGATGTCAGGAGGAATTTCTTCCCTGCAAGGGTTGTTAAGTGTTGTCCCAGGCTGCCCAGGGAGGTGCTGGAGTCACCATCCCTGCAGGGGTTGAAGAAACATCTAGATGCTCTCCTTAGGGCCATGGGTTAGTGTCCTGGGGGTGATAGGGATGGTTGGACTTGATGAGCTTAGAGGTCTCTTCCAGCCTCTGTGATTCTGTGACCCTGTGACTTTGGGGTTCTGGAAGCAAAGCTCTCAAAGCCATGGAAAAGCTGTTCATTTTGCCAAGGGCTCAGGACCAAGCTGTGCCACGAACCCTGATCCAGTGCAGGATTGGACACAAGGCTCCTTTTTAGATGCTGTGAGGTGTCACTGGGTCACTTCAGGTGGAGCCAGGAGGGTCCCTGAGCTGGGAAGGGGCTTCAGCTGGGAGTCCTCTGCTCAGACACCCCAAGGTGAGGCCAGTAACAGCACTGGGCAGCACTGGGGACACATTTCAGGGCAAGGGATGCATAGGTTTGTTAGCAAAGAGTTCCCAGTCCTGGGAGGGATGGAAGGAAGACATGGTCGGATTCAATGATCTTGAAGGACTTTTCCAGCCTAAGCAATTCCATGATTCTATACATGCCCTGGACAGAAGGACATGAGGACTCCTCCTCTTGGACTCCTCCCCAAGGACTCCTCTCCATCAGGGTGCAGACAGGTCAAAGGCATCTCTGGGTATCACGGTGCAAATCTCATCCTCATGTCCCCTGACATCTCACCTGGGGGATGTTGCCCACTCCCTGTGCAAATCCAGAGCAGTAGTGTCCCTCAACAGTAGCAGTTGAGCTCTCCAGGAGCTGTGGAGCAGGGCAAAAGAATGACAAAGGATCTTGTACCACCAGTAAATCCCAGGGTCTGGCCTCACTCCCTCCCCAGCCACCACCACTCTTCCATTCCCAGGAGGCATCACACATTCTCCTGCATGCTTCCCTCCCACAGAGTTTCTACATTGCAGGATAAAACCTGGCTGCTCCTGAGAGCTGGGAACAGCCAGCAACAGGGCTGAACAGCTCCTGGAGACATGGGGTAAGTTTATCATTCCATGAGGAGAAGGAGACACTGTGGGTCCAGCAGCAGGGTGGGTGCAGCAGCCCTGGTCCCACCAAGCTGCAGCACACTGGCACATTCCATTGGCTTTCCTTTGGAAAAAGAGGTCTTTTTCCACAAAAATCCTGTCTCTTGGTGGTCCAGAGGAGGCCACAGAGATGATGTGAGGGCTGAGGAACTTCTCTGCTGTGAGGCCAGGTGACAGAGTTGGGTTTGTTCAGCCTGGAGAAGTGAAGGTTTCAGGGAGACCTCCCTGCAGCCTTCCAGGACTTCAAGGGCCTAGCAGAAAGTTGGGGAGAGACTTTGGAGCAGGAGCTGTGGGGCCAGGCCAAGGGGTGATGGTTTGGAACTGAAAGAGGAGACTCAGACTAGATAGAAGGAAGAAATTTCTGCCACTGAGGGTGGTGAGAGCCTGTCCCAGGTTGCCCAGAGAGGTGGGAGAGGTCCCATCCCTGGACCCATCCCAGGTCAGGTTGGTTGGGGCTGGGAGCAAGCTGCTCTAGCTGCAGGTGTCCCTGCTGAGTGCAGGGGTTGGGTTACATTTGAAGGTATCTTCCAACCCAAAACATTAAATTATTCTTTTGGGGGGGGTGGAGGGGGTGGAAGAAGAAGTAAATAAAGCATAGAAAATCTGTTCCAAGTTCCCTTGCACAGAGCTACACTTTAAACAAAACATGATTACGGACAATGGCCATTCAGATTCCAGGGAGAAGCTGGGAGTTGCCAAGAGGAATGGTAACATCCACAGTCTGTGGAGCCAGCAGTAGAGGGTTCAAGGGGCCTCTGGAAGCCCAAAGACCTGCAGTGAGAGGCTGCAGGACACAGCTGCCTGAGGATTGTCTGCCCCAGGCAGGGTACAGCCAGGAGCTGCCAGGCCGAGGGTGAGCCAATGCTCAGTGTTCCTATCCGTGGCTCTGCCACCTGCTACCCCCACACCTTCCCCCAGCAAGCATTCCCTCTTCCTTACTGGTGGCCCATGGATTTATTTATGGGGCGGAGTGACCTCTACTGGTTTCTATCTCAAATAGTCCTGGGTGTCTGTGGTCAGAGACTCACAGAACCAGGAGGCTCCAGACCCCTGTGCTCTAGACCCTTCAGCACCCTCCTTGCACTTCTCTGGACACACTCCAGCACCTCAGTGTCCTTCTGGGAGTGAGGAGCCCAAAATTGAACCCAGGATTGGAGCTGTGGCCTCCCCAGTGCCCAGCCCAGGACAATCCCTGCCCTAGTCCTGCTGCCACACTAGTGCTGATCCAAGCCAGGATGCTGTTGGCCTTCTTGGCCTCCTGGGCTCTCTGCTGCCTCATCTTTAGCTGCTGTTTACCAGCTCCCCCAGGTCCTTTTCCAGCAGCAACTTTCCAGCCACTCTGCCCCAAAGCCTGGAGCATTCATGGGGTTGTTGTGCCCCAAGTGCAGGATCCAGCACTTGGCCTTGCATCCCCTTGGCCTCAGCTCATCCATCCATCAGTGTTGGCATCAATTCCTTTTCAAATAAACAGGGGGGGTTGGGACAGGCACTTTGTGCCCTGCCCCTCCTGGGAGCACCCTGCAGAGGACATGCTGGAGCTGCTTTGGAGACACCCATGGGTTCCAGCACCAAACCTGGCATCCAGCTCCCAGCTCTTGGCAAGGTTTAATTCCAGCAGTTGACAGGTGATGGCTGGGATCAGCACTCAGGGCTGGTGGTCACTGAGACGAGGTCAATGCATCCACCAGCACCTTCAGGAAGCAGCTGCACCTTTTTGAGTCAAGCTGCAGAAGGTGCAGGATGAGGTTCCCATGGGGGCAGTGTCCCAGTGCCAGGTGTTGGGGACTGAGCCCATTCCTTAGGGCAGTCCCAGTGACATTGCTGGGGTGCTGGAAGCTGCTCTGGACCCCAGGCAGGGTCAGTCTTGTTGCCCTCAGCACAGCACAGTGCAGCTCCTGGTGCTATTGCTGCTCAGTGTCTCACCTCATACACTGACCCACCATGAGCATCATCCTTGCCCCAAAACTCCTGTCTCCAGAGCAGCTGCACCCCCACTGCCTGCAGCTCTCAGGGCCACAGAGAGTTATTCTATTCGAGAGAAGGAGGAAGACAGAAGAAAGCCCCCCAACCCCAAACTTCAGGGCTGGTCAACATTTAACGTACGTTCTTAAGGGCATTGTCCAAATTGATTCCTCATGAGCCTCCAGCTGACCAGCACCCTCAGATGCTTTCTGCAGGGCTACTCTCCAGCCACTCCTCTCCCAGTTTAGGCTGGTGCCCAGCATTACTCCCTCCAAGGTACAGAAGCTGTCACATGGACTGGCTCATGTTGAACTGAAAAAGTTAGTAATGAAAAAGTTAGGAGCTCATGGCTTGGACAGGTTCACTTCTCGCTGGGTTAAAAACTGGCTGGCTGATGGAGCACAGAGAGTGGTTGTGAATGGTGCCACTTCCAGCTGGTGTCCAGTGAGCAGCGGTGTGCCCCAGGGTTCAGTCCTGGGCCCAGTCCTGTTCAACATCTTTATTGATGATCTGGATGAGGGGATCGAGTCTACCATCAGTAAATTTGCGGATGACACCAAGCTGGGAGGCAGTGTCCATCTCTTGGAAGGCAGGAAGGCTCTGCAGAGGGACCTGGACAGGCTAGGTGAATGGGCAATGACCAACGGTATGAAATTCAACCAGGCCAAGTGCAGAGTCTTACACTTTGGCCACAACAAGCCCAT
>VWZO01000935.1:197837-211181 GCA_013396975.1 Bucco capensis | reverse complement strand
GAGCAAGCTGGACCACAGCAGGTTTAGTATTAAGCTGAGGAGGAACTTGTTTGCAGTGCAGGTGCCAGAGCACTGGCCCAGGCTGCCCAGGAGCCTGTGGAGTCTCCTTGTCTGGAGCCATTGCAGAGCTGCCTGGACACATTGCTGTGTGAGCTGCTCTAGGTGATCCTGCTCTGGCAGGGGGGTTGCACTAGATGATCTTTCTAGGGCCCTTCCAACCCCTGACATACTGTGATTCTGTGAAACCATCACTCCTTGTCCTGCCCCAACAGCTCCTGCTCAAAAGTCTCTCCCCATCTTTCTGCTAGGCCCTTGCAGTCCTGCAAGGCTGCAGGAAGCTCTCCCTGGAGCCTGCTCTTCTGCAGGCTGAACAACCCCACCTCTCTCAGCCTGGCCTCACAGCACAGATGTTCCCCAGCCTTTCTTCCCAGGAGAGGTGTGCTTGTAGTGAAATCAGTAACACAATTACTCCCAAGTGTTTTCAGACAAGAGAAAGTCCAGGCCTTCCATCCTGCTGCTCTTCAGTGCTAGAAGAGTTTGGTTCTGGAAGGCCCAGGGGCTGATCCTGGCCCTGCTGGAAGTGCTCTACATTCCAGGCTCTGAGGCAGACATGAAAAGGGAGCATCTGCATTTGATTTCTTTTATCTCTTCTTGGAAGTAACCTGGAACAGTTGAAAGCTCCATGGTCTCTGGGTAGGAGAAGGTGGTCAGCTGGCTGCTTGCAGCTGGGCAGCAACAGAGAAGAGATGTAATCCCAGCCTTTGTCCACCTAGCAAACAAGTGGAAGTACTTGGAGCAGTTTGTGAGCTTGAAAAGGGATCGAGTGCAGTGTCTGGTGCCCAGCAGAGCAGTTTGGCCTCACTGTTTGAGGAGTGTACTAGAGGCTGGTGGCAGCTTTACTGCCCATGACAGAGCTGCACTGTAGGAGAGAAAAAAGAGGAGAGCAGAAGCAAAGGAACTAGCTGCAGCTCCAGCTATTGAAAAGAGACACAACAATTTTCCTCATCCCTCAAAAAACAAAGAAAAAACTTGTTAGGGAATCTGCTGTTAGCCTTGTCAGTTCATCTTGCTTTTACTGCCTTCCCCAGGGAGCTGTGTCTGGCTTTCAAAGCCTTGTCCCCTTCCTGTCCTTTGATCCAGCATTACCCTGTCCTTTTGTAGGCTGCTGAGACAGACTGTCCAGGAGAAAGCCCTTTCAGTGTCCAGAGCAAGCCAAAAGTTAGTGCTAAGAAGTCCAAGTTCCTGTGGACTTTGCAAGCAGCAATAGGACATCAGTGCTGCATGTGCTAGGGTCAGCAGTAGGTGTTAACCAGTAACTAACAGCAGCTTTAGAGGGCATCTGAAAGAATGGAAAAGGCATTTAGCAGAGCTGGGTGAGGAGGAGCAGATTTGATGTTTGTTTTTCTAAGGAGAAGTCAGCTTTGGCTGATGACTTCAGACATCATTCCATATTTAATCCTGATGTACTCACAGTGGGTGTCAGCCTCACTGTATTTTTGTGTGAAAATAACTCTTTCTTTTGCATGAAGGAAAGCTTTTTCTTCCCTAAAGCATGGCTTACAGCTTTAGCCTCTTCCCTGCCAACCTTCAGCTGCAGCTGAGGAGCTGCTCCTGCAAAATGCTTTCTGACACGGAGCTAATGGCAGGAGAAGAACTCTGGTGCTGACAGTTCTTGCTCAGACATTTCCTCTCCTCTTCTGTGCCATTTGGAGGTTTTCCCAGGACATTCTTCCTCTCTTCCTCTGCTTGTTTTGCATTCTGTTTACTGAGGCTGAAGCAGACTAGAGACAATTAGTGCCAGTGCCCTGGGATGAGCTTTGCTGAGGCCTGGCAGGCAGAGCAGGCGTTGGCGGGCAGCACGCACGCGGCCACAGCTCTGCCTCTGCCTGCCAGCTCACAGCCAGCAGCTTCAGAGCAGAGCTCTTAGGCATTGCAGCACTTGATTTGAAAACACAGTGTCTGCCCAAGGTAGAGCTTTCCTTCACTGTGTCACTTCTGGCAGCATTTGATGGTTTCTTGTGTACAAATGCAAAGCTCTTGGTGTTTATTTTCCCTGAGGGTTAACCTTGCAGACAAAACTTGACTTAGGGAGAAAAAAAAGAGTGTGTTCATGAGTCTTTTCACACCAAAAGCATCCCTGACATCAGACCTGCCTTCCTTCAACTGGATGATATCCAGTTAGAGAGCTGCTTCCCAAAGACACCCTTCCTTACTCCCCCAGGGACATAGCTACTACAGGTCCTGAGGCCTGGACTCAGAGCCCACTTATGTCTGAAGGTAAATCTGCATCTCTGGACCATCAGCAGCCTTTCCTTTTGCTCTGGTTTTCTGAGAGGTTGTAAGTAAACCCTCTGTGCTGCCTGGCTCCTCCAGATGTTGTTGCCCACTTCCTGAGGAGCCTCATTCTCCAGCTTATTTTAAGGCTTTTGCCTTGCAGCACCTTCCACGCTACTTTACACTGATGTGTAAAGCTGCCAAATCCACATCCTCACCCTCAGCCTTGTGTGTGCTGCTGTAAACATCATGTCCATTGCTGAGAAAGGAGAACAGGATGTTTGGTGTCCAGGGTGNACTAGTTCTGCTCCAGGCCCAGATGCTGTTAGCTTTCTTGGCCACCTGGGCACTCTGCTGCCTCAGCTTCAGTCAACTCTCAACCAGCACCCCCAGCTCCTTCTGTGCCAGCACCAACCCAACCACTCTGCCCCAAGCCTAGAGCATTGCATGGGTTATTGTGACCCAAGTGTAGGACCTGGCCCTTGGCCTTGGGGAAGCTCAGCCCATGGATCCAGGAGCTGCAGTGAGTCCTGTGAGTGGCCACAGCACTGGTGCTGGTTTTCTCCTTTGATTGTGGCAGTCCCTTTGACCTGAGGCTGCATGGAAGGTGCACTGGGAAGGTGTGGGGGCCACTGCACTTGCTCAGCCACTGCAGAGTGTGTCTGCTGTCTGCTAATACTTATCTTCTGTGTTCCAGAAAAGGTGAACAACTTCCCACCACTCCCCAAGTTCATCCCTCTGAAGCCATGCTTCTACCAGAACTTTGCTGATGAGATCCCCATTGATTATCAGTCTCTGGTGAAGAAAATCTACCACGTGTGGATCTGTAAGTGGAATGAGAAACCTGTGCTAGGGTAGTGTCTGTGTGTATTACAATGGCTGATGTGCTTTAAAATGTTTGACTGCAATTAGCTGGTGAGAAACAGCTCCTCTTAGAATGCTGTTAGACAACTTCATGCCCAAATTTGAAGCTGTCTTGCCTTGAACCTTTGCTGCAGAGCTGCTGTTGGAGAAAGGAGAGAGTAGCAGTGCTAGAAAAGTCTCTTAGTCAGTTTGAGGAGGACAAAAGCAAACCAGATTTGGGACCTTTATTAATGTTGAGTGTTGTTTTACTCCCAATTCCCCAAAAATAAGATGAAGGGGAGAATTTTAGGTAAGAAAATAAATGTGGCTTATTTGCTTAAAGGCTGTAAGTTCCTCTTTGTGCCATCCACAGGTTTCCCTTTCCAGTCTTCTAGCCATAGGCTGTCTCTCCCTTAGCTCTCCAGAGCCCACAGAAGGTCCCCATCCTGCTGGTGAAGAGGCTGGGCCAGGGCTGAAAACTGCCCATTCTTCTCCAAGCAATGAGAGCAGATGAGCAGTGGTGTGGGACAGGCCTGGAGAATCACAGGGAATGCCCTGGAAGATGAAAAATCTTTTTGCCTTGCTTATCTTTTCCCCCCAAATGCTTGTTGTCCTGTTGTCACTGGAGGAAGGCTTGTTTTGTGCCAGACAGGCATTGGGTGGCATGGCT
Source organism: Bucco capensis (assembly GCA_013396975.1). Taxonomy (NCBI): domain Eukaryota; kingdom Metazoa; phylum Chordata; class Aves; order Piciformes; family Bucconidae; genus Bucco; species Bucco capensis. Next base: position 207,394 of record VWZO01000935.1, on the reverse strand, counting down.
TTTCTTCTAGGTGCATAGGCTGTGTGCAGGAGAGAGATTTGGGTGCATATCAGTGGCATCATCCATCCCTCCAGTGTTCTTCAGAGATGCTGAAATGAGCTCTGTCATTTTCTTGCCTGAAGAAGCTGCTTGTGCTTTCAGACTAAGCAGCTCAAGGTTGGGCACTGCCTTTGGCTCTGCCTCTCCCCAGACAAAGCAGCCCTCAGGCAACTTCATGCTTAGCTGGAAAGGTGCTAGCCACTTGGGCAACTAGTCCAGCATGGCTCAGGAGCCTTGCCATCTTCAGCAGGAGCTTCCCATTTCCAGCTGCAGCATGCTTTGTGTGGGGGATGGGATGGAGAGAGACACATGGAGGGCAAGTGGTAAAGCAAAGGGTGCTGGTAAAAATGGAAAGACAAAGTGGTTGCTAGAAGGTTGAGTGCTCATTATTTTAGTTGGATGTGAAGGTTTGCAAACTCCAACCTGTCCCCAGGGAGAAGCAGAAGGTCCTCAAAAGTTGAGAGGTGCTCTTGGCTTGGAGGAGGTTTTGTTATTGGTTTAAATAACTTGTGGAGAGTAAATTATCTCTGCAAATAAAAAAATCAGAGAAGTATAGCTAATTACTGGATAAATAATGGGAAATTCTTTCTTCCCCTCACTATTAAGGCACATCCAGACATTGCCTTGGTGTGTGCTGCTGAGGGGAAGTTGTCCCTGTAGTAGTACAATGGTTTCTTTGCACTGTCCTGTGATGTAGGTTTAAACTGGACATTAGAAAGAAGTTTCTTCCCCCGAGGGTGGTGGAACACTGGCCCAGGTTGCCCAGGGAGGTGGTTGAGTTGCCATCCCTGGAGGCATTGCAGGTGAGGCTTGCCAGGGCTCTGGGCAAGCTGCTCTAGTTGGGGATGTCCCTGCCCACTGCAGGGGGGTTGGACTAGATGAGCTCCAGAGCTCCCTTCCAACCCAAACCAGGCTAGGATTCTAGGATTCTATGTGTAGGTCAGAAGCAGCAGCAGATGTTTTCCATGCTAGCTTCTCCTGACTCTGTTGTCAGTAATACTTTGCCATCACAAAGCTCTGTAGTTGTTTAGCAGTCCCTGGGCTGTAGGAAGGCAGGTGAGTCTGTGCTCAGAGAAGAGTCAGGAGGAGAGGCCAGGCTGGTGTCAGGGGTGCAAGGCAGGGATGTGCAGGCTTCCTGCAGAGCCACTGCACACAGTGAGGCAAGGAATGGGCAGGACATGCTCACTTCCTGCAGCTGGAGAGAAGGGCAGGGATTTAACCTGGACTGATCCTTTGAGGCCAGGGTCTGAAGTGTTACTGTGAGCTCATCACCAGGTGCTGAGGGGTCCTCTGTGTTTGAACCCTGTGCCTTCTCATTGCTCTTTGTGCCAATTGATAGAGGTGAACCCAGAGCTTGGGAAGACTTATCACCTCATTTGTAAAATCATAGACTCACAGAATGGTTTGGGTGGGAAGGGACCTTCCAAGCTCATCTAGCCCTACCTCCTGCACTCAGCAGGGACACTGCAGCTAGAGCAGCTTGCTCCCAGCCCAAACCAACCTGACCTGGGATGGGCCCAGGGATGGGACATCTCCCACCTCTCTGGGCAACCTGNCATAGACTCACAGAATGGTTTGGGTGGGAAGGGACCTTCCAAGCTCATCTAGCCCTACCTCCTGCACTCAGCAGGGACACTGCAGCTAGAGCAGCTTGCTCCCAGCCCAAACCAACCTGACCTGGGATGGGCCCAGGGATGGGACATCTCCCACCTCTCTGGGCAACCTGGGACAGGCTCTCACCACCCTCAGTGGCAAAACTTTCTTCTTTCTGTCACTTTCAGTTTCAAACCATCACCCCTTGTCCTGTCCCAGCAGCTCCTGCTCAAAAGTCTCTCCCCATCTTTCTGCTAGGCCCTTGAAGTCCTGGAAGGCTGCAGGAAGCTCTCCCTGGAGCCTTCTCTTCTCCAGGCTCAACAAGCCCAACTCTCTCAGCCTGGCCTCACAGCAGAGGTTCTCCAGCCCTCGTATAACAGGAGCTTGTATATGGGCTAAGCCTCTTTGACACTGGCAGAGCCTGGGGGGATGCAGGGACAGCTGCAGGGAGTCCCTGGAGTGTTGAGGGGAGCACGTAGAAGGAAAGTAGGGAGCCCCTGGCATGGGGACTGAGCTCAGCCTGCAGAAGCTGGGAAGTGTGCAACCCCTTTGTAGTGGGAGCTTCAGGGAAAGGGAGGAGCAGCTTCACTCCATGTCTGTCTACTTAGCACAGCACTGCTGTGCTCTGGGGGCCACTGTCAAGGTTCCTTTTCATCCAAGTAGCAAGAATAGGGATGTGAAAAGGCCTTTAAGCCACCCCTGTGGTCCCATGTTCTCAGCCAGATTGGAGTTTGCTTATCCCCTTGCTCAAGGCAACACTTACAAGCTCTGAAGCTAACTTCCAGGCATCCTCAGAGGCCCAGGGAGGCAGGGAGTGAGCCCACAAGGCATGTGCTGGATCTGCAACAGCTCCTGAGGCAGCCCCAGTGAGCACAGAGACCACAGTCATGTTGAGGCTGGGTGCAGGGCAGGCTGCTGGCACAGAAGGAGCTGGGGGTGCTGGCTGAGAGTTGACTGAAGCTGAGGCAGCAGAGTGCCCAGGTGGCCAAGAAAGCTAACAGCATCTGGGCCTGGAGCAGAACTAGTGTGAGCAGTAGGAGCAGAGCAGTGAGCATCCTCCTGTCCTCAGCACTGGGGAGGCCACCCCTAGAGTCCTGGGGTCAGGTTTGGGCTCCTCAGTCCCAGAAGGAGCCAGAGGCATTGGAGTGTGTGCAGAGAAGGGCAAGGAGGCTGGGGAGGGCTCTGGAGAAGAAGTGTGCTGAGGAGCAGCTGAGGAACTGGGGTTGGTTAGTGTGGAGAAGAGGAGGCTCAGGGCAGACCTTAGCTCTCTCTACAGCTCCCTGCAAGGAGGTTGCAGTGAGCTGGGGGTTGGTCTCTTCTCCAGGGTTAGCAGTGAGAGGACAAGAGGAAATGGCCTCAAGTTGCAGCAGGGGAGGTTTAGATTGGATGTCAGGAGGAATTTCTTCCCTGCAAGGGTTGTTAAGTGTTGTCCCAGGCTGCCCAGGGAGGTGCTGGAGTCACCATCCCTGGAGGAGTTTGAGACATCTAGGTGTGGTCCTTAGGGCCATGGGTTAGTGTCCTGGGACTGATAGGCATGGTTGGACTTGCTGAGCTTAGAGGTCTCTTCCAACCTTGGTGATTCTGTGACTCTGGAATTCTGTGCACAACCTCACATTCTCTCCTCTGCCCTCTCTCCAGTTTACTGCATCACACTGGTGGTGAACATCATAGCCTGCCTGGCCTGGTGGATTGGAGGTGGCTCCGGGGTCAATTTTGGGCTGGCCATGCTGTGGCTGCTGCTCTTCAGCCCCTGTGGCTATGTGTGCTGGTTCCGCCCTGCCTACAAAGCCTTTCGGTAAGCAGCAGCTCCTGGGGCACTCCTTGGGGCAGTTTGCTCTGCCAGAGAGCTGTGTTGTTACTGCTCCCATGGAGATCTGTCTGGGATAAAGATGAAGGACCTGAGGTGTCTGAATGTCTTGTTTTCTTTCAGAATGAAGAAGGATGTGGCTATTTTTTCAGTCCTAGATGTAGGTCCTCAGATCTCAACCTGATCTAGTTGGGGATGTCCCTGCCCACTGCAGGAGGGTTGGACTAGATGACCTCCAGAGGTCCCTTCCAACCCAAACCATTCAATGATTCTGTGATCTCCTTATCCCCTAGCTCAAGGTAGCACTTACAAGACCTGAAGTTAACTTCCAGGCCTCCTCAGAGGCCCAGGGAGGCAAAGAGTTGGTTAGTCTGGAGAACCTAGGCAGGGTCACCTGCCCTGGGCTGGAGGTGAGCAGGAGGGAGTAGTTCACCACTTGCATGAGGATGAAATTCCTCTTGTACTGAGAGCTCTCAAGCTTAGCAGCACCTTCCCATCAGTCTGACAGGAAGATAGACAGCAATTTGCTGAAGCTTCATTGAGGCTTATTTTCATGAAGGACTATTAAGTTATTAGTTTTTGAGAACTCTCCTGTTTTTTTGCCTCCAGGCACTTGAGAGCTTGGCTGCTTTGCTTTCTAGATGAAAGCAGTTCCCTGGAGCTAGTCCTTCTGAAACTCCACAAATATTTAAAGCCATCCTGCATTCTCACTTTAATTAATAATCATTTGCATTTGCTCCTGCTGGCTGTGGATCACCAGGCATTATTCAAACATTCATGCATGAAGCTTGTCAGAGCCCTGAGGGTCCTGAGCCAGCCTCCTCTCCCTGAGGAGACACAGGGGAGGTGAAGGCCCTGCCTGGTGTCACACTGCAGGTCACCAGCACATCCCACATTCCAGTCAGGAGTTTGGGCTCTGAAGGTGAAGCTTTTCTTGCTTCCCTCTTACCAGAACACTCTGGATTGTGGTGATTCACCAGATTCTGTGAGAGTTGGTTTGGATACCAGCTAAAGCAGCTGCTAAAAATGGGAGTTGGCAGGTGGGCTCCTGTCTGCTTAGCACATGCTGAGTTAGTTGCTTAAATACTCTTCTGAATGTAGGCTTTGGGTACTAACAGCACTGGGCAGTGAACATACAGCTGCTGCTTAAACCATCAGTGATGAGGTCTTGGAGGACAGGGGAGGATTATTTCCAGTGGAAACAGAAGGTTGGATTCACGTGGAAGCTCTAAAAGACATGAAGACACAAGCTCTGCCCTTTGGAGCTGGGGTTGTGTCTCCATCCCTAGGTGAGAAGCCCAAGGATTTCTGAGGGTCAGCAAGAGCTTGGTTCAAAGAGTTCTTTCTGTGCTGGGAGAAGTGACTCCTCCCCAGTGACCTCCTCTAGGCTTCCTGAGGACTGCTTCTGGTGATTTCTTTAATGTTGTTTAGCTGTGTTGATGCAGCTGAGTTCTGCAAGGTCACTGAGGTTACTCTGGGTAAAGACTTGCACAGATGAAGCCCTGGGGACAGATTGGCAAGCCCAGGCCTTGTTGCCTTGGAGAGTAGCTGTAGGAAAGCTCTGAAAAGCACTGCAGTGGGGCAGCAGGCTTCTCTGTGGGGTCACAGCTGGTGGCATTCAGGACAGTGAGGTCACACCTACCTGCTCTTCCTCTTCTGGGAAGAGGCATCAACACTGGCATCCACATGGTGCCTGGTCACAGGTGTGTTCCTCAGGGCTCAGTTTTGGGGCCAGTCCTGTGTAATGTCTTTATCAATGATCTGGACAAGGGCATCAAGGGCACCCTCAGTCACTTTGCAGATGGCACCAAGTTGGATGGGAGTGTTGACCTCCTGGAGGGTAGAGAGGCTCTGCAGAGGGATCTGGCCAGGCTGGATGGATGGGATGAGGTAAAACAAGGCCAAGTGCTGGGTCCTGCACTTGGGGCACAGCAACTCCAGGCTTGGGGCAGAGTGGCTGGAAAGCTGCTGCTGGAAAAGGACCTGGGGATGTTGTCTGACAGCAGCTAAGATGAGGCAGCAGAGTGCCCAGGAGGCCAAGAAGGCCAACAGCATCCTGGCTTGGATCAGCACTAGTGTGGCAGCAGGACTAGGGCAGGGATTGTCCTCCTGGTGGGCACTGGGGAGGCCACTGATCCAATCCTGGGGTCAGGTTTGGGCTCCTCACTGCTAGAAGGACATTGAGGTGCTGGAGTGTGTCCAGAGAAGGGCAAGGAAGCTGCTGAAGGCTCTAGAGCACAAGTGTGGTGAGGAGCAGCTGAGGGAACTGGGGTTGGTTATTCTGGAGAAGAGGAGGCTCAGAGGAGACCTCACTCTCTCCAACTCCCTGAAAGGAGGTTGGAGTGAGATGGGGGTTGGTCTCTTCTCCCAAGGAACAAGCAACAGGATGAGAGGAAACAGCCACAAGTCGCACCAGAGGAGGTTCAGGTTGCATATTAAGAACAACTTGTTAACTGCAAGAGTGGTTAGGCACTGGCAGAGGCTGCTCAGGGCAGTGATGGAGTCTCCATCCCTGGAGGGGTCTAAAAAACATGTAGACATGGCACTTTGTGACATGGTTTAGTGGCATGAGGGTGTTAGGTGTTGGGTCTATGGCTGGACTTGATGATCCTTTCCAGCCTAAATGATCCTGCAATGCTGTGATCCTGCACCATGAGGATGCTGTCCTAAAACCTTCATCATACACCAGCATCTACAATTAAATTAACTGCAAAGCTTTGGTGCTAGGGCAAAGCTGTTGCAAATCTGTCCCAGAAAGCTGGATCAGAAATCACCTTTTCTGTGTATCCTCACTAATTCCCCCAGATCCTTTCAAAGGAAGACTCCTCCAGCCCTTTCAGGTTGTAGTTGCAGGAGTCTGTTTGAGGATTCAACTTTAGCCTAATCCTTGTTAATTGGATTTTGACAGGCACTGCTGTGAGCAGTCCACACTTAAAGTGTTTGCCTCACATTGCAGTCCTCTGAGGTGATACCTGAAGGGCAGGAGCAGGAGGATAACTCAGGGATGGCAGATTTCTTTCACAGCATCTCTGTGGCCAGCTTTGGAAAGGTAGAAGGGAACTGCCCTGACCCACGTGGCTCAGAGTGGCAGAGCTCTGCCACTTGTCTCAGCCTAGCCAGGGTCCACAGCAGTGACCTCTCCAGAGCCTGGGGTCTCCTTTTTAGGCTTTAGGAGCTAGAATGATAATACTAATAAACATTGAAGTACTTCCAGGGTTTGTGCAGGGGCTAGGGCTGACTGGAGCTCTTCTCTGAACTCTCCTTGCACCAAGCTGCCTCAGAAGCAGCTGAAGTGGTTTTCTGTTCTGTAAATTGTGGGCCCTTTGAGTTCCTGAGAGTTTGGGAATCATCTGTGCCATTGAAAAAGGTAGTTTGGGGAGCTTGAGATGTGCTTGGGGTTGCAGTGAAAGGCTGGCTCCTCTTCATGGCAGCTTTAATGTGGTGAAGATGTTCTGTGGCAGACCCAGCTCTGTGCCCTGGTGCAGTGTGCTGGGGAGGCCATGAATGCTCTGGGCCTTCTGCTTTGGGAGCACACTTGTGCTGGCCATGCCTGCACCAATGGAAGGACCCCACATGTTCAGCACCTCCTTAGCCTATCCATCCTCAAACTCTGGAGCCCACAGACATGAAAGCCTGCTCCTGCATTTCCCACCCTGGGCCCCACCTGCTTCCCTGCTGCCTCTTTCTCCTCCTGTGGTGTCCCAGTGCTGGATTATTAAGCGTGGGCATAGGAGTGTGATGCCAAGCAGCCACTGAGACATTCCCAGCTGGAATTCTCATGCTTACTGATCACTTTTAGCTTATGAGCAGGCTGTGCCTGCTGCTGTTCAGGCTCCCCTGTGCCTACATGGCAGTGGCTGAGCTGCTCAGGTGGCAGGCTGTGCGGGTGTGTGGTCAGAGAAGAGATGCAGGCACTCTCTGTTCTGCAGGAGGCTCCTCTCCTCCTGTGTCATCATCAGCCATGCAATTAATTTGGGGAGAGCAATTGCAGGAGGCAGAGTAGGTGCTGATGATTCATGCACAGATCTGTGCTTTGACTGCCAGGGGAAGAGGAAAAGCCTTCAAAACACAGAGCTGTGAAGGGATCTCTGCACAGGAGGAGGGTTTGTGGGTGGTGGGGTCAGACACCAGGGTGAAGAAGCACAAGGTGCTGGTCCCTCCCTAACTGCCTCTCTTCCTCCACAGGTCAGACAGCTCGTTCAATTTCATGGCCTTCTTCTTCATCTTTGGTGCACAGTTTGTTCTGACCATCCTGCAGGCCATTGGCTTCTCTGGATGGGGAGCTTGGTAAGCAGGATGCTCCTACAGCCTTCCAGCTCAGCACTTGGCTGTGCCTGAGAGGTTTGGGGTTAGGGACTGTTGCTTTCTGTTTGCCTGTCACTTAATGGCAAGAGAACAAGAGGAAATGGCCTCAAGTTGCAGCAGGGGAGGGTTAGATTGGATGTCAGGAGGAATTTCTTCCCTGCAAGGGTTGTTAAGTGTTGTCCCAGGCTGCCCAGGGAGGTGCTGGAGTCACCATCCCTGCAGGGGTTTAAGAGACATTTAGCTGCTCTCCTTAGGGCCATGGGTTAGTGTCCTGGGGGTGCTAGGGATGGTTGGACTGGATGAGCTTAGAGGTCTCTTCCAACCTTTGTGATTCTGCTATGGTATTGGCAGCAGTCAGATAGCTTCACCTGCTGCTTCTCTTTAGCACCTTCCTCCAATGTCTATTTCTTGTTACCAGTTAACCAGCCACTTTCAAGGTTCATCTGCTCCTCTGTGCTGCCCTCAGAGTGTTCTCAGCACATGGTGAGCAGTGTGTGGTGACTCACTGTTGGCCTACAGGACAAGTATTGTGAGAGTCATCCTTAAAATAAATGGGAGTCATTCAGAGTTTGTCCCTGGTTAGGTTGTAATTGTTTGGCATTTTAACTTTCTGTCTCTATAGAGACTTGAGAGCAATTCCTGCTGAAATGACAAACAACAGAGCCCTGGTGCTCTGGAGAGCATGTGCTAAACTGCTGATGCTCTCCACTTGCCCTACCTTTTATTGCCATCACAGGAATACTTATCAATACCTAAAGGTTGGAGGTCAGGAGGCTGGGGCCAGGCTTTGTTCTGGGGTGCCCAGGGACAGGACTAGAGGCAATGGGCACAAACTAGCACCCAGCAAGTTGCAGCTGTTGCAGCTGAACAGGAGGAGGAACTGTTTTGTGGTGGAGCCCTGGCCCAGGCTGCCCAGGGAGCTGCTGGAGTCTCCATCTCTGGAGAGATTCCAACCCCACCTGGCCACCCCATCCTGTGCAAGCTGCTCTAGGATCTCCTGCTCTGCCAGGGGGGTTGCACTAGCTGATCTCCAGAGGTCCCTGCCAACCCCTGACACTCTGTGATGCTGTGATGTGGTGTAAATCATGGGACCATGCTGTTCCCTGACACCAGGATGCACAACCTCTGCATAACCTAAAGCACTTTGGGAGCCAATCTTCTTTTCCTAAAGTCTGGCTGTCCCCTAAAGGTTCTGAGACTGCATTAGTGAGGGATGCTGGCAAGGGAGATCTTAGGGATATACCTGCCTGAGCTGTGATAACTCTGTCCATTTTCTTCCGTCTTCTTTTCATTTTTCAAGAGCTTTAAAGCTGCCTTGTAATTTCTGTGTAGGAGTAAACATTTTTCCTGATGCTAAGGACTCCTTCAAGAGAGCTCTGCTGATGTTGTTTCTCTCTTCCTCCCAGTGGATGGTTGGCAGCCATTACTTTCTTCAGCACCAACGTTGCAGCTGCTGTGTTCATGCTCTTCCCTGCCATTATGTTCACCATGGCAGCAGTGGCAATGCTCATCTGCATCCTAAGGGTAGGTGCTGCTGGTGTCCCTCTGGCTTGGGATACCTGCCCTCTGTATCACAGGAACAGCCACAGAAGCTCAGCAGCCACCATAAGCCATTGCTGCTTTGACAGGGTTTGTGGCATCAGTTGGTGTCTCTCAGGTGTCTAGAGGAGAAGTGCAGATAACACAAGAGAGCTGGGGCTGCATGTTCCAGCAGGACTGGGAACTTCTGGAGAGGATCCAGAGAAGGGATGCTGAAATGAGGAGGGGACTTGAGCACCTCTGTGCTGGGGAGAGGCTGAGAGAGCTGGGGCTG
>VWZO01000935.1:112734-188970 GCA_013396975.1 Bucco capensis | reverse complement strand
GGGCCGGGCCGGGCGGTGCCTCAGGCGGGGGCGGCGGCGGCGGCGGGAGCCGGGGCGCTGGGGTGGGCTGCGGGGTCCAAGGCTGGAGCCGGACGGGAGAAGGGCCCACGGGACGAGGTAGGTGCTGTGGGGAGCCCTGGGCTTGGCCTGGGGGGGCTGAGGGGCCCCAGGCGGGGTTCAGACTGGGTCTGGGGGGCGCTCAGAGAGGGCCCCGGACTCTGAGGGGCTGTAGGGCTGAGGTTGGGCTCGGGTCGTACAGGGGGGCTGAGGGCCCAGGGTAGCCTCGCTTGGTTTCCTCCCTGCGATGCCTGTTTTATGGCCCTGGGGAAGGGGTCCACGTCCAGCCGAGATAGCGACCACCCCCACCAGGCCCTCCGAGGCCTTGCTGGGGGCAGGGGTGGAGTTGGGCCTTCCCCGGCCGTCCCCCACCCCGGCCTGCCCCCAGCCCCGGGCAGCCAGAGCCTTACAGGATGTTGGCTCCTTTGTATGTGGCTTTCCTCTCTCCAGAGGGGTTGGGAAGTGTTTATTTGGGGAAAGGGACTGTGCTGAATTTAATATTTAAAATAGCTTTTATTTCTTTCTCTTTAGCAAAGCGGCTGATGATGAATGTGAGAAACAGGAAAAATACCCTCCCCCTTCTGCCCCCACCAGACAGGAGCTGACTTGAGCTGTTCCTGAAGCAGCCAAGAAGAGAGGTTTGCAGATGAAAAGCAGCTCTCCTGCGGAGCTGGGCCACCAGAGGCCTGTGGCTCCTGTGTGGTGGCTGGCAGAGGGGAACTGAGGAGGGCTCTTGGACCTAATGGGGGCAGATACTGCGGAGTTGTGGGGATGTTTGGGAAGGTCTTTTAAGGAATGACTTGTGGCCTGGGCAGCATGGGGCCCTGCCTTGTTAGCTGTGTTTCTGAAGTTAGAAAATGAAGTTTGTTAAACCTCTTTCAAGCTGCCATGAAATGAGTCTGTTCTAAGGAAGCTAAAGGTAAGCAGGACCTGGGTCAAACCATGTGTGGAATGACCTCAGGGAAGCGAGTGGTTTGCACTAGTGTGTTTGGAAGTTGCTTCTGACTAATCCATTTGTTTTTATTTTGTACAACAAGTGGTTGGCTATCTGGAAATGAGTTGTGAGGAGTGTGTAAGTTCACCTGCCAGCTGGACTGTCCCATCAGCCTGCCCCTTGCTGCCTACCTACCCCCAGCTCCCCACTGCCAGCCCAGGGCCTTATATAACCGATTGGAGCAAACATTTGGTGTTTGCCAGCGTGTCTGAAAAAGAATTGCTCTAAATTAGGGCAGGAGGCCTCCATGGGGATCCTCTGAAGAGGCCTTCTCTGTGGCAGGGTAGGCCTGACTGCTGGCAGGAGCTTGCCCAAGATTTGTTGGGTTTGTTTTAATTTGGCACATTACAGATAGGAACGTTGTTTGGTGGTGATTTTAGCACTGCTTGGCCGACTTCTGGGCCTCTGGGTGGATTGTGTTGTGGTGCAGATGAGGATTGGCTAACACCACTCTGCTGCCTGGCTGGTAGCTTTTCCCTCAGGTCTGGGTGGTCTCTATGCTTGGGGAGCCTCCAGTTCCCCCTGGGGAAGGACTGTCTTGTTAATTGTAGAGGCACCTGCCCTCCTGTGTCAGCCTGCCTTGGAATTTCATCTCCCTCTCGTTAGCTTACAGATTTGTAAGGCCTTCTAAGCCAGTTCTGCAGTTTCTTTGGGGAAACAGCTGCAGCTCTGCTTTGCTCTCTCCTCAGAGCGCCAGGGCTGCAGTCGGTGGTGGCTCGCAGGGCAGCCTCTCTGTCTCTGCCCAGCAGATTCCCTGGGTGTGCTGAATGGAGCTCTGTGTTCCTGCCCTCGCAGCGTGGTTTGTGTTTGGTTTTCTTGTTGCAGCACTCTTGAGAAGAGCGAGTGGAGAGGAGGAAGTTGGCACTTGCAGCTGAGCAGGTTTCTGGATGCTGCTCTGGCCAGTGCTGGTACAGGGAGAGGCTTCCCATCGCCTCTTGTTTTGCATTCTGCTTCCGAGCTCCTGTGCAGCCAGAGTGTTGTCAAAACTGTTGGGAGGGGAGTGACTCAGCGGATCAATGGGAATGACATGAGGCTTGTGCTCATGGACAAGCAGGAAGTTTTCCCACCCCCACCCCCTCCAGCCCCACTGGGCTGGAAGAGACAATGTCCGAGAGCAACTGCCAATACACATCTTTACTGGACTCAGGCCTGATTGTGCTCTGCAGCCTTTTCACCCCCCAGGCCCCTCCTGTGGTTTTCCCAGCTGGAAGGAGCTCAGATGAGCTGTGCTGAAACAGCAATGCTTTGCTTTGGTTGCTCCATCCAGGTTTGTGCCTGGGCAGGAGCATTACAGCCTGCTAGAAAGAGCAGTTCTCACAGGAGCCAGGCTGAGTAGGGAGCTGTTTGTCTCTGCTTCTCAGATAGAGGAACTGCAGCACCACAGGCCCTAAAGGCTGCTCTGAGGTGGTGAGGAAACCTCGGGTGAGCAGCAGCCCCAGCAGTGTTTTGGCTCCTTCCTGGGGGTGTTCAGGAGGCTTGGGGCTGTGAAGGAGATGGTTGGTACTGGTATGCAGTGCCTTTGTTTGCCTTTTGCACTGCTCCTGTGACTTGCAGCTGCCTCAGGAGTCAAATCCTCTTTCCTTGTAGTGCTGCTGAGAGGGAGAGACTCCAGTGCCAGCACAGGAGCTGCCTTCTTGTGCTTACAGTGGCATTTTGCTCAGAGCCTGTGGGAACAGCTCTGCCCACAGTCCTGTCACTGGCCTCTGACTGGGCAGACTTGGCTGGTCCTGGGTGTCTTGAGGAGCCACGAAGCTGAGCCTCCTTCCTTGCTGTGGCTTGGAGCCTGCTCTGCTCCTGCCATGCTGGGTGAGCCAGGAGGGGATGGAGAGGGAGCAGGTCTCAGCAGCTCTGGGCTTCTGCTGGGTAACAGGTAGTGTTCCCTTTGAAAAGCTGAGAGCTTAGGGGTAGTTTGGAGGTTTTGTTGGAGTGGATGTTTGTGCTTCCTGCTGGCAGGTGTCTCATGGGTAGGTCCATGGCTTTGGAGAAGCAGCAGGACTTAGTTGTAAGGAAGGTGTAAAGGTGACTCTGCTGGGGCAGCTGGACACAGAGTATTAGGGCTCTCCACTGGCTCCTAGATTCACACTCCTGCCCTTCATCTCCTGGAGAATTCTCCTGAATCCCTGCACAGGCTGCCGCCCTTCCTTTTGGAGAACCCCTCCCACCAGCCCCTTGCATGTTATGGCAATGCATTATTCCTGATAACTGCCTTAAAAAAAAAGCTTACTGCAGAGCTGAGATGTTCCAGGATGCTCCCTGTCTTGAGCACGCACAGAGCTGCTGGCTCTCTGGCAGATGGGGTGAAGCACAGGTCTGCTCTTACAAGGCTTGTCTGGGCCCAAGGTGCTCTGAGCTGAGATTCTCACTGCTCACAGGTTCCACCAGCCCTGCTGTGACAGGGAGGGAGAGGAGGGGAAGAGAGCAGTGACTGAAACCACAGCAAGTCTGCCTGCCTTCCGCTCGCTGCGATGGGAACACTGCAGCAGGCTAGGGCAGTTGATAAGCTCTGAAGTGATGCAGTTGATAAGTTCTGAGGTGAGCCCACGCTGTGCCATTTAGGAAACTGTTCTTCAGGTAAGCTCAGAGTTGTTGGTGAGGCTTTGCAGGGTGTTTGAAAATGCTACACATAGTGAAGTGTTCCTGATTTCTTTCACAGTTTGCTCCTAGAGTAGAGACTTGAAATTGGCTCCTCTGGTTCCAAAAAGAGGATGGGCAGAAGTTTACTGTGTGTCTAGGAATGTTTCCCAGTGCTTGTGAAGTCTGTTCTGCTGCTGGAAGATTGGGGATGGCCACATTTTCCAGCAATACCCTGATATCTGCCTTCTCCACTGCAGTCAGACCTGTATCACTTGGTGTTGCAGCATGAACATCCTCACTTGTAGGAAATGAGAATCTCGATGTCTTGAGGCTGTTTCACTTGTGATAGTAAAACCAAAGTGCTCTCATGATCTTGTCTGCTAAAAAGATGTTAGGGAAGCCCAGAGTCCTGTCCTGTGAGGGCTGGAGGGTCTGAGCCTTGGGTCTGGGAAGGGTTTTCTGTGCTGTGGACTGAGATCTCAGCTTCCTCTCCAGCACCAAATGTCAGGCAGCAGAATACAGCCCCACTGCTGCCTCATGGGGCCAGGGCTCTGAAAAACAAGCCAGGAAGTGCTGTGTCTTGTTTGGTGTCTGTGGAGCAGAGATGGCAATAAGGTGAATGTGAGAGCAGGAGGAGCCAAGAAGTAAGGCACTCATTGGGCTCACAGGGTGCTGGAGATGCTGAGAGTCTGGAGAAGTGTTAATTTTTGTAATCATTCATTTCTGTATGTCCACCAACCAGAGAATGTCCTGTGGCCCTTTGTTGCTTAACGTTATGTAATGTTTTTTAATGAGGGAGCCTGGCTTTTGCTGTCCACATGGTGCATTAGACAGTTGGCAGGTGATGTGCAGGCTTTGGCAGCCTGAGAGGGAAGTTCTTGAGTTCATCAACAGGGGTTGAGGGTGGTCTCAAACTTGGGGTTTGTGAAGCCCTCCTCTGGAGGAGCTCTGCACCACTGGGGGTCTGCAGGGGAGCAGAGCTATGCAGGAGGGGTGGTGCTGGGGGAGTTCACAGAGACCCCGGGAGCATGGCCACATCCCTGGGGATTCATTCCGCTTCCCAGGCTGGAAAGTCTTGCGAAGAGTGGCTCTTGCCTGGGCATGGGGGGGCTCAGTACAGGCTCTGACAGGTCAGAGGTAATCTGATCTAAAACCAGAAGGGAGGTGTGGTGGTTTTGTACTGCTCAAAGCTCCATCCTCACAGGCTCTTGTCACTGCCTGATGTTTTCAGGTAGAAAATCTCGCTTGTTTTTACTTTTGCGATAGTACTGAGGTATGAACAACAAAGCAAGAAACCCCTTTTCTTCCCTTTTTCTAGCATGGGCTGCTGGCAGTGATGAAGGTTATACTCCCTGCCTGGTTTCCCCAGTTTGGTGTGGGAGAGGGTGGTGTTTTCCAGCACTTTCTGTGCCATGTGTGTGGGCGAGGGGCAGGCTAAGGCTCTCCTGGAATCCCCCCACCCCCAGCTATGCTCTGATCTTGATGATGCAGGCTGGAGTTAAAGCCTGGCTTTTGTGTTCCCAAGTCCAGAGAATATTGACAGACTGAGGAGGAGTGCTGGAACCAGAGGTATGGTCTGTGTGGTGGAAGGGTCTGTTGACAGCCCTCATCTCTGCTGGCTGTGGGGTCAGCATGCTGTGGGACAAGGCTTCAGAGGTGTTGGTACTGACAGGTACAGGCTCAGCTCTGCCTTGAGCATTGGGAATTCCTGCACAAGCTTGCTTGCTGGAACTTGTCACTCAGTGGGCTTCAGCATCTGGGAAGGACTAGGAAGTGCTTGGAGGGATGGAGCTTTCCCATTTCCTCCAGGGTGGCTTGCAGCTGATTTTAAACCCAGGCTGTTTTTACAGGGGTGTCAGTCCCATCAGGGGATCCCAAGAAGATGTCAGAGTCCCCAGCAGATTCTTCAGCCTGAAGTGGTAGGTGTGGCAGTGAAGGGAGCAGAGAGAGGAATTCCAGCAGAGCAGACAGTCATGGCTCTCCATCTCATGCCACAGCAGGGGATGGTGCCAGGGAGCAGCTCTCCACTGCTCAGGCCTCTCATCTCCTTCCAGCCTGCTGCTGGGAGCACGGGGAGATGAGAGGAGCTCCTTGGGCTGGCCAGGACCACAGGTACTCAGGTCAGGAGAGTGAAAGGGCAGCTCAGTTAACACACATCATACTGAATTTACCTGGATATAGATATGTCATGAGTGTGAGTTGCTGTGCAGTGAGTTGTTGTGCAGTGTGCTGTGCAGGCTCACCTCTGTGTTGCACTAACCCTTCTCTGGGTAAAGCCATCATGGCATTTTGTCATAGAGAACCAGTGGGCAGAGCTCTGGTATTGGAGCAAACTGTGGGTTCAGGTGGTTTTGGCAGCCTGGGCAGTGAGGCTGGAGAGGTGTGAGCAGGGTGGGGATGGAGCAGCCCTGCTGCCCCTGGCCTCAGTTTGGGCTGCTCTGGGGTGAGGCTCTGCTGGGGTTCTTGGGCTGGCTGCAGAGCTCTGCTCCCTTCTCTGTGGAAAATGCATCCTAGAGCCCAACTGCAGCAATGCTTCAGGTGGACTGACTTACTTCATAGCACAGTTTTTTGTTCTCCTCACTCTTCCCTCTCCCTTTTATTGTGCTGACATCTCTCTGACTTTAGGGGCTCCTACATGCTGAGGTATTTTCTTGCAAGAGCTAGCACGTCTGTCAGGGAGCTGAGCTGCCTGCAGAGCAGGAACAGCCTAAAGCATCTTTGCACCAGAGAGGTGGCTTTGCCAGGATGGCTGGGTGGAAAGCTGGGCACCCTTGAGATGAGATGGTGCCCCCAGAGCAGGGAGGGTGACAACACGCAGATGCCATCACTGCAGTTGGGCTGGCATCTGTGGTTCCCAGCAGATCTTCTCTTAAGACCTGAGTGTATGTATAAGCAGAGACCTGGAAATGAGGCTGGGAATAATCCTGTGCACAGCACAGAGAATGTACTGCAGTGAGCCTGGCTCAGGGACAGCAGATAGCCACGGTGTGATGGTGCAGGGACCAGGTGCTGGTGCTGGCTGTGGGCCTGGCAGGGGCTGTGCAGAGCCTGCAGTCTGCCTTCTCCTGAGAGAAGAGTGTAACACTCAGTGCTTTGCTCCTGTTTTTGTTGAGAGCCAGAATTCAAAGTCCAGGGTGGTGCTTCTCCAGCCAGAATCATTCACAGTCTCTTGCTGTTGTTTTAGTGCCAATATTTAACTTGTGCCTGCCATGAGGAATGCCTCTTAGACTCTAATATTTGCCTTAAGGAAGAGGTTTGAGGGGAGAACATCCACTGCTGGGGAGACTTCAGACAAGCTGGGGTCTCTGTATTCACAGGTCAGTGTAAACTGTCGTGTCAGGGCAGTAGCAGCTCCTGAGGTGGCTCCTGCTCCGCCAGGAGCAGAAGTGGCTGGGAGGAAATGTTTGTGTGCTCCAGCGCTGGAGCAGGGTGTGTCTGCTCACAGCCTCAGCCCTGAGCCCGCTGCCAGCAGGGATTTAAAGGCCCAGGTTTGGAGCTACTCTCCAGCTGGGGCTGGTGTGGGCAGCCAGGCAGCAGCGTGCGTAAACTTCCTGATGAAAGCAGCTTAGCGGGAAAGAAAGGCTCTGCTGCTTGGGCTTTGGGGGGGAGAGTGCATTAGCTGGGAAATCCTCTGCAGTGGATCCTGCTAATGGCAGGATTTCCCATCCCCCTGGCCCTGCTCGAGGAGGTGCCTGTGCTTTCTGCCATCCTCTCTCACCTTGCTGCGTGATCCTTCTCACAGACACCGTTACCTCCAGCAAGTCTGTGAAGGTGTTTGTTGCTGGTGCCTACATTCCTGGGCAGAGAGCAGCTGTGTAGAGCTGGGTGCTGGTGGTGTGTGTTGGAATCCAGGTCAGGTTATCCCAGCACCTCCCCAGGTTTCCTGGACTGGTGTTTGAGGATGTGGTGATGGGGAGGAGCCTGGTCTGCTGTTCCCAGCCTCCTCAGTGGTCTTAGGCAGGTCATGCAGCCCCTCTCTGCAGACAGGACAGGTGGTGATTTGAGGCTGGCTGTGCAGTCTGGGCTGCTGTAGCTACACAGTAACCCTTTGCCCTGAATTCTCGAGCTCATGTTTGGATACTTTTGGCCATACTGGACTGTTTGGAGCTTCAATACAGAAAGAACATGTTTTCTCTTGAAGCAGGATCAAAGGCATGTGGCTGTATGCAAGGCAGCCCATGGGGAGGGCTTTGTCTGGGCTCCCATGTGCAGGGTTCAGCCCAACTCTGAAAGGCTGAGAACATCCTCCTTGCAGTGTGGCACGAGGCTCACAGCAGCTCTCAGTCCCAGCCCAAAGCCAAGTCCAGGCAGAGCATGACTCTGGCTTTTAGTGATGGGTTTGGTGCTAGGGAAGCAAAGGCATTTGTTAGAGCAAGTCAGAGCTCAATCCAGCTCAGGGTGATGTGGTCCTGGAGCTTGGAGAGGATTGGAGGCTGTATAGGAAGAGTGGAAACTGAGAAACCTAATGAAATTCAGTAAGGGCAANTTCCATGGGAGCAGCAGGAACAAGTTGTTTGGTGTGAGGGTGCAGAGCCCTGGCCCAGGCTGCCCAGAGAGCTTGGGGAGTGTCCTTGTGTGGAGAGATTGCCAAGGCAGCTGGAGGTGATGCTGGGCAAGCTGCTGTGGGTGAGCCTGCTGGAGCAGGGGGGTTGGACTGGATGATCTTCAGAGATCCCTTCCAACCCTCACCATGCTGGGATTCTGACACTTTTCCTCATCTGCATATTCTGCAGGCACCTGGTACCATCTCTGATGGTGATAACAGCTGGGCTGTGTCAACCCAAGGGCTCTGACAGTGCCTGCTCTGCAGCGCAGAGCCCCTCTGGTTGTGTTCCCAGTTTGGAAGGTTGGAGAGGGGCTCCTGTTCCAGAGCAGCCTCTCTAAGCACACCCCCCACGACTGGCTCTGGGTGTGCAGCTGTGGGAAGTCTTGGCCCATTTCCATAATGAGTGCTGATGGGTTTAGGCCCATGAATTGGCTGCTTAATGAATGAGGGAGCCAGGGGAGCTGTGTCCTGTCTGCAGGGACTGGAGGATGTAATGGGAGCTAGAAACATGAGTAAACAACCAATAAAAGGCAAGGTTTGGTTTTTGGATGGAAGTGTGTACTAGAGATAGGGAAAGGTGTGTTGGCTGAGGTTTCTGGGACAAAGCTGAGAAGTGAGAGCCCAGAAATGAGGGAGAAAAGGGACAGCTTGTTCATGCAAATAGTGTTCCAGGTATTAATAGCAGCAGGATGAAATGGGTCCTCCTTGGGGGGTGCATCCTGCATGTTCCTTCTTGTGGGTGATCCCTCTGACTTTGTAAATGGAGCCCTTTGTGTAAGGGCCCAGAGAAGCAGGTCTAGAGCAGGTGAAGTGAAGGGAGGAACCAGCAAGGTCACACTGGATCTTCCTGTTGGAGAGAGACTAGTTTTTGGTGAATCCCTTGAGAAGTTTCCTTTCCTAGTCTGCAGCACCTCTGTAGCCACCTTTTTGGCTGTAGCCACTCCTGTTCCTGTTTTGGTCCTGGCTTTTGCATGCTGTGCAAAATACATGCAGGTGGGGGTGCCTGTCTGATGGGGTGGTTGTTGGCAAACCAGATAGAGTCCTTAATCCACAGAGCTATCATGGTGCTTAGTAAAGGTCTGTAAGTGTGACCTTCTGTGTAAGGGATGGAGGAGTGAAAAGGTCCTGAACAGTTTGTGCTGTGACCAAGAATGGGATGTAGGTCCCTGGCCCTTCTCTTATGAAGCTTTTCCCTCCCTGCAAGCCAGCAGACTGGGGCATTTGTCTAGGTCCTAGGAGTTTGTTCCAGTTAGTCTCCAATGAGTTGGAAATGCCCTTCTGTATCCCCTGTTTCTTCTCTGAGATCATGGCTGCTTCCCTTCCCCACCTATGAAAGAAGCAGGTCACTTCTGTACCTTGGACAGGTTGCAGGAAAAAACCTCTAATGGATTGAGCTGCTTGGTCTGGTAGCAGATGGGTGGGATGGCTCACTCATCACTTCCCTGAGGATGTGGCTGATGGATGTTGTCATGCTATGGAGCTTCACTCCACCCCAGTTCCTTTGCAGGGGAGATTAACTGCATGGGGCTGCTCTTTCCTCCTTGTGGGCTGTGGGTCCTGCTGGTGGTACTGGGGGGCTGCCCTCATTGGGCTGGGGAGCTGGGGGCACTCTACCTAAGCCAGGGGCAACCACCAGCCTGCTCCTGTGTGATTTTGCAGCAGGGAGGTGATCTGGCCTCTCATCACAAGGAATTTGACAGCTCTTTGGGGAGAGGTTTCCCTTGGAACCCCCCTGGAAGCTTTCTCTTCTCTTCTCCTCCCCTCAGTTTGGCAGTCATTTGGGAGGAAACGTGTGGGGCTTGGAGTGGGAGTTGGTGTTTGTGTGAATGTGGGACAGCTCAGCTTGGCAGAGCTGCAGTTCTGCAACCCAGGAATGGAAACAGCCCTTGTCACCAGTGGGAATGACACTCCCCCCATACCCCCATCCCATCCTGCTCCAGGGCTCACCAGGGCAAAGAGCCTGCTCTGGAGTGGTGACTGGGCTGGGACAGAGCAGAGCTGGGACTCTTCCTTCTTCCATGCAATACTAGGGGAGCTGGGGCAGTTGGGGAAGCTGCAGTTAGCTGCAGTTAGCTGGAGTTTGGTGATTGAAGAGATAACTGGACCCAGGCACCCTTTTCCCATGCCTTGCCTTGCAGAAGGCGACCCCAGATCTGACAGTGCAGATCCTAACCTGGTTCTGTCAAGCAGATATGGGTTAAGGGGAAAAAAACCAACACTCCTGCTATTAAAAGTGCTTATGCCAACCCAGATCCTGCTGACAGAAAAGGGTTTGGGAGTGTTACATATGACAGGAGGCCAAGCAGCTCTCTGCAGAGTGACAGTCCCCAGATGGGCTGAGCGCGGGGGAACCCTCCTCACCCGCAGCTCCTTGGCAGCCAGGCTGGATCTATGCCGAGGAGCTGCTGAGTTGGAGTCCTTGGGGGTCTAGTACCCCCTTTAAACTGTGATGGCATCTGAGTGGCTCCTTAGGAATCTCTTCTGGAAGCCCTCTTGGAGCGGAAGGCCCCAGAGTGCTCAGCTTGCCCCCATTCCCTGCAGGATGAGTAACTATCCCAAATCCTGGAGGTGGGAGATGAAACAGGCTGTGGTTTCCCTTCCTCCAGTGCTGCCTGGCTTCCATCTGCCACCTCCTTCCCAGGCAAGCTTGGGATGAAACTCTGTTATTTGAGGCAAATCAGTAATACAGGAATTGCCCAGGAGAAGTGCTGATGAAAGTGACTGGGGAAAATTACTGGTTTTTTCCAAGCCCCCAGACCCAGGCTTTGTGCATGGAGTTCCCAGCGTGTGCCTTGGGGCTGCCCCAAGCTGGCTGTGGTGGTCAGCATCTTCTCCTTCTGCCTTAGGCTGCACTGCTGAGCTTTCACATCCCCTCTGAGTGCTCCCAGCGCCTCTCTGCCTCTGCACTGAGTTCACAGTATCACAGTATGTCAGGGCTTGGAAGGGACCTAGAAAGATCATCTAGTCCAACCCCCCTGCCAGAGCAGGATCACCTAGATGAGTTCACCCTCTCTCCCCAGCTGTCAGGACTGGGAGTCCTTCCTTTCCCCAACCTCTACCTGGTGAGAGCCCTGGAGTGGCAGAGCCGGGGAGGAATCCCTGAATCCAGCATGGTGAGGGTTGGAAGGGACCTCTGGGGATCATCCAGTCCAACCTCCATGCTCCAGCAGGGTCACCCACAGTAGCTTGCCCAGCATCACCTCCAGCTGCCTTTGGAATTTCTGCAGAGAAGGAGACTCCACAAGCTCTGTGGGCAGCCTGGACCAGTGCAGGAAGCAGGAGATAAACACCCAGTGTCCCTCTGTATCCCCTAGCAGAAGGTCAATGACTCTTTAAGAGCTGGTGGCTGCCCAGGGTGGCAGTGAGGAGGAGGAGGAAGGAGCTGCTGGCTGCAGGCATCTGCTCCACTCACCTCCTGGAAACCTGGACCAGGACACAAATCTGAAACCAATCTGAGAACGGAACCAAGCAGGTAGTGCCTGAGGCTGGTTACCACCCTGGCCTGGAGAAGGGACTTGTGGTCAGGACCACCTTCTGCATAGGTGACCTTGGAGGGCATAACAGCCACTGGGGAACCAGGCTTTCCTCCTCCTGCCACTGCTCTTTGTGTGACGTTAGGCAGTTGTGTGCCTCAGTTCCCTCTTCTGTAGTGACACGTTCCTGGTGAAGAACATCAAGCCAGCTGCTGCATGGAGCAGTGTTAAGAGTTGGGGCATTTATGGTTTACAACCATCTGGAGAGGCTCTGGAGCTTGTGACAAGGGACATCAGGAAGATGAGATGGTTAATGTGGCTGCTTGAATCTTTCCTAGATTGCTGGGAGGGGAGGAGATGTGTGCCCAGGCCCTGGAGCCATATGGCGTGGATGCCAGTGCAGGGTCTCTTCTGGGTCCCACCTGGGGTGACAGATGTGGGCAAGGGTGTCAGCATCCATACTTGGTGTCCTCTAGAGCTCACTGGTGGTCTGGACTCTGGTAGGACAAGAGAGGGTGACAAGAGGGGATGGGTTTCTCATGCCTGGTTCCTTGGAAAGAGAAAAGAAGAGAATCTGCTGTGGACTTGTGGTGGGACTCTGGTTTAGGCAGGGATGTCCTGCCCTTCAGAGACAGTGGCTTCCAGGAGAAGAGTAAGCATCATCTGCTGTTGGAGCAGGTTCGTGCCCTGGCACATAAATTGTCAGGCTGGTGCAACATGCTGATGATAGTCCTCAGGCTCCCTGTCTGTCCTGCTCTTGGGGAGCTGACTCCAGGTGCTGGCAGCCCTCTGTTCACTGTGCCCTGCACACAAGGAGCCCCTGGGGGGGATCCTTGTGCTCATTCTGTGGCTGCTTAGGAGCTGCAGGGAAGGGAAATGGGTAGTGCTCTGCTAACCTTGCATCTCCTGCTCACTGGAAGTTGGGAGTGTCTGGGGATACTCTGGGTTGTTCAGTGATGCTCACCCAGCTCTGGCCATTGTATTGTGGGGAGACCTGTGGTGTGAGTGCTTGAGGGCAGCAATGCGTTCCCAGTCTCCTGCTCCTGAGGTTATTTGGGAGCCTGTCTGAAGGCAGTGGGGAGGAAGAAGTGCTGAGTGTGTCACTGGTGCTCTGCTCCCTGGGGAGGAGAGGCCTGGCTCATGCCTGCTGCTGCTCAGTTCAGATCCTCTAGGGATCTTTCTCCAGGGTGATGAAAGGCTTTGGGACTGTCACCCAAAAGCTTGGGCTTGGGGCAGGAATTGAAGGGAAGGGAGCTATGCACATCCAGGAATTTGATTTTGTTAGAGGAAAGGGGTTGGGGAACATCCCTTACCCTTTGGAGAGCAGATGTGAAGCCCCTGGTCCTAGCTCCAGCTGATCCCTCGCGGTGCCGGAAGGAAGCACATGTGGGATTCAAGGCTGCAGGATCTCTGAGGACATCCTCAAAAGGGTCACATTCTTCCTCTGCTCTTGGGAGCACTCCCTCTGAGCCAGTGCTCAGATAACTGTGTCTTCTTGGGTCCTCTGCTCCCTTCTCCTGCTGCCTGGTCCACAGAATGTGGCTGTGGTTTGTGCTCTGTGAGCAGAGCTGTGAGGAGCTTTCCCACAGCACATGGGGGGGAGGTCTCAACCCACTGTCGGTTCAGACCCTCTGACTCATACACCCCGAAACACCTCTGCCTGGGCTTTCTCTGGAGGCATGGATCATCCTGTGGGCAGCACCCCCCTTGAGTGATGCCTGTGACTCCAGTGTGGTGGCAGAAGAGGAGGATGGATGGAGAGGCAGGGGCTGGCAGTGGGTGAGCAGTTCAGTCGCAGCATGGAAGGGTAGCTCTGTGCTTCTCCAGGCTTTGACTCCAGCAGCAGGGCACACATAGTGACTGGGGCTGTCACCTGCCTCAGTGCCTGGTTGAGAGCTGCCCTTCACCTCCTCATCTATGGGAAGTGATGAATCACAAAGTAACACAGAATCCNCTGCAGGAGTTCCTTGTCTCTCTTGACCTGGGAGCCCAGAACTTGACCCAGTAAAATAAAGAAGCTGTGTCACCAGCAAGCAGGAAGCTGTTGTGTTATCCACCACGGGTGGGTGTGGATCTGGGGCTGCCTGCCATGGGCTGAGTTTTGTTCCATGAGGGGTGGGGGTGTCAGGCCCCTCCTCAGTCAGGTAGCGTTTTTACTTTGTGGTGAGGATTGCTGCTGTTGTTTCCTGGCTTGTTTTCTGTCTTCAGGGACCTATGGTTGTATAAAGAGGAGGACTTTTTGGTGTGGTGGAGTCTGTGGACCCTGCTTTGCTGTCACTGTGCACAGCATCATGTGTGTGATGAGGCTTTATTGATGGCTTTGTGATGCTGGTTGGGCTGTCCCAAGGCTGGGAGTGCAGGACATCTTCCTGTTCTCCCTGCTCTGGTGGGAAGAACTGATTTCATGGATTGGGGTTTGGAGATCTCCAGGAGTTTGCTGTTTCCACCATGTCACTTCACACTAGTGTTTAAATACATGTGTGTGCAGTTGGAGGAAAGAGGGAAAACCCCATTGTCTGTGAAGAGCGAACAGTGCACAGTGACACTGCTGCTGGGTTGGGGAAGAAGCCTATCACAGTGGGATGGTAAATGGATGGGTGCTTCCCCAAGCATCAACTCCCCAGCCTGGGTGAGGTGTGTGCCCTTCTCCATGGATTGCTGTGCTGCTGGCTCCAGAAGGTGACCAGGGAGTGGGCTCGGGTCTGGCTCTGGGGTGGGCATGTTGTGACCTCGTGGCTGCTGCAGTTTCACCTCTGCTTTGCTGGCCACTGCCATGCTCCTCTGACATTTCCTCTCCTGCTGCTGCCCTCTTTGGTCCCTGCTGATCCACTGGGTTTGCTGACAAAGTCCTCTCACAGCAGTTTATCCCTAAAGCTTTTCTTTCTCCTGGGCAGGTGCTGCAGGCTGTGCCCACTGCCTGGCAGGAGACAGGAGAGCTCTCACTGGCATGGCTGTTGCTGCAGAGCAAAGGTGCAGCATGTCTGTGGCTGCATTGGAGGTGGGGAGAGAGCCTTCCTGTGCTTTGCCTGCCTGGGAGAACAGGGGCAGCTCTCCCACCCATTGCTGTGCACTCAGATCCCTTATCAGGAGAGAGGCAAGCAGCACTTTATCTTGCTTTATGGAAAGCATTAGCTGTTGAGGGCATGGGAGTATTCAGGGACAAAGCTGGGGAAGTAGGGTTGGTCTTAACCTTCTTTCAGGCTGCAGCAGCACAGGAGGAGGTGGTGTGGCCTCAGATGTGAGATGTGAAATGGAAGCAGTTGTTCCAAGCTGCCAAGTGAAAATTATCCATTTATCCAGAAGGCTTTTTTTTCACCACTGCCTGCTGACTGTGAGGCAGGCTGTGAGCTCTGCAGGCAGGAGGGAAGGAGGTGGAAGGGGAACTTGCCTTAGCCACAAACCTGACATCTGAGTGTAGTGTTTTCCTGCCTTGTTCTTGGAGAGTGGCCCAGCACCAGTACTGTCCCAGCCAGCTGAAGGGCTGGCTTGTGGTGGCAGTGAATCTGTATGCTTGTGGCATGTGTAGGTTCATCCCTTTCACAGAAAGTCTGTGCAGGTGTTTTAGGTCCTACCACTGCTGCCTGCCTCTTGCTGCTGAGCTGGCAGCATGACCTGAAGATAAACCTGCTCCCAAAACTTCTGTGGTGCTGGGGGAGGGATGCCTGCTCCCATTCTGCATCTGCAGGTGCTGCCCAGCTCTGGTGAGTTGGTTACCCTTCAGCTGGATCCATGCAATGCTGCAGGTCCAGCAGTCACTTGGAGCATGTTTGGATCTGTCCCTCTTCAGCCTCCCTCTCCATATCATCTGCCAAGGCAGTGAAAGGGTGGATCAGTTCTCATGGTGTGTTTTGCCCAAGACTGAATCAAAAATGGTTAAAGAGGATCTGTGTCCAGTAGCAGAGGTTGAAATCCAGAGTAGGGCTGTTCACTGTGGATCCCCAAATCTCAGCATGGTGGGGATTGGAAAGGGCCTCTGGAGATCATATGGTCCAAGCCCCCTGCTCCAGCAGGTTCATTGAGAGCAGCTGGCCCAGGATCAGGTCTACATGGGTTTGGACTCTCTCCAGACAAGGAGACTCCACAAGCTCTCTGGGCAGCCTGGGCCAGGGCTCTGCATGCTCACACCAAACAACTTGCTCCTCCTGCTCACATGGAACCTGCTGGCTTCCAGTGTGTGCCCATTGCCCCTTGGGCTGGCCCTGGGCACCACTGAGCAGAGTGTGGCCCCAGCCTCTTGCCCCCTGCACCCTTGAGCTCTTGCTGAGCCTTGAGCAGCTCCCCTCTGGCTCTGCTCTTGTGCAGGCTCAGCAGCCCCAGGGCTCTCAGCCTTTTCTGAAGGTACTTTGGGCTCTGCCTCTGTACTCTGCTCAGTAGCTGTTTGAGCAATAGCTCTCCTTGGGCTTCTGGTTCCCAGGGCACAAACATGACTCAGACATTTGGGACACAGACAATCCTTTGGATACCTGCTCACAGACAGAGCTTATTTGGTGAGGAGTTACCAGACATGAAAGCAAACCTCAGCTTTTACTGTAGATGATCTTTAAGAACTTGACCTTTGCCAGTGTGCCAGTCAGATTGCTCTGCTCCAGAGCTTCTTGGGGTCAATACTGGCCGAGTCCCAGGCTTTCTGCTCTATGTGTGAGTGGAGTAAATAGCAATATTGAGTCTTTGCTGGAGAAACAAGACCTTTGCAGGCTCTCTCCCAAGATGCCTGTGCTTGTGACAATGAAATCAGGGCAAGACCTGGGCAGGATGGGACTGGCTGGGAAAGCAGCAGCTCTGCAAATGTCTGGAGGGGAGAGCAGGAGAAGGGGAAGGCATGGGGCTGGTAGCCAGGTTTGTGCTGGCCAGCCGCTGTGGACTTTTGGAGAGCAGCTGGTTCCTTTGCAGCTCTGCCTTGTCACAGTAGCATGGATGTAATCAGTCTCCAGTGTCACACTGGAGCTCACTGAGTGTATTGTCTGGTTTGAACAGAGAAGCCACTGGCAGAGGCCCCAGAGCTGGTGCATGTGAGGGCCTGGATGGCCCAGACCACTCCTGCAAGTGACTCTGTCTGTGAAAATGCCTTACTAAACCCAGCCTTGTGGTGCTGAGCAGGGGCTCAGAAGGCATCACCAGTGTCTTGGCTAGGTCCTGTGGAAACCACTGGAGCATAGGGGTGTGAGCAGGGATGAGGAGCCAGGAGCTGGACTCTTGACTACTGTTCTTTTAAGGTCTCCCAGCCAGAGAGTCAGCTTTGTCTGTAATAAACTTCCTTTCTTCCAGTACTACTAACTCTGCCTTAGTAAAACTGAAACCACTTCACCATCCTACTGAACTGCCTTTGTGCTGAGCTGTTAAGATGTGATGGATTCTGCAGAATTACAGCCTTGGCTGAGTTACTTCACCCAGGGCCAGAATGTGAGCCCATGATTTTTCTGTTGTTCTTCAGAAGCGGTTTACTGCTCTGATTACCCACTGGTTGCCTCCAGCCTCCTTCTTACAGTAAGAGCAAAGCAAGTTGCAGTTTCTCAGGCAGAAATTGCTCCATCCTTGAGCAGGAACACCAAAGCAATGCTAGTGCAAGCAGTGGGGCAGCAGGCTGGAGGTGGAGTTAGGTCATTTGCTGCTTTTGCCACCTTCCAGCTGTGTAGCAGAACCTCTCCTGGCTGTCACTGGTCTTGGAGAAGGGATATGGGAGTAGTGGGCAGGTAGAAGATGCTGGTAACATCCCAGAGGTGTGACAGCAGGGCAAGGTGGGAAGGTGAGCAGCTATCCATTATTACCTCTGTCCCTCCTACATTCACAGAATCCAGCATAGTGGGGGTTGGAAGGGACCTCTGGGGACCATCTAGTCCATCCCTCCCTGCTCCATCAGGGTCACCCAGAGTGAGTGACCTCTGCTTTGTGCACCCCAGGAGACCATTGGCCTTCTTGGCCACAAGGGCACATTGCTGACTTGTCCCCCAGCACTCCCAGCTCCTTCTCTGCAGAGCTGCTTTCCAGCAGGTCACCCCCTAATCTGTCCTGGTCCATGGGGTTATTCCCAACACTCCAGGGTGGTTTGGGCATTGCTGCTGTGGCCATGTGGTGTGGATCTGGCGCAAGGGTTACAGGAATGGCTCAGGATGGAGGTTGCTCCTCTGGGGCTTGGTTGGGTACAATCACATGTCACACGAGGTAAATCAAGATGTGTAGTGGAGACTCCTTTGGTCTCAATGAAAAAGCTGCTTCACTTCAAGTCTTTCTGGCAAAGAGAGAGGTTTCTGATAGATTTTGAGAGTTCTGTAGTTGGAAGTTTAAGTAAAGTGACTGATGAGCCCCAAAAGGGGAATCAGCTCTCTTAGGCACTTGGTTCCTGGGTGGGTTTGTCTGACTTGGGCTCTTTGAGCTTTTCCAGTCTACTTTTCAGCTCTGATCTTGTTTTAGCATGTGTATATTTACTATTACTATTTTTCCTAGAGAAGTATTTTTAGCTTTTTGCTTAATTTCAGCAGCAGCACAGGAACTTCCATCATGGTATTTCCAGCTTCTTGGTAAAGTAGAGTTAATATTTTCCATCCAGGTGTAACTCCTCTGGACAGACATCCAAGGAAAAGAGTGCAATCCTGCCTTTGGCTGAGGAGCAGATTGCACAGCAGCATGGAGAGATGCTTCATGAAGTTTTCTTTCTGACTGCTTTTACTGAGATGTTTAGGAGTTGCCCTGGAAGAGCTGTTGACTCTGCAAGCTTGTTTGTGTTCAGAACTGTGGAGGATCTGGGTTGTTCTGAATTTGGGCTGTCCAAAGCACATGGATTTCTGTTCCTGCTTATGCAAGCAGGAAGCAAACATGCATCCAAATGGTCCTGCTCCTGTTGCTTAAAGAGGAGCCTGTTTCCTTGTTAGGTGTTTTTGAAGGCAAAATAATTACTGCTGAACTGATGATGTACACAGGCATCCTCACCTGCCTGTCCACCTGCTGCCAGGTTGGGAGCTCTCCTGGGAGCTGTGCAAGTGACTGGCACTTCAGGGTGAAGTTGTTTGGCTGCTGGTGCAGGGATGTTCTCCAGTGTGTGGCTCATACAGTTCTGTCCTGCTCCTCTCAAGGACACAGCTGTTTGAAAATCACAACAGTGTCAGGAATTCACACCTTCCCCTGACCTCCTACCAACGGCAGAATGTTGCCTGCCTTAGAAACTGCAAACACTAGGACTGGGTAATGTGCCTTCGTGGCCAGGTCAATGGTCTCCTGGGGTACATGAAGAGTGTGGCCGTCAGGTTGAGGAAGGTTCTCCTAACCCTCTCCTCTGCCCTAGTCAGGCCACAGCTGGAGTCCTGGCTCCAGTTCTGGACTCCCCAGTTCAAGAGAGACAAGGAACTGCTGCAGAGAGTCCAGCAGAGCTCCCAAGATTCTGAGGGCGCTGGAACAGCTGTGGCAGGAGGAAAGGCTGAGAGCCCTGGGGCTGCTGAGCCTGCAGAAGAGCAGAGCCAGAGGGGAGCTGCTCAAGGCTCAGCAAGAGCTCAAGGGTGCAGGGGGCAAGAGGCTGGGGCCACACTCTGCTCAGTGGTGCCCAGGGCCAGCCCAAGGGGCAATGGGCACACACTGGAACCAGGAGGAGCAAGTTGTTTGGTGTGAGGGTGCAGAGCCCTGGCCCAGGCTGCCCAGAGAGCTTGGGGATTCTCTTTGTGTGGAGAGATTCCCAAGGCAGCTGGAGGTGATGCTGGGCAAGGTGCTGTGGGTGAGCCTGCTGGAGCAGGACTGGATGATCTCCAGGGGTCCCTTTCAACCCCCACCACACTGGATTCTGTGGTACTTTCCCTCCTTTTTTAGTACTTACTTTATTTCATCCTGTTTAGAAAGCAGAGTTCTGTTTTGCTCCTGCTCTTTTGGGGCTTTTCTGATGCTGGAGTTGGATTAGGAGGACACTCAGGACATAGAGCTCCTTGGACAGTAGTAAGACTCAGGGATGGTTGGGCCATCCAGCACTTACTGCACTGTGTGGTGCTGGAGTTTGAGGAAGGGCTGAGATGTTGCTCCTAAAGCAGGCTGATGGTTTTGAACAGCAGCTAGTATCCTCTGAAGTTCTCAGTGAAATCTGTTCAGAGTTGGTACTGGGTTTGTGTTGTGAGAAGTTGGTGTACCAAGTGTTGGTGAGGCCTCAGCTGTGGAGCAGGAGACTCTGTCAGTAGGAGCGGTTCTCTGCTGGGATGTTCTTCTTGTTATTCCAGAGGGAATGAAGTTCACCATAGTAAATCCTTTTCAAAAGCCACATTTGTGTTTGGAAGCTGGGGAGAAAATAACTGGGAAGTGATTTGGAGCTTGATTTGTTGTAGGTTAAGAGCTGACCAGAGTGCACAGCATCTAAAATGTCTCCTGGGGAAGGGAACAGGCAGTAGCAAGAAAACACTTCTAATTTAGGGAAAAGCTTAATAGATGTGATAGCTGGGGGAGGGAGAAAAATCCATCATCTCCACAGCACAGCTCAGCTCTGGGGAAAAACCAAATCACGGAATCCCGAAATTGTTGTGATTTGAAGAGACCTTCAAGATCTTTATTAGTATTATGACTTTCTGGATCCTGGTGGGTTTGTGGCTTGGATGGTTTCTTTGGCTGTGGCTGAGAGCCATGCATGTGCTGTTCTGGGCCCCTCAGCTCCAGAAGGATGGGGAGCTGCTGGAGAGAGTCCAGCACAGGGCCACCAAATTATTAAAGGAGTGGAGCATGTGCCCTAGGAGGACAGGCTGAGAGAGCTGGGTCTCTTCAGCCTGGACAAGAGGAGACTGAGAGGAGATCTCATGAATGTCTACAAATATGTTAAGGGTGAATGTCAGGAGGAGAGAGCCAGGCTCTTCTCAATGGCATCCAATGGTAGGACAAGAGGAAATGGGAGCAAGTTGGACCACAGGAGGTTTAGTACTAACATGAGGAGAAACTTCTTTCCAGTGCAGGTGCCGGAGCACTGGCCCAGGCTGCCCAGGAGCCTGTGGAGTCTCCTTCTCTGGAGCCATTGCAGAGCTGCCTGGACACATTGCTGTGTGAGCTGCTCTAAGTGATCCTGCTCTGGCAGGGGGGTTGCACTAGATGATCTTTCTAGGGCCCTTCCAACCCCTGACATACTGTGATACTGGGCTGTGAAGTGAACTTCTGAGGTGTTGGGTGGCTGCTGGTCCAGGCTGGGAGCTATACAGCTACAGGTGGTCAAGACCTTTAACAGTCTCAATGCATTCAGCTTTAAGTCATTGTTTTGTTTGTTGTGTGCTAACTGTGTTGCTGGAGGTGGTGCTGTGCCCCATTATCTGCTCTGTTAGTGGGTGCTAAGAGCAGAGTAGCTGTGTCCAACCCCTGGGAGGGCAGAGCCTGGCCGTGGGCACAGTGAGCAGCAGAGGCAGGAGGGCTCTGGGGAGGCTGGAGGGGCTGGGGCTGAAGTGAGGGTGGAGTTCTCTGTCCTGGAGACACACACTATGTTCCTGGTGAAGAGCTGGGAAGCCAGGAAGGGAGGGGAGGTTTGAAACAAGGATGCTCAGATCATCTTGCATTAAAAGCTTTGCTGCCACAGTGTAGGAGTTTTGTGGTTTTGGATTTTTTTTTCCCCCCACTGAACACTGGAAGATGTTCTGCTAGAAACATTAGTCTTGCCTTTATTCTTCTTTGATTTTTCTTTTCAAGAAACAACCTGGATGGAAAAAAATCCCATGTTTTGGACAAAGTACCCTTGCAGATTTCCTACTTGTAAACATTGTGGGGCCAGAAGTGAGACCAACCCGTGCTGTCCCTGTTGGCTGGAGGGGGGGAGAGCAGCCTCAGCCCTTCCCGTGGCAAAGGGGAAGGCTCTGCTTCCCCTGCTCCTGGTGCAGTGCCTATAGTGATGGGACTGTGTCTGCCCTGGAATCAATGAGTCACTGGCAGCATTGCCAGGCCTGGGGCCAGGGTTGGAGCTGTGAGGGATGTGGGGCAGCTGGGGTCTGTAGGGCTACAGCTGAGACTGGGGTCAGGTTTGGGCCCCTCTGGTCCAAGAAGGAGCCAGAGGCATTGGAGTGTGTCCAGATAAGGGCAAGGAGGCTGGGGAGGGCTCTGGAGAAGAACTGGGGTTGGTTAGTGTGGAGAAGAGGAGGCTCAGGGCAGACCTTAGCTCTCTCTGCAACTCCCTGCAAGGAGGTTGCAGTGAGCTGGGGGTTGGTCTCTTCTCCAGGGTTAGCAGTGAGAGGACAAGAGGAGATGGCCTCAAG
Organism: Bucco capensis; assembly: GCA_013396975.1. Taxonomy (NCBI): domain Eukaryota; kingdom Metazoa; phylum Chordata; class Aves; order Piciformes; family Bucconidae; genus Bucco; species Bucco capensis. Next base: position 167,139 of record VWZO01000935.1, on the reverse strand, counting down.
TTGCAGCAGGGGAGGTTTAGATTGGATGTCAGGAGGAATTTCTTCCCTGCAAGGGTTGTGAAGTGTTGTCCCAGGCTGCCCAGGGAGGTGCTGGAGTCACCATCCCTGCAGGGGTTGAAGAAACATTTAGCTGCTCTCCTTAGGGCCATGGTTTAGTGTCCTGGGGGTGATAAGTATGGTTGGACTTGATGAGCTTAGAGTTCTCTTCCAACCTTCATGATTCTGTATGATTCTGTGCTCCTGGGGACCAGCAGGTTGGTGGGTGTGACATCAGGGTCCCAAAAGGAGATTGCCCACTGGTGTGCTGATGTCATCCTGCATGGGCAGTGTGGGTGGATCTCATGGGGTGGTGGTAGTGTCTGGTGGAGGAGGTTCTTCATTTAGTTGTCTTTTCCCTGAAGGATGCCTTGGAGGAGGCAGAGGGAAGGCTGCTGAGCTCTTAGCACTGTTGAAAAGCTGAGACAGAGCCAAGTATCTCCCTGGGGACCTCAAATGTACAAGGCAGATGCATGGGAGTTATCTCAGTGTACTGACCAGGATGTGAAGGGCCAGGAAGTTAGTCAGTCCATGCCCAGATCACTGGGGAGCTGTGGCAGAGCTGAGGGCTCTGGGATCCCAGTGCTGAACTGGAGCTGTGAGGCTGCCCCAGCCCTGGACATGCTGATGGTTACGCCTGGGTTCCTCAGCAGCTCTGCATCAGCAGTTAACTAACAAACTATTTAACAAGAGCTTCCTGTTGTGCTGACACCAACATGAACACACAAAGGAGGAAAGGGAGTAAACAGAGCTGTGCTGGCTCCCTCCTCACTGGAGGCTGTGGGGAGGCCTGGCCACCATCTCTGCTGGGGTTAGGGAACGATGCTTTCGTGGCTGCCATCAGCAGAGGCTGTGCAGGCATTGTGCCTTGCTGGGAAAGTGGCTGATTTCAGAACTTCCTGATCTTGAAGGGATTCCCCAGGACAGATGAAGGTCCCTTTACCCCAGCCCTGCTGCTCTGAGCCCTCCACAGGGATTGTCCTCTGCAAGATGCAGGCAGTCCTCTGTCCTGATGGGGTTGGCACAGCTCTCCTGTGCTGTGGCAGGCAAGATGCTCACAGGCAGAGCTTCCTTCTCTGCCAGGAGCCTTTAGATCCTCAGAGCACTCAACCTCTGCTTTTCTGGAGGGATCTGGGAGGAAATGGGGCCAGAACCAGGCCAATCTGCATTTGCCATAAGGAATAGTCTGCTGCCCTAGTAGGCATGCTTGGATCTCCTCTAACCAGAACTGTAGGTGGTGGAGGTGTGAGGTAGAGTGAGACCTGTGTCTGAGCTTCTTCAGCATGTCACACAGAAACCCAGCATGGTGGAGTTTGGAAAGGACCTCTGGGGATCATCCAGTGCAACCCCCCTGCTCCAGCAGGGTCACCCACAGCAGCTTGCCCAGCATCACCTCCAGCTGGGCTTGGAATCTCTCCACACAAGGAGACTCCACAAGCTCTCTGGGCAGCCTGGGGCTGCTCAGATGGAACCTCCTGGGTTCCAGTTTGTGCCCACTGCCCCTTGGCCTGTCCCTGGGCACCACTGAGAAGAAGAACGTCTGCTGTTTGAAGGAGCTGATGGTGAGCTGCTGTGACTGGCTCAGAGGAGACCTTTGTGTCCAGAGGTGGAGGAAGCTGAGGAGATCCCTCTGGAGCCTGTTGCATCTCTGGAGCCTGACAGCACAAGGCAGGAAGAAGAGCTTACACTTCCAGCTTATCACTTTCCTGTTACCCAAGATAAAAGCTGCTGTAAATTGCCCAAGTCCAAGTCTTTGAAGCAGGAGCAGGTTTATCAGTGTCTGAACTTTCTCCTGCAGCACTGGTGCGTGTGTGCAGAGAGAAAAGGGAAGGAGAGGGCCGTGGGGAGCAGGTTCCTGGCTCTGCTGCAGGGCTGTGAGCAAGTCTATGTCAGCTTGGGGAGAGAGGAGGTGTGAACCCCTGAAGTTAAACTGGTGCCAGAGGTGTGTGAGTGCTCCCACCTGGCTCTCAAGGTGGCCTAGTTGTCCTTGGTTTGTGTTCTGTTGATAAACATCATTTAGATAACAGTGGGTCAGGCTGGGTCCAGTTGCCCCAGTGCAGCTTGTCTGGTTGTACTGGTCACACTGGGTGTCCCACAAGAGGCACTGCTATTGGACTTGAACAAATATGGTTTGGACATGTACTTTCCAGAGTATGAGAAGCAGTTGTGTTATTTGTACACATTGGACTCTCCACTGGCTTTCCCTTTGTGGGAGCTCTGTGGACAGGTTTTTCCTTGAGGTTCAGCTCAGCAGGAGGACCTCAGCCAGCAGGATGGGTTTCTGCTGTGCTGGGGCACTCCAGAAGGTTTTTCCTTTCCTCTCAGTCCAGAGCAGAGCTGGTGAGAGAAGGTGACTTCATGGGGAGAGCAGCTGGAACAGCTTTTGTCAGCAAGCTGCCATCGTGTTCCTCCAGCCTTTGCTGGCCTCTGCTCCCCACTGCCATGGACACATGTGGGAGGATACAGCTGTGAGCACTAACCTCCATCTCAGGAGGACCTTTCATACCACCACAGCTCACAGCATTATGTTGAAATGAGTTTGAGGGTTTTTGGTTTCCCCTTCATCTATTTCTCATTCTATAGCTGTTTCCACTTTAGATAAGTTCCTCTCCTGATCCTGCTCAACCTGGAAGGCTCTAGTCAGTCATACATGAGTACCAAGAATTGTCCTGCTTGTCTTGGCTCTCTGGAGGCCTTGTGTTGGGTATGGAGAGACCCTCAGCAGTACTGCCATGCTGCCTGGAGGCTGCTCTCCACGTGCTCAACAGTGCTCACGTCTGCAGGTGACTCCAAAGCTGGAGACTTCCAGCAGCCTGGTGCCTTTCTGCTTGCTGAGCTCGTGGGGCTGCCTGTGGAGGGGTGTCCTGGTTCTGCTGCCCTCCCACAGGAATCATAGAGTCACAGAATCATTTTGATTGGAGACCTTTAAGATCATCAAGTCCAGCTGTTAACCCAAGACTGCCAGCTCACCACTGCACCATGTCCCTCAGCAGCACATCTCCATGGCTTTTCAACCCCTCCAGGGATGGTGACTGCACCACTGCCCTGGGCAGCCTGGGCCAGGCCTTGACAACCCTGCTGGGGAAGAAATTGTTCCTCATGTCCAACCTAAACCTTCTTGGCACAACTTGAGGCTATTTCCTCTTGTCCTATCACTTGTTCCTTGGGAGAAAAGACCAAACCCCACCTCACTCCAACCTCCTTCCAGGGAGTTGTAGAGAAAGCAAGAAGGTCTCCCCTGAGCCTCCTCCAGGCTTTCCTCTAGGGAGGAGGGGTCTGCCTTATGTCCCTCCAGCATCTCCTATCCCACCACCAGCTTGACCATGCCCATCACAGGGGTCTCCTGTGGGAAGCCTGATGAGGCTTTCCATGACCCCTCCTCGTTTTGGGAAGCCTCTGTGTGGTGGCACAGCTCTTTCCTCTTCCATCCTGAGCAGGGCTGGCTGTTGACCCTGAAGCCTGGGGCACATTTTATGCTACAAACCTTTGGAGAAGTCATCCAGGACCCTCTGCAGCTTGCTTTAGAGGTGTTGGGTCTTGCTTTAGACTTTTGATCTCCCTGGAAGCAGAGACTTCATCTGCCTCTTGAACATCTCAAATTCAGTGGGTTTTGGTTTCAGCTGTGTAAGGGCCACCAGTTGCCTTTTGGTGTGGGATTTTGTGCTGGGAGCCAGCTGATGGGTTATCCTCAGGGACATCAGGGAATTTGGGAGTATTTTTAGCTTTTAATTGGCAGTGATCTCTGCTTTGAGCTGCATCATGTCAAGGGCTTCTCTTTATTGTGCTCTCAAGAAGCTTTGTCTTCCCTTTGGCTGCAGCTGGGTTTCTCTTTTACTCCTAGAGTCCATGGGGAAACCAGCTTCAAGAAAGCATCCCTGGGCTTGGAGCAGTGAAGTTTCTGGGACTGGTGGCAGCATTGCAGCCCCCTGGGGGGGCCCAGTTGGTCCAGGACACCTGCACTCTGTTCTGAGAAGCACCACAGACCTGCTCCCTGACCTTCACCAATCACCTCCCTGCTCTGGGATGCTATTTTTTCCTCCTCTTCCCCTCTTTTTGTCTTGCTCCCGTTTAACTGTAACCTCTTTGAGACAGGAACACTGTGTGCATCCAAAGGGCCTGGAACAATGTGCCCCAGATGGTATTGGACACATCCCTTCTCAGCAGCCACAGGGTTTCCCCTCTACAGGAAAGAAACATTTAAAAATACAACTTCTCAGCATTTTATCCCTGCAGATGTGGCCAGGAGCTTCTCCAGCCTGGAGGTTTCAGTGCAGGTCACAGGTCTCACACACAAGAGCTGCACTACAACTGCAGCTTTTTCTTCTTTCTTTAAAGCTGCTCCCCAGCCCAGCCCCTTTCTCTCATCCTCATGGCTGCAGGGGGGTTGCAGAGATGATCTCCAGAGGTCTCTTCCAACCCCTGACATTCTGGAATTCTGTGAAAGGGTTGTAAATGTGACTGGACCAGACTTGGTATGCTCAAAACCAGACGGCAAAAAAAAGGACCCACTATTTCAACAAAAACCCCATGAACCCTNCTGAGGACAGGAGGATGATCGCTTCTCTGCTCCTACTGCTCACACTAGTTTTGATCCAGGCTCAGATGCTGTTAGCTTTCTTGGCCACCTGGTTTCAAGTGATTGCCTGAGAGTGATTTTTGCCCCTTTATGGCCCTTTCAGTGTTTCTGTGGTTCTGCTTTGGGTTGGTGCTGAAGTCTGCTGCACTTGTCTGCAAGTTGAGTTCACTCTCAGGTCCTGGCTCTGAGCACTTGCATTGCAAACACTGCAGGGCACTGCTTATTTGTTTTAAGTCCACAGCTTGCTTTGGAATTTCTTCTACCAAACTTCAGGCCAACTGATGTTTTTTCTTATCCATCTCCCTCCCTCCTCTTCCCCCCAAATAGAAAAAGAAGTTTTCTTCATCTTATCTTGCATCAGATTTGGTAGCAGGCCAACAAATCCAGCCTAGAAGGTGCTTTCCTGAGGCAGCTCGCCTGGATGTGACCATCTCGGTGAGGACTTCCAAATCCAACTATGTGCCATCAATTTTCTCAGGGGCATCTTCCCCACCCTACTGCTCCCCTGGGCCAGCAGCATGAGGCAGGTCTGGGTCTCTGCTGTCCTTCCTGAGGCTGCTGGGATTGCACCAAGCCAGGTTTTGCAGGGCTGTTTGCTCCAGAGCAGCAGGAGTCCTGGGATTTTACCAAAGGTTTCTGTTTCTAATTAGGTTGTTCTCAATTTTAAAGGCCACAGATCTCTTTGTGACACAGAGTGGAAAACCTGACCAGTGGCTGACACCACACAGAGAGGTGGCTGCTGCTTTTGTGCTGAGGGACAGAGAGCAGTTCCCTCTCCTTGGATCCCTGCCAGCCCTCAGCTCTCTGTGCCTCATCCCCGGGGGAGGCTGGTGGGCAGGTTGGAGCCCTTGCCTGACTCACACCACCCTGGATCAGTGGCTTGCTGCTGCTCTGCCTGCCTGGCTTTGGGACAGGGGGAGCTGACGTGGGACTGGCACACAGCCCCGTGTGGGGTAAGGGCAGTGACCTCGCTGCTCCTTGCCTGAAATGGGCTTTGGAGCTGGGCTCTTGCCCTCCAGGCCAGGGCTTGCTGTGCAGGCAGGGCTGGACAGTTGTGCTGCTGCCTGGTTTTATCTGAGCTGGGGGAAGACAACACAGCCTCCCAGTGCTCACAGGAAGCTATTTATTTTTTCCCTGCTGTTGGGGCTCTGTCTAACTCCATTGTCTGGAATTCCCTTGCAGAGACTGGCCCATAACTCGTTAAAAAAGCCCTGAGCGAGGGGGCTGGAGCTCCCTCAGCTCTGGCTGTCAGCCTCCTGCCTATACAAACAGTCTGGGCCTGGAGTCCCCAGGGACTGAGCATAAAGAGCTGATTCAAAATGAAAAGGAGGTATGAAGCAGCCTGGCCCACGCAGCCCCAGCTGCCTCCCCTTTCTCTGGCCACAGCCTGGCAAGGTGGCTCCCAAAATGCCTAGGGAGAGCTGAGCCACACCATGCTGTGCCATTCCATGCCATGCTTCCCACTCCGGGAGAGATGCTTCCTTGGTGTCTTCCCAAGGCTTGCTGGAGATGGGAGAGGGGTGGGAGGGCACAGGCATGCCCTGAACCCGGAGCGGAAATCACTGGGGGAGCAAAGAATGAGCAGGATATCACGTGTGGGCTGTGTGTGCCTGGGGCTGGGGGAGAACAAAGCTCAGGGCAGCCCTGCTCTGCTGCCCCTCCCACCCTGCTTCCTGCTGCCACCGACCCAGAGCACTGGCTGCCTGCCGGGGCAGGAGCTAGCTCACCTTTGGTGAAGCTGGTGCCTCAGTTTCCCTTGGCTGAGATAGGCTAGGTGCAGCAGGATGATCCCCAGGTGGTGTTGGCCTGCTGAGAGAGCCTTAGAGGACCAGGCTGCTGTGTGCTGGGTGTGCTCTGGAGGTGTTGGAAGGTAGAGTATACAGAAGAAGGAGGGGGCTCCCATCCAATAGGAAAGCCTCATTCCCCAGTCCTTTTGGACAGGCAGGCTCCACTGATGGGCATCGTGCACCCACAACAGCCCCAAGGAGCTGGGCCAGCAGCTCCAGTCCCACCTGGAGAGCAGCAGGCAGCGTTTTGCCAGGGTGTTGTGAACAGTGTGGTGGGTCTTGGTGAGGACTGGGAGCAGAGCAGCCCCAGGGAGCAGCTCCCCTCCCCACACAACCAATCCTTTCCCCAGGAGCTCTGGCCTTGGGTGTCTTTGTCCCTCTGTTGCTCTTAGACCCTCCCCCATTTCCCCCCATGCACCCTTTAGCACAAGAAGCCTTTTTTTTTTTATTAATAGCTCTTGGGAGCAAATAAAAAGTGTTTTAGGGTTTGGCCAAGCCTCAGGACTTGCAGTGCGCTCATTTCCTGGAGTCTGAGTGCCAGAGGGGTGGAAGTTTGCTCCTTTAAGTCACAGGTGATGAGGTGGCAGAGGAAGGTGGTGGTGAGAGGGGGAGTGGGCAGGGAGGGGTGGGAGCTGCCTCCCAGCTCAGCTCCTTTAAAACATAGCAAGGGCTGAGCTGGGAGCAGAACCAACAGTGGTGGATGCTGGGGGAAAGCAGAGCTGTGAGTCTGTCTCTGTCTGTCTGTCTGTCATGTGGCCTCCCAGTGTGCACTGGCTCCTGCTTGACCCTCTGCACTTTCCAGCCTGTGTTGAGCTTCTTGGTTGTCCTGCTTCTGGCACGCTCTAGCTGCTTCCCACGAGGAGGGACTGAGCTCCATCTTCCCCCAGCAGCTCCAGTGGGAGTGCTGGATGGAGGGAGAGCACAGCTCCCTCTTGGGAACCTGCTTCCCTGAGCACTGGGCAATGGTCCTTGTCATCCCACCCCTCCAGAAGGGAGCAAGGGGCTGGTTTTGCCTGGCTGTTGGGCTCTACCCATGTGAACGTGGTCAGCTGCATGGGGAGGGCTTGTGTGGAGCTGATGCCGTACAATCATGGAGTGGTTTGGGGCAGAAGGAACCTCTAAAGGTCATCTACAGCCAGCAGGGCTGTGCACATGATAAGGAGCTCCCTGGACTGAGGGACTGAGCCAAGTCCTGCCTGTTTGTGGGGTCCCAGGGGAGCCCCAAGTTACCTCAGCACCAGCACAGGGCTTGCCACCAGCCTCACTGAGAAGCTCTAGGAGCTGTGCACATGAAGTAGGCACAGTGCTGCATGAGCACTCAGCAAGCTAGCATCCCCAGCCATCAGTTCCTCTCAGCCAGTGTCACAGCAGCTTTGGCCCAGGCAGCAGCCAGCAGCCTTCTTGGCCACTGTGCTGACTCCCAGCATTGCAATTAAAATCCAGGGTGGTTTGTGAGAGCAGAGGAGGAGGTGACAGTCAGGAGCTTGCTGTGGAGGAGAGCAGGGTGGTAGCAAGTCGTGGCTTCCTGTGTGCTGATGTTGGTTGTACCCAGCCTGGAAGGCCTGGGAGGGCTGTCATGGGAGCCCTAAGCATGGTCATTCCCCACACAGCCCCTTAGAAACCATGTCTTCTCCTCCATAGCCTGGCATAGAGGTCCTGGCCCAGCCACCACGGAGGCTGGTGCTGGGGGGAAGTGCTGTGACTCAGCTGGCCACAGCCTCTGACCCACAGGGACCCTCCTGGCAAGCACCAGCCTGGGAACAATATCCTCTTTTCACTTCATAGGAAACGGCAATCCTGCTGTGGTCTGTCCCCTAGTGCCATTGCCTTATGTCTGTTTCTGCTCTTGGGGACTCTCAGCTCTGGCCAGCAGCAACCTGGCTCCAAGCACCTCAGCTGCTGCCTCCAAAGATCTCTGGCACCTCAAATCCTGGGGTCAGTTTTGGGCCTCTCACTCCAGGAAGGACATTGAGGTGCTGGAGCATGTCCAAAGAAGGCAAGGAAAGTGGTGAAGAGTCTAGAGCACAAGTGTTGTGAGGAGCAGCTGAGGGAACTGGGGTTGGTTAGGCTGGAGAAGAGGAGGCTCAGGGGAGGCCTTCTCACTCTCTCCAACTCCCTAAAGGAGATTGAAGTGAGGTGGGAGTTGGTCTCTTCTTTCCTGTGGGGACGTTGTTCTCTCCACTGGCTCCAACCTAGAGATGCTTATTGAGTGCTTCACCTCCCACCATGGCCAGACTTTTCTTTCTTTATTTATGCCAGCATCTTAATGGAGGGGCACCCTGTGATGGTCCTGCTACCCCAGCTTCTCCCACCCCTTAGCTCCAGCACCCTTCATCATCATGGCTTGCAGGGAAGGTGTTGGAGGGGCTCTGTTGGAGCTGAGGGGCAGGAGTCTGGAGTCCCCCACCTCTTGTTCTCTGCCTCCTCCTTTCCTCCTGCTCATCTTGTCCCTCTCTTCTCCACAGCTGGGAGCAGGAGGAGCCACGCTGGGAGCACCCTCTGCACAGGATGTTCTCTCCACCAAAGACCTCCCTGTAACAGACGACGATGACAATCCCAACGGGACCTTGGCAAGCACTAAGATTGCAGTAGGCCAGCAGCCGTGGGTGGCAGCTTCTCCCTCCTTCTCCACTCCCCAGCCTCCCATCACCCACCGGGATGGTGTATTAACCAAGGAGAACCCTGCTTCTGTGCTCCTCCCCCCTCAACTTTCGGCAGCTCTGGGATTTGTATGGCAGCAGCGTAACCGTGGAGAGGCCGGGGTATCACAAACTTATGGATTTTGATAAGAGAGGAGGGAAAGGGGAGCTGGAGGAAGGTAAAAGGATGTCCAAGACAGGTGGAGGAAGAAGCAGTCATGGAGGCAGGAGTGCTGGAACCAACTCGGGAGTCTTAATGGTGGGTCCCAACTTCCGTGTCGGCAAGAAGATTGGATGCGGCAATTTCGGGGAGCTCCGTCTAGGTGAGAAGGGTCTGCTTCTGTCCCCCCTCTGACTGCTCCTGCAGGGCTTGCTCTGCTGGCCACCTCCTGCACGGGAGGAGCTGGCAGCACCAGCACCAAGGGGGTTAGCGGCCATACACTGCATGTTGGGGGTAGCCTTTGCTTCCTTCAGAGTTGCCTTTTCCTCAGCCCCTTGGCAGCTGATGGCTTCGGCAGTTGTACTCTTTGGAGGTTGAGAAACTGGCCGATGGCTGAGCCCAGACACTTTTGGTGAATGGAGTTCACTTGGTGCCTGGTCACAAGTGTGTTCCCCAGGGCTCAGTTTTGGGGCAAGTTCTGTGTAATATCTTTATCAAAGATCTGGACAAGGAGATCAAGGGCACCCTCAGTCACTTTGCAGATGACACCAAGTTGGGTGGGAGTGCTGAAGTGCTGGTGGGTAGAGAGGCTCTGCAGAGGGATCTGGCCAGGCTGGATGGATGGCTGAGGCCAAGGGGATATGCTTCAACAAGGCCAAGTGCTGGATTCTGCACTTGGGGCACTACAACCCCATGAACTCTCCAGGCTGGGGCAGAATGGCTGGAAGGCTGCTGGTGGTAAAGGACCTGGGGGGATTGGTCAATAGAGGCTGAAGATGAGGCAGCAGAGAGCCCAGGAGGCCAAGAAGGCCAACAGCATCCTGGCTTGGATCAGCACTAGTGTGGCAGCAGGACTAGGGCAGGGATGTCCTCCTGAACTGGGCACTGGGGAGGCCACAGCTCCAATCCTGGGGTCAGTTTGGGGCTCCTCACTGCTAGAAGGACATTGAGGTGCTGGAGTGTGTCCAGAGAAGGGCAAGGAAGGTGCTGAAGGGTCTAAAGCACAAGTGCTGTGAGGAGCAGCTGAGGGCACTGGGGTTGGTTAGGCTGGAGAAGAGGAGGCTCAGGGGAGTTCTCACTCTCTCCAGCTCCCTGAAGGGAGGTTGGAGTGAGGTGGGGGTTGGTCTCTTCTCCCAAGGAACAAATGATAGGACAAGAGGAAACAGCCATGGGAGGTTTAGGTTGGACATTAGGAAAAGAGTGGTTAGGCACTGGCCCAGGCTGCCCAGGGCAGTGGTGGAGTCATCATCCCTGGAAGTGTTCAAAACCCACATAGCTGTGGCTCTTCATGACATGCTTTAGTGACATGGGCCTGCTGGGTTAATGGTTGGACTTGGTGATCCTGGAGCTCTTTTCCAGCCTTAACAATTCCTTTATTTTATGGCTTACTCTGTGCTTGATCTTTTAAAGCCCACCACAGCCTGCTGGACTGATCGCTGAGGGGTTTCCCAGCTGCCCACCATGCCTGTCACTCAGGTTTGTCGGGGAGAGTATCACACTTCAGTCCTGTCTGTGGGAAGTGGTAGTGTCCCCACCAGGCCGGGGACACTTCCTCAGCTGTTGCTGTGTGCTCACCAGGTCTCACCCCACATATGCCCAGGGTGCTACCCTCGTGCTGCCCCTCGTGCCTCAGGAGGGCAGATGGAGAGCAGCATCCTGGAGGTGTTGGCTCTGCTAGGGCCAACATCTGGGGAAGAAAGTCAGTGTTTTATCCCAGGTGAATTCTCCCATTGTTCAGATTGGTTGTTTCAGAGACTCTTCTAAAATTCTACGAGGGAAGAGAGAAAGGACTGAATGAAACCCAGGCACCTTCCATGCTCACTTCCCATTTTGAACCAAGTTGATCAGGAAGCAGTTGTAGCAAACTCCTGCTCAGAGGGTGGGTCACTTGCTCCTCTCGCAAGGACTCCACGTGCTCCAGGAGGCTTTCAGCAGCTGTTACCTCTTGGGCTGGGAGTGGCCTGGCAGCACCAGGTGCTGCAGTGCCAGTGGCACAGGCTGGATGTCTCCAGGAATGCCTGTTGGACATGCTGATGGAGTCTCTGCCAGGCAGAATGTTGGCCTTGGCTGAGTGCTTTGGGAAGGGACTTAAGCCCTCTGAGAAGAGAGCTGGTCCCAGGAGCAGGCTGGGAGCCTGGGACAGACTCTGTTGCTCCATGATATTTTAAGCAGCAGCATTTGAAAGCAGACTCTGAGCTAAGCCCTCAGTAAATTGTGGTCACCTCAAGGGGCTGTTGGCACACGAAGGGAGCAGGAGGTGGGAGGCTGTGGGGAGGGTGGGGTGAGCTTACCCAGCTCTCTGTGCCACCCCTGGCTGTGGGGAGTTAATGTTAGCTCTTCCCAGGGTGACAGACTGGCTGGTGCCAGGCCAAACCCTCCTGTTCCTGCACTCCCCAGCGGGATCAATGGCTAATTGCAGAGCTTGGGAAAACACTGTCCTTAAAACCCAGCCCAGTGGTTCCTGCCTTCAGCAGCAGAGGATCAGTCCCTGCTCGTTGTGTGAGAGCTCTGACCCTTCCTCCACACCCAGCTCTGAGCCTTCCTCCAGACCCAAGGGAGGGAGGATAGGGATTTGGGGATTTTGTTGCACCCACTGCACCTTTCACTCCCTGAGTCATTATGGTTGGGGCCACTGCTCCTCCTGCTGCCTCTGCCTCTCGGGTGGGTGGAGGGCTCTGCGCTCTGCCGGGTCTACCTGTGTCCTTCCACCTCCTTCTCCCTGCTTGCCAGTGAGTGTCCCACAGTATGTGTTTCTAGGTGAGTGATCTTCCCAGGTCCTGCTCTAGGCAGGAGTCTGAAACAGCTGTGGCTGTTGCTTTGTGTGGTGTGCTCAGCACTGAGAGTCATCGTGAGCCCCTCTATTGGCCTCCATTGCTTTTCAGGTTCAGCACCAAGGTGGCCACAAGTCTCACATGGATCTGAGGAGCATCTCTGAAGCTGGCAGCCTGGGTCGCACAGAGCAGAGCTGCTGCATGGAGCTGGAGCAGTTGGGCTCAGCTTGCTGATGGCTGAAGGGACGAGCAGCGAGCTCTCGCTCTGGGGCTCTGCAGCGGTCGATTCTCGCTGCAAGAGTTTGTCCTTGCCACCAGCAAGAGAAGCTTCTAGTGCCTTCCCATGGTTTCCCTGGCCTGTCATACCCTGTAGTGCCTGGCCATAATGTGGAGAAGGGCTGAGCAGGAGATCTCGCAGCAGAGGAAGCCACAGCTATGTGGCTTTGCTCCTAAAATCGCATCTCCCTTCCTTAGGTGTGCCCCTGAGCTGCGTCAGGGCTCAGGAATGCTTCCAGCTCTGCACAGAAAGGAGGGATTTCTCCAGCTGCAGATGATGGCAGGGGAGCAGAGGGATCCTGCTGGGAAGTGGTGGCATAAGCCATTGCTATACGCTCAGTTTTCCCCTAGGAATGGAGTATTTGATCCCCAAGGCAGTCTGGTTGAGGAGGCTGAAGTGTAGCTCAGTGTATAAAAGCTCCCACATCTTCTTTGGACCTTCCATAAAGGCAGAGAAGAGATCTTGCAGGAACGTGCCGGGAGGTGACTCCTCCAGCTCCCAGCAGTGGGGGATGGAGGAGGATGGAGTTGCTTTTCTGAAGCAGGTAACACTTTGCCCAATTCCACCACCTCAGCCAGAGGCAGGTGCCAGTCTGTCCTGGGTACCTCAGCTCTGCTGCCCCAGGGTGAGACAAGTGTCCTCCCAGGGACAGAGGTGCCCAAAATCAAAGGAGACTCGTTTAAAAGTAAAAATCTAAACCCAAAATAGGCATAAGGCATTAGTGGGGAGTCAGAAGGGGAGTGGCTTGGGCAGGAGTTGCTGGCTGCCAGAGTCATGCTTGGATCCCACCCCTCCGCGTTCACCCTGGCCCTGGCGTCCTGGGCAGTACACAGATGTGGTGCCAGTCCCTCTCCCAGTCAGGTGGCACTGCTGCCCAGTTCCTCCCTGTAACTGGAGAGCTGGGAGCAGGGTGGCTGCCTCAGCCCTCAGGCACATGGGGTTTGGGGGAAGCTGTGTGTAGGTTGGGCAGGTGGTGGTGGGTCCTGTTCCCTCCTGGTTACCCTGTCCTGGTGCTTCACCCCAGGCTGGGCAGAGCTCTGTGCCCCAGCCAACACATGCCAAGTGCCTGTTCCCGCCCCTGAAAGCCTGTGGCTCTGGACAGGAGCTGGCTCAGCTCCTCCAGGGGCTTCCAAAGGGCTCACTTTTGGGGCCAGAGCAGCTGAGGGAACTGAGGTTGGTTACTCTGGAGAAGAGCAGACTTCTTGCTCTCTGCAACTCCCTAAAGGAGGTTGGAGTGAGGTGGGGGTTGGTCTCTTCTCCCAAGGAACAAGCAACAGGACAAGAGGAAACAGCCTCAAGTTGTGCCAGGGGAGGTTTAGCTTGGATATTAGGAAAAATTTCTTCCCCAAAAAGGTTGTCTAGCCCTAGTCCAGGTTGCTCAGGGCAGTGGTGAAGCCACCATCCCTGGAGGGACTGAAAAGACATGCATGAGGTGCTGAGGGCCATGGTTTAGTGGTGACCTGGCAGTGCTGATTAACAATTGGACCTGATGATCTTAGAGGTGTTTTCCAACCAAAATGATTCCATGTTTCTGTGAATGCAACCTTGGGAAGCATCTGCTGCCAGCAGGCCCGCAAGCTCTCTCCTGGCCCACTCCATGCCAGACCTGGCTCTGCCTCCCAAAAGCCAAGGCAGGGGAGGCTGGTGGCAGCAGGGGTGACCAGAGTGTAGTGGTGGTTCATGTGCCTTGGCACTGGGCTGTGGCTGAGCAGCAGGAGCCTGCAGCTCCCTGCATCCCTGGGAGCAAGGCCAGCACAGTGTGCTTGCAGAAGGGTTTGCTGGAGCAGACACTGTCGAGCAGCTACTTAGTGGGGTTTCGGGGTGGGCTGGGACATGGGGAGAGGAAGAAAACCCAGCCACCAACCAGAAGGGTGAAAAATGAGCCCAGAGCACCTAGGCAGTCTGGGTGTCCCCTGAGCTCTGCCTGCTGCTGGCTATCTCAGAGCCACACTTTGGAGCTGCAGTTTCTCCTGGGGGTTTCCTGAGGCCCCCTCCCCAGCCTGGCCCAGGGAGGCTGTGTCATGGAGCTGCCCCAGAGAGAGATGGGGACCTGCAGAGGTTGCTGCTTCTGTTCTTCCTGCAATAAACTCCTGCCAGTGTGCTTTTGGAGCTTCCCTGTGCTCACCCCCAGCCTGGTGCATTCATTTCTAAAAGCAGCTTGGAAACCCCCCAGCTGTTGTCCTGCAAAGTGAAAAGCTGCAAATTAACTCATTTTAACAAAGTAAATCCAGCATTTTGGGGGTGGGTCCTTGTGCCAACAGCAGGTCACTGCTGCAGCTGGGCTGGCCAGGGCTTGGCCCAGTGAGTGCTGGGGACATTCCCAAGCTCTTTCAAGCTGTGGCTCCTACTCCTGGCCTGCAGCCTCCTGGGTGCTCCCTGAGGGTTACTTCTTGGGAGCCATAAAAGGTCCCTTTGGAAACTGGGCTGGGGTCAGCACACTGCAAGTGACACTGTTCTGTCTTCAGTTCTCCAGAGACCTCTGAGTGGTGAAAGGCTTGGCCACCTCTGTGGTGGCTGCTGAGAGCTGCAGTCCCCCCACACACACCAGGGGCAGCTCATGGGCAGCTTTGGAGTGGGCTGTGGGAGAGAAGAGCCCAGTGCTGCCTGCCAACAGCTCCTCCTGCCTCCCTTGCTAATGGCTCACACTTGGGTTTCCTCTTGGTCTTTCAGAGCCTCCTCTAAATGAAGGGCAAACTCTAAAATAGCTTTTTTTCCCCTCAATGGTGTTAAAACCCAGTGCTCCAAGGAAGTGGCATTGCTTGGATCGGTGGGGCTGTGGGGCTGAGCTGGTGCCTGGCTGCCTTCACACAGGGCTGCCTTCTCCTGCACTCCTCAACTGCACTGCCTGGGCACCAGAGAAGCCAAACTGCTGGTCCCAGGCACAGCTCCCTGCTCCTGCTCCCTACCAGTGTGCCTGGTGCTGTGCCCTGAGCAAGGGCAGTGCCAGGCCCAGGGCAGTCACTTGGATGGAGAAACAGTTGGGAGCCTGGCTCATCCTTGGGCTGTGATGTGCAGGAGCAGCTGCTGAACCTGCTGCTGCCAAGTCCACCTTGGGGAGGGGATGAGCTGGGTGGTAGCAGAGGGTGAGGAGAAAACCACAGCAAGCGTGTAAAGGCCAATTCAGCCCCAGCTCTGGCCACTGCCCCTGCTGGGTGCCTGCTGGGTGCCTTTGGCTCTGCTCTGAGCAGACATGCCACGTCCTGCAGGTGCTGGCAGCTGGATCCAGAGGCTCTGGCAGCACTGAGCAGGGCAAAGGCCTCTCTGCAGAGGCAAATACTTGCTTTCTGTCACCCACCTTGCTGCTTTTGTCTTTTTCTGTTAAGTTCAGAAGCACTTTTTCTCCTCTGCTTCCAGCAGCTCTGTCTGTGTGAGTCCTCCCTGGGGTAGCTCATGGACTCCCAACATAATCTTGGTGTTGGAGTGGGGATGGGGATGGCTGCAGGAGCTGCTCTTGGAGCTATAGTAGGAAATCCCAGTGTGGAGGAAGGACCCCGCAGCCTTCCCTTCTTGCTCTTTCACTTTTTCTTCCCTGTTGCTTGTGGTTCTCCTCTCTGCACCTTTTCTTTGTAGGGGAAGACGAAGGTGGGGGAAAGACAGCAGCAATGATCTGTGCTCCTTCTGTTCCCACATCTTTTCTATCAGCTTTGTCCAGGTCATCTGAGCATTACAGGGGGGGATGAAGCATGGGAGTATCAAATGATTTGGACTCATTTCTTGGGTTGGGAGAGGGCTGCCAACTCCCAGAGCAGTTTTGTGGTAGCTTTCTGTCCTAACAAGCCCCAGGGGGGACCCAGCGTGGTGAAGACAGGACAGATGCCATGTAACAGGCATGAGATGGACTTCTCCAAGCACAGTCCTGCTGGGGATGCTCTTGCTTCCTTCCTGTCTCCCTCTTTGCTCTGCTGGGCCAGTTTTGCAGCTCTGGGAGGATGGCAGGTATCCTGCCATAGGGTTTTTTTCCCCTCTTCAAACCCAGCCTAACCTCAGGGAGAATCCAGCAGTGAGTTTTCTGGTTGCATGTTACTGCCCTGAAGACAGCAGTGAGGTTTCGGAATAAAACTGCACAGCCCTGAGGCTGAAGCCCACCTGAGCCAGGGAGCACCTGAGGAGCCTGTGTCCTTGCAGCAGGCTGGGCCATGCCTGCCTGGGCTCTGTCCCCACCTCCTGCCTGACACACAAGGCTGTTGTGCTCTCCCTTGTGACTGTTTGCAAAACACAGAGGTGCTGGTGCAGGGAAGATGAGCTCCCTGCATGCGTTCTCCCTCTACATGAGCTGCACACACTTCTCCCTGCACAGACTTCTCCCTGCCAGCTTGCTGCCTTCTCATGGAATCATGGAATCATTTTGGTTGGAAGAGGTCTTTAAGATCATCAAGTCCAAGCATTAACCAGCACTGCCAGGTTAGCATTAAGCCATGTCCCTCAGCACCACATCTCCATGTCTTTTCAATCCCTCCAGGGATGGAGACTCCACCACTGCCCTGGGCAGCCTTTGCCTCTGTCTGACCACTCTTTCAGAGAAAATATTTTTCCTCATGTCTAACCTAAACCTGCCCTGGCACAACTTAAGGCTGTTTCCTGTAGTCCTGTTGCTTGTTTCTTGGGAGAAGAGACCAATCCCTGCCTGGCTCCAACCTTCTTTCAGAAAGTTTTTCTCTCCCTGTTAAGTGGTTGGGAGGTGATTGCTTGTTGGGTGAGGTTGCTGCACTGGGGTCTATCAGGATTTCACTTTTTCCCTGCCCCAGTCAAGTTTTCAATCCCTCCAGGGTTTCCTGGAGCCCTCTGGAGCCATGCACAGGTCTAGAGGATGTCCCAGCTCCTCCTCAGGAACTGTCAGTCAGTGATGGGTCTGGCATACGCTGGTGTTAGCCAAACATTCCTTTCTCCCGGTCACCTAATCTCTGTGAAGGGATTTGATTTTGCAGAGACAGGAGGCATAGTGGCTTGGGAAGATCCCCTGGGAGAGGGCCAGGGAGGCAAGAGGGCTGAGCCCCTCTTTGGCTGCCCAGCCTGTCCCTGGGAGGAGCAGCTCCATTAATATCTCCCATTCATCTCTCTTGCCGTAATCCTGCAGCCGACTCGGCACTCAGCAGCTGGCTCTGATGTCACCCGGCCAGGATTTATTGCTGCTTCAGGTGGAGAGCAGCAGTCAGAGCAGATGAAATCTTATGCCAGGAGGAGCTTGTTCCCTCAGCAAATTGCTTGGAGAAAATCCGAGGAGACAGATGCAGCTCCCATCAGATCCACAGAGGGCAGGCAGTGGATCGGTGTCTGCTGGCTCCCTGTGCTGCTGTTAACTCCCACTGCCCCGGGCTCCCGGGGGCTCTGCTGGGAGTGGCACAGGATAGTTCTGCAAGCCTCTTTGAGAAGGAGAAACTTCTTCCCTGTGAGGGTGCAGAGCCCTGGCCCAGGCTGCCCAGAGAGTTTGTGGAGTCTCCTTGTGTGGAGAGATTGCCAAGGCAGCTGGAGGTGATGCTGGGCAAGGAGCTGTGGGTGAGCCTGCTGGAGCAGGGGGATGGACTGGATGATCCCCGGAGGTCCTTTCCAACCCTCACCATGCTGGGATTCTGGGATTAATTAATCTTTGCCTTTTTGGACCTGTGGCAGAGGTTGTACAGACACTTTCCCAGGGGCAACACCTTCCTTGGGCCCTCCTGGCTCTCTGTGGTGGGCAGGGTGATGGCAGACACCATTAGTCCAACCTGGGTGTGAAAACTCCTGGGAAGGTGCTGAGCTAACTAGGAAGTCCTTTACAGAGTTTTGGGGTGGCATGGCTGCCCTTACAGCTCTCCTGGGCACTTGGAGGCAGTTCCCTGGCCTTCCTCACAGCATATTGGGGCCTTTGGCTCCCTCCTTGTACAGCCTGGAGCATGCCATGGGTCTGCTCCTGGCTTCCTCTGCACCCTGGGGTGGGTGGGAGCATCCTGAAGGAACACACACATGTGCCATCCCCAGGAGTGACCCCAGCTCTGGGGAAGGATTTCTTACCTGCTGTGTCTTGGAGCCACTGCCAGCTGCAATGCCTTGAGGTGCTCCAGCTCACTTGGGGGGTCCTTCCTGCCTGTCCCCTGACTCTGGACACCCCCCCCACCCCCGAGCAGGCAGCCCCTCGCTGTGCAGGGCTGGGAGAAACAAGTCCCAGCCTTGCTTCTGCCTTGGCCAGTCACATCCCTGCAGGCCTAGACTGGGAACTGAACTGGGACTTAGCTCCAGCACCCACACTGCCCCCCTGCAGCCTACCTATCCTGAAGGAATCCACGTTTTCTATCTGGGGGTAATTAACAGGCATGCTGCAACTCCCCACAGTGAATTCCTGCTCCCTCTTATGCCTTGAGGCTCCTCCAGGAGCTGCTGAACCTGTTCTGGAGCTCAGGAGCCTTCAGGGTGGTTGTGGTGTGGGGTTAAGCAAAGGCTCACTTGTGTTCAGCTGCCTCTTCTGTGTCTCTCCTGCAGGAAAGAACCTCTACACCAACGAATACGTAGCTATCAAATTGGTGAGTCCCCCTCTGGGCAGGGAGGTGATGATCAGGTCACCTAGCCAGGAGGTTGTTCACCCTCCCTGGGTTGTTAGTGGGTCAGGCTGAGCAGGCAGTGATGGGTGATGGGTGGGTGGGTGCGCTGGGGAGCTCTGCTCACTGCCAGGAATTGAGAGCATGTCATTGCAGGTGGTGAGCTGGGCTCTGAGGTGAAAGAGCTGAGGCTTGGCTTCTCCAGGACCTCCCTGTGGCCAGTGCCACACTTGGCTGGTGCCAGCAGCAGAGAGACTTCCAGGAGAGGGAGGGGGCCTGCTGATCCTCACTGCCATTAATGTCTACCCCAACCCCAGCTCTCTCTGGAGGGGTTGGATCTGGCTCCCATATGGGCTGGTTTTCTCTCATTACCCTCTCGAGGCTTCATCTCCATTTTATACCAACCCTATAAGTCCATCTGCTGCCAGCATGTGAAGGAGGTGTCTGCCACCCAGACCTCCCTAACAACAGCCTTAAGCATTCTCCTTCTCTCCTGCAGGAGCCCATCAAGTCCCGAGCCCCCCAGCTGCACCTGGAGTATCGCTTCTACAAGCAGCTCGGCAATGCAGGTACGGGGCTGGCCTCAGCTGCTGCCAGGGGGGAGGCTTCCCAGCACTGGCACTCTGCAGCTTCCCCAGAGCTCCTGCCCATCTGCTGGAGCTGGGAGAGGCTGATTTTCCACACAGCCACATCTAAGCTTTGATCCTTTTTTATTTAGTCTCCCCCCGCCCCCCCTCCCCGCAGCAGAGCCAGGGATGCAGATGGAGCTTCCTGCTTCACCCTCCTGCCAAGAGCAGAGCCAGGCTGGCTGCAGTATGGAGGGAGAGCAGTGCAGGGACATCCCCCACCATCTGCAGCCCCTGTCCAAACTCCATGGCTATGGCAGCACAGCCTTGTGCTGCTCAGCCCTGCCACAAGCCCTAGCAGCTCTTTGCTGTGTCTCTTGCAGAAGGAATTCCTCAGGTTTACTACTTTGGCCCTTGTGGGAAGTACAATGCCATGGTGTTGGAGCTGCTAGGCCCCAGCCTAGAAGATCTCTTTGATCTGTGTGATCGGACCTTCACACTCAAGACCGTCCTGATGATTGCCATCCAGCTGGTGAGCACACAGCCACACCTCTGCCTGGGGAGCAGGGGCACATAGGCATGCTGGTCACAGAGTGAGCTTCCTCAGGGAAGAGGAGGGGACAGAGAGGTCCCAGCACACCACAGGAGACACTGCTGGCAAATCCCAGCCCACCTCCCACCATACCTCACCTCTCTGCTGTAGGAGGGCTCTCCCTCACCCCACACAGCCCATCTTTGAGCACAGGGAGTGTCCCTCATTGTGTGTCTGAGATGAGTTTACAGGATCCATCCAGAGGGACCTGGGCAAGCTGGAGAAGTCACAGAATCACAGAATCATTAAAGTTGGAAGAGACCTTTAAGATCATCAAGTCCAACCATCTTCTTACTACCACCATGCCACTAAGCTATGTCCCTAAGTACCACATCTATATGTTGGATCTGTGTGTACCTCATGAGGTTCAACAAGGTCAAGTGCAAGGTTCTGAACATGGGTTGGGCCAACTCCCAGTATCAGTCCAGTCTGGGGAATAAGGGATGGAGAGCAGCCCTGAGGAGAAGGGCTTGGGGATACTGGTCGTGAAAAGCTGGACAGAAGCTGGCAATGTGTGCTCACAGCCCAGAAACAACCATGTCCTGGGCTGTATCCCCAGCAGTGTGGGCAGCAGGGCAGGGAGGGGATTGTGCCTCTGCTCTGCTCACACCTCAGCTGCAGTGCTGGGGCAGCTCTGGAGTGCTCAGCACAGGACACGCATGGACCTGGTGGAGCAGGCACAGAGGAGGACACAACAATGATGTGAGGGCTGGAAGCTCTGTGCTGTGAGGCCAGGCTGAGAGAGCTGGGCTTGTTGAGCCTGGAGAAGAGCAGGCTCCAGGGAGAGCTTCCTGCAGCCTTCCAGGACTTGAAGGGCCTAGCAGAAAGCTGGGGAGAGACTTTTGAGCAGGAGCAGTTGGGACAGGACAAGGGGTGATGGTTTGAAACTGACATAGGAGATTGAGAAATGTTTTGCCACTGAGGGTGCTGAGAGCCTGCCCCAGGTTGCCCAGAGAGGTGGGAGATGTCTCATCCCTGGACCCATTCCAGGTCAGGTTGGTTGGGGCTGGGAGCAAGCTGCTCTAGCTGCAGATGTCCCTGCTGACTGCAGGAGGGTTGGAGTAGATGCCCTTTAAAAGTCCCTTCCAACTCAAACCATTCTGTGAGTCCATGTGGCTGGACTGAGGTTGTCTCCCAGGGCTGGAGCACCTCTTGTGCCTCTCCTTTCAACACAGGGTAACGTGTGGGCTGAGGCAATCAGTCAGAGAGCAGAGCCAGGCCCAGGGGAGCAGGGTGCAAGGGGAAAGGCATGCAGAACACACCTTGTGTCTCTGCCATGCTGCTGACACCTGTTGCTGCTCCCAGATCACCCGGATGGAGTACGTCCACACCAAAAGCCTGATCTACAGAGATGTCAAGCCTGAGAACTTCCTGGTGGGGCGGCCGGGCAGCAAGCGGCAGCACACCATCCACATCATCGACTTCGGCCTGGCCAAAGAGTACATCGACCCCGAGACCAAAAAACACATCCCCTACCGAGAGCACAAGAGCCTGACAGGGACAGCACGCTACATGAGCATCAACACCCACCTGGGCAAAGGTGTGTGCAGACAGCTGAGAGGGGTGCAGGGGGCTGCAGGGAGCCAGCTCCTCCCTGCTAGAGCTGGGGCTGGGCACAAACTGCCCCCTCCTGCTCTTCAGCCTGGGGTGTTTTTTAGGGGACTTGGGCTGCTGCAGGGTGTGGAGGGGACAGGAACAGTGGCTCTAGTGGGAATGTGCCCATGTCTTTTTGTCTCCACGCAGAACAAAGCCGCAGGGATGACCTGGAAGCATTAGGGCACATGTTTATGTACTTCCTTCGTGGGAGCCTCCCTTGGCAAGGCCTCAAGGTAAGTGTCAGCTCCAACTGTCCCTGAGTATGGCTATCCTGTGGGTCTGGCTCTGTCTGGGCATAGGAGGCAGCAGGGAGGAGGAAAGCTTTAGCCCCAGGGTGTTGGAGAGCTGGCATCCTGCCCAATGCTCAGAGCTCTGTGCCAGGCCGAGCAGCTGTAGGTGTCTCCCTCTGTGTCCTTCACTTTGTGGGTGTCCCAGCTGCACTCCTAGTGGCTGTCCTGGAACCACACTCCCTGGTGTTGCTCCTCCAGCCCTGTCCTGGGTCAAGGGCATTACTGGGAATGACCCCTCACTGTTACTGGAAAAGGGAGACCAGAAAAGGTCCAGAGAAGGCCACAACAATGATCTGAGGGCTGGAAGCTCTCTGCTGTGAGGACAGGCTGAGAGAGTTGGAGTTGTTCTGTGTGGAGAAGAGAAGGCTCCAGGGAGACCTTGCTACAGCCTTCCAGGACTTGAAGGGCCTAGCAGAAAGCTGGGGAGAGACTTTTTATCAGGACCTGTTGGGAAGGCACCCAGTGCCTTCCCCACTCCTGCTGACCTGCTCCTTGTCCCTGCCAGGCTGACACGCTAAAGGAGAGGTATCAGAAGATTGGTGACACCAAAAGAGCCACTCCAGTGGAGGTGCTCTGTGAGAACTTCCCAGGTGAGGGCACCCTGTATGGCCCCAGAGCTCCCCCTGCCCTGGCACGTCGTGTCCCTGCCCCAGCTGAGCGTGCCCTGTCCCCACAGAGGAGATGGCCACCTACCTGCGCTACGTGCGGCGCCTGGACTTCTTTGAGAAGCCTGACTACGACTACCTGCGGAAGCTCTTCACAGACCTGTTCGAGAGGAACGGCTACGTGTTCGACTACGAATACGACTGGGCAGGGAAACCCCTGGTGAGTGCTGAGGGAGCAGCAGTGCTGGGCCCCAGGGTGCCCAGGGAGGGTGGTGGGGAGTTAGCAGCTCAGCTCTTGTCCCCTGCCAAGAGATCAGCTCCAGCACTCGCTGTACACCGGCAGCCAGCTTCAAGCTGAGTTAAAGCTGTGACACAGTAATGTGAGGCTCCTGCAGTGGAGGAGAACTTCAGCAGTGGAGTTGGCACCTTGCTTTCTGCTGTGGGCACCCTCCAGGCCTTGCTGCAGCTAGCCACCAAGCATGGAGCTGCTGGGGCTGGGATCAGGCCCTGATTCTGGGTGGGGGGTGGGTTTGCAGGATCAGGGGGCACAGGGCAGCAGGAAGACTGCAGTGCCATGGCTGACATTGTCCTTGTTGTGTCCCCAGCCCACTCCCATTGGCACGATGCATAGCGAGGTGCAGGTGCAGCCCCCGAACAGAGACAAAGCACAGCCACACACCAAACACCAGGTGAGCAGCAGCATTGCCCCAAACAGGGCATGGGACATGGGACATGGTTGTGAACAGCTCAGCCTTCTGCTGCACAGACCTGCAGAGCCCAGCGAGGCCTCTGGACAGAGGCAGGGACTGGGACATCCTTATTTTCCCCAGTGCTGCCTGTGGTAGAGCTTCCTCCCTGGAAGTCTGCCTGGCAGCGGGGGCAGGGCAGTGTCCCTGGGGCCAGGTGGCCTGGCAGAAGCAGGAGGAAGCAGCCATGGGAGGCTGTAGCACAGCAGGGAAGTGACAGACTCAGGCTTCATCTGGCAAGCTGCAGAGTTTATTGCTGGTCAGTGGCAGTGGGCATGGTGCAGGCTGAGCCACCACCATGTCCCCAGGGCCACATCCCCATGGTGGTAACTTGCTGCATTCTTCATGGTTACACTTTCATTGAGGAAATGGGGACACAGGACAAGGGAGAGGCTGCCTAGGCCTTGGCGGGTGTTGGTGGGGCAGTATGGCAGCGTGTGGCACTGCTCTGGAGAGAGGATCTGGCTCTGCCCTAGGAAGTGTCTGAGCAGATGGGGCCGAGCTGGGAGCAGCCTGGGGCAGGGAGATGCCTGCTTCGCTGGGGGAAGGGGATGAGCTACTCAACCCTTCTCTGTTGCTGTGGCCTGTCCTACCCTGGTGCAGGAAAGGTGGCTTTGGGCCTGCTGCCATCAAGAGCAAACCTCAGGCAGTCCCCTGCAGTTCCATACAGACTCTTGTCCTCTTGCTGTGAACCTCTTCCAGGAGCAGAGCACCTGGAAACAGGCTGGAGCTGAGGGTACAGCACCCACATACCAGCTCAGCAGTGCTCATTCCTGCTTCTGACTGAGCACAGGGAGTCTGGGACAGCCCTGGCAGCACCTCCCCAGGGAGAGGGCAGTGTCTTCAAAGCACCTCTGGCTCGTTCCTGGGACCTTCCTCCCAGTAAGGTCTGCTCTCTACCTCCACATCTGGGAAACACTGTAGTGTTCATCCCTTCTGGAGAGCAGTGGGGAGAGTACAAAACTCCCACAGCACAGAAGCAGTTTCCACTTTGGCCCCCAGCAGCTGTGGGGCTGTGTTGTGCTCACTGTGGCAAGGATTTGGCAGCAAGGTGCTCCTGGCTGCGGGCCAGCTGAGGAGCATGTGCCCTTGAGGAGCAGCTCAGTCTGTGTCAGCCTTGGAGGAGAGTGACTAGCAGCATTGCCTCGGCCTGGCTGCCTCGGCCTGGCCAGCCCGCTCTGAACGGCAGCCACTGGCCCTGTGCAGGGTTGGCTGTGCTCTGTGGAGCTGCATGGCCTCAGCTGCCCGAGAGGATGTGCCCAGAGCCCAGCTCCACTGCTGGGTGGGTGTGGGGGTGTGTACATGGCAGGGGGATGCAGAGCCATGGTGACTGCGCTGGGGAGCCGCAGGGCCGGTGCTGCGCGAGTGCCCTCCCTCTGCAACCACACACTCGAGCTGCTCCGGTCATGGTTTTGCTTTTGCATGTCTTACTTTTCTCGACTCCCTTTGCCACTCTTCTCCCTGCCCCCTTCCCTCCACCTTCTCCTTCTCCCTTCTTTTCCCCCATTCTTCCTCTTTTTCTTTTCTTTTGTTTCTTTCCATCCTGTTCCTCCTGCCTGTCACGAGCAGCCGCCTGAGGGGACGGAGGTGTGGGATCCTCAGGCCGGTGGGCAGCCTGCCGAGGAGCCTTTGGGAGCTCACCTGGCAGCCGGCAGGCTCGGGGGGTCCGTCCAGGTACACGCAACCATGCGCCGAGGGCAGGGGCAGGGGCAGGGGCGGGAGGGAGCAGAGCCAACCTGTGCCATGCCACCTGCCCGTGCGGCTGGGTGCAGGCCGACATGTCTGCCACCTGTGCCAGGGCGTCAGCCCTGGGGTGGCATTGGGGCCACACGTTCCTTGGGTCTGAACTAGGCTGCCCCACATGCTGTCCCATCCCTACAGTACTCATGGCTCACAGATAGGGCTGGTGTTGCTTCCCAGCTCCCTCAGTGCTGCCAGTGGCACTCGGAGGGCAGTTACAGATGGATGAAGTGCTAGTGGCACAGGCAGCCGAGTGGGCATCAGGCTCTGCCCCCAGTGCTGCTCATCCCAGCAGTGCCTTAGCCCATGTGGGGACTTCCCTGTGCCTCTTTGACTGGAAGTGGTGGCTTTGAACCCTGCTTCTCCTCCCTTTCCCTCGGCCGCGTCTTCCCTCCTTGGCCCTGTGCTCGCTCTGTCAGCCACCTGCTCACCACCCTCACAGCCATCTGCCCCTCGGGCTGCTGGGGACCAGCCCATGCCCACAGTGGAGCATCCATGATGGCTGCCCCCTGGCTGGGTCTGCTCTGCTTCTTCCGTCTCTGCTTCCGTCCTGCCGCTGCTGCTCCTTCCTGCTGCTCTGTGGTGAATCTCTGCTGGTGCTGGGTCCTGGAGCCCAGGGAACCAAGAGCTGGGGTTCCAGGGCAGACCGTGGGGCTAGCTTGTGCTCTGCCCTGTTCCTCCTGTACTGCATCCCCTCCCTGCCACAGTGACTGCTCCCTGCTCTCGCTCTGCAACCCCCAGCCCTGTCCCCTGCCTGTGCCTGGCACTGCAGGGAGGTGCTGGGGACACAGGGGGGCTCCGGCCTTGTTCCAGGAGGCTGTGGCTTGACGTAGCCCTGCCAGCTGGAGCCTGGGGCTGTCGGATGGCAGCTCCTCCACGAGGCTGGGTGAGTCTGAGCCTCTGGTCAGGGACGAGCAGCTTGGCCATCCTTTGGGCTGCACATCCCCAGGGAGCTCCTGGCTTTGCGGGCGCAGGAGTGGTGAGGGCTGAGGCAAGTCCTGCTTGCCTGTGCCAACCCCATCCTTGCTCCAGTGGCTTGGATCTCCTGCTGGCCCCTGGCACCATGTAAGGCCCCATGGCCCTGGCAAGCAGGCAGGAGCTTGGGGGCTCCTCAGGGCTGGCAGGAGCCTGCAGGGTGGCCACTGGGGCCTAGAGGTGTCGGGGCTTGGGGCTGGGGAGCAAGAGCTGTGTCCAGCTGCTTGGCCATGGCAAGGTCTCCTTGGAGCTAACAGCTTAATGGAGCCACGTCTCCTGGGTGCACTGGAGCTGGCTGCCAGCAAGCCCCTCTCCTGACAGAGTATGCAGGGATTCTGGCATCCTCCCAGTGACAGTGAGGGGATCCAGCCTCTCTGTGTGATGGAGCTGCTTGGAAGTGCTCTGCACCAAGGCTGAGCATTTTGCACCACTGCCTTGGTGCAGGCAACCATCCTGCTGCCCTGCATGGGGACTGTGGTGCTCCTGGCTCACGCGGTGCCAGGAGGGGCCATGCTGCTTCCTGGGGCTGCAGTCCCTCCAGGACCCAGCTTCACAGGGCAGGGGACAAGGCTAAGGACTGGCCAATGCCCGATGGGCTGCCCCACACTGAGCCTCATCTCTCCCCAGGTGATGAGCTCCACCAACGGAGAGCTGAACACAGATGACCCGACGGCAGGACATTCGAACGCGCCCATCACAGCCCCCACCGAGGTGGAGGTGACAGATGATACAAAGTAAGGACAGGGCACAGCTTGGCTACCTCACAGGGGCCACGATGGATGAGGGGTTTGGCAGCTGCCTTGCACTGCCTTGACCAGTCCCCTCTGGACAGGAGCAGCCCAGCTGTAGAGCGAGTAGTTGTAGCAAGATGGGGATCGGTCTCTTCTCCAGGGTTAGCAGTGAGAGGACAAGAGGAAATGGCCTCAAGTTGCACCAGGGGAAGTTTAGATTGGATGTCAGGAGAAATTTCTTCCCTGCAAGGGTTGTTAAGTCTTGTCGCAGGCTGCCCAGGGAGGTGCTGGAGTCACCATGTCTGGAGGGGTTTCAGAAACATCTAGATGTGATGCTTAGGGCCGTGGTTTAGTGGCAAGGGAGTGATAGGTGTGGTTGGACTTGATGAGCTTAGAGGTCTCTTCCAACCTTCATGATTCCGTGATTAGATTCCGAGTAACTACCCACAAGGGGTGTCCCTGCAGGGCCACTGCCACCCCCAGCCCCTTCCCACCTCACCCTGCCCAGCCTTGAGACTCATGCCTGCTCCCCAAAGCCAGCATAGAGGAGCAGGCACAGATCCGGGGCTATTCCTCCTCTGCAGCCCCTGCCTGACCCTGGCTCTGGCCGCTGGCGTTTGCCATGGCTGCCACTGAATGCTGTGGCTGCTGTCACTGGCTGTGGCCCCGTGCCAGGGCACTGCCCGCAGCTCCTCTACCCACGAGCGCTCACCGACATGCCCATGCCGAGCGGTTTCTTTCCCGCGCTCGGCCCGCTCTGCCCTGAGCACCGCGGGGCTGCCGAGGCCCTCCGTGGCCTGGCAGGCGCTGACAGGGTCCCCTCTGTCCCTCAGGTGCTGCTGCTTCTTCAAGAGAAGGAAGAGGAAAACCACCAAGCGTCGCAAGTGAGCAGCGGGGCCGGGCGGAGCGGCTGCGANTGTGTGGGGAGGGGGAGGGCCAAGCCGGACGGGCTTTCCCCAGCGCCCCACGCCGCTGGCAAGGGAGCGAGACCTGCCCCAAACTGCTTGTCCTTTCCTCCACCACCGGCCGTGCCCGCGGAGCCAGGCTGAGCGCTGCCTGCGCTGCAGTTCCTGAGGCCGCAAAGACACACAAAAGAGAAACAAAAGAAAAAAGAAATGAAATAGAACCCAAGCGAACCCAATCCAGTGTCACCTGCTTTGAGTTGATGAGAACTAGCCTGATAGCAGGGATCAGCTCTCCAGACTGTGAGCCCTGGCTGGCAGAAGACAATGCAGAGAGCAAAGGGCCAAGGAGGAAGACTTTTTTTTTCCCTTTTTTTTTTCTGTTGCTTCTTTGTCTCTTAAGTTAATTTAAAGTGAGTCTCGGTGCAGAGTGCTGAGTCGTCAGTCCTTGACCGTCAGCTTCAGTGTTCCTGACTTGTGCTCTTCCTCTGGGCCCCGCCCCGTGTCCCTCCTCCTCCGCGGCGGCGTGGGCTCGGTGCGGCGAGCGCGGGGCCAGGGGAGGCAAGGCGTTTACAGCTCGTTTTCCGATGCACTTTTGGCAGCAATACAGGTGATGGTTGGTCCTACCTGGAACAGGTTGGGGGCGCCTGGGGCTGAGGGAAAATGGGGACAGGGATGAGCAGGCACTGGAGTGCCCTGGCTGCTTGGCAAGACCAAAGGGACTCGTGAGGGGAGGTGGTAGAGCGCGGAAGCAAAGCGAAGCAGGCTCCTCTCTGGCATTGCCACGTCCTAGGGCTGGAGGTGTTTCCACGGTGGCTTTAGTTGTCGGCAGGGGCAGCACCGTGGCTGCAGGGCACTTGGGGCTCTGTTCGGCCTCTTTGGATTTTGTTTTGCTGCATGTCTGAGCCCTGCAAGGGTCCAGGGCTGCTCCCTGGGGCAGCAGCAGGCACAGGGTGAGGATGGCACTGCTGGAGCTGCTGGTGTGTCATCCTCCTGCCTGCGCTGGGAGGGCCTGATACCGGGGCAGGGGAAGTGGGAGTTTGTGCAGCTTACACAGAAACACACGGACACAGAGACTCTGACACACAGCCACACACAGAGTCACCCTCACACTCCCCTGCTCCTCACCCCTCGGGCACTGCGGCTTTCCCACGTGACTGACCCCGTGCTGGTATGTGTATTGATCGTGGCACATTCGGGAGGGGAGGGACACACTTATCTTTACCAAAACCCTGTTGTTCTGCCCCGAGAGTGGGGACTGAGGCTGTACTGAGGCTTTTCTTGGGGGGTGGGAAACGGGACCATCTGTGGCTGCTTCGAACCATTTGTCCAAACTGACCATCACTGGAGGCCCCGAATGGCAGAGGAGCAGTGGTGGTCACCCTGCCCAGGCCCCCAGGGGCTACTGCTGCACACGGGGCCCTGGGGAGGGACAGCACCGTGACCTCTCTCCCTCCTCCATTCAGGACTGACCCTGGCATTGGCTTCTCCTGGGCTGCAGTGGGGCAGGAGGGGCCAGGGCAGCCCCAGCTGCTGCTGCCTCCCCCAGCCACGGCAGGGGCTGATGTGCAGCGTTTGGCCTTGTTATCCAATGAGGCAAACAGACAAAGAAAAAATGTTAAAAATCGCCTTAAATTTTCACTAGAAGTGGATGGACCCTTCTGAGAGCTCAGAGCAAGGCAAGAAGAGGAGCTGTGGAGGGGAAGGGCTCCTTGTGGCCAGCAGTGGCAGGAGCCCAGGGCTCTGAGCCCTCCTGGCGAGGAGTCCAAACCCTGAGATTGTACCTGAGGGCCTGTGTTCCATTGCGAGTTTAGTTACTGCTTTAAAACAAAGTGTACAGAAATGGCATTTAAATTTCTCTGATGATGCTTCCTGGAAGCCATAGGATTTAGGGGCTTTTTTTTTTTAATAAAAAGAAAAAAGAATAAAAAAAACCAACAACCTTTAAAACCTTACAACCTCCTCCTGTGCTTCATTGCAGGGCGAGGGGGGTGGGGACTGTGAGCAGCACTCCCTTAGCAGGAGAGGCTCCACCAGCAGCAGGTTCCCTCTTCCTGCATGGAAGCTCCCTCAACCCCCCCATGGCCTGAGCCTTTCCTGCTGCTCAACAGCATGGAGCTAAAAATACCTCCCCTCATTTCTTCTTCATGTGAAGCTGCAGGAGGAAAGGCTGGGGGGAGGTCAGGGGAGCAGCAGTGAGGGAGGTTAATGGCTCCAGGCAGCTCCCTGCTCAGTCTGACTCTGCAGGGCTCCAGTGGATGTTTGCTGGGAGGTCGATGGGTTGGGAGGCTGCTGGTGTGGGAGGACAGGTCCCAGCTGGAGCCCAGTACTCCCACACAGGCTGGGCTCTGACTGGGGGCTCCAAAGCCGTGGTGGGGTGGTGAAGCTAGGGAAGCCCTTGGCCTCACAGCTGAGGAGGAGGAAGGACAGGATGGGCATCGTGCTGAAGCCAGGCAAGATGCAGCCACAGCACCTTGTGCCTCCTCGATGCATGTGCTCTAGGGATTGAGGGTACAGGCCCCAGGGCAGAGCTCCCTGGTAAGGTGCTCCAGCAGAGGCTGGCTGAGGGCTGGAAGCTCCTGCAGCCCAGGTCAGGGCAGTCACATTCACCAGAGGCTCCAACAGAGCCCTGCTGCTCCACTGGCACCACCAAGGTGCTGAGCAACACACCCAGGAGCTGCTGAAAGGTGCTGAAAGGCAGCACAGCTGCTGGTCTTGGGGTAGAAGGGCAGAGGCAGAACCCTACCTGCAGCCTCTCACACCACAAACTGTCCTGTAGGCCTGCCTGCATGGATTGGGCAGGAGAACAGCCCTTCACACCTCACTCCTTGCTTTCAAAGGCCCAGACTAACCTCTGCCCAGTCCAGGGCAGCTTTTAGTGTGTTTAATTGCCAAAACCCTTCAATCAAGGTTAAAGAAATTCAGTTATGACATGTTAAACCTATCACACACCTGGCCAGGATGATCCCACTCAACACCCTCCTGCTCCCCATCCCCAGAGGAAGAGAGGCTCCACACTAACCTCATTCCCAGTGGGTCTGGGGCCTCCCAAGGGGTCCAGCCCATGCCCCACATTACACAGAGGGGGAAGCTGAGGACCTCACACCCTTGGCCGGGAACCAGCTCAGCACAGGTCCCCCCCACCTCTACCCACGAGTGCCTGTCAGCTCCCTTCAAATGACCACGAAACTCTCCTAAAGACAACCTGAATGTCTTTATTGATTTCCTATTTACAAATCACCAAGCTGGCCAAAAGCAGAGTGAACACTGAATGAGAGCATTGGATACATTCATCAGTAAAGCACTGGAGCCACAGCCCCAGCTCTGCTCAGAGGGTGCCATGGAACAACAGGAGGTCTCAGACTTCTGGTAACAGGCATGTCCAACAATGAATTACATTCACCTATCTACAAAAGCCAGAACTGCAAACTGCATGAAAGCTGCAAGAACAGAAGCTGCTCAGGTGTAGTAGTTCAGTTTGACTCCTCTTCCTCCTCCCTGACAGGATAAGCTACCAGACCACCTCGGGGTGAGGGAGGGTGGATTTGGGGAGAGTAACAAAAGAGCAGTCAAAAGAGAAGCTTGGAGGGAAGAGCCAGCATGGAGGCACCTGCATGGGCTGAGCAGGGCTGCCCCTAGTCCTGCTGCTTCCACAGCACAGCAGCACCTTTGCTTCTTTCCAACTCCACTTATCTCTGCCGTTGTCACCTCCACACAGAGAGGTCTCATGGTGCCATGCCCACTGCAGAGAGCCCCACTGGGGGCACAGCCCCAGAGGAGGTTCTCAGGTGCCAGCAGTGATCTCAACACCTTCGAGGAGGGGCAGAGGCGAGGGGTGAGCGCAGCCATGTCCATCCCGAGGGCAGGAGTGCTGCCTGCTCTGTGATCTCTCCCATCAGTTTGCATTGCACACAGCAGCTTCAGGAACTAAGTCATGGACCCATTTTCTTTTATTTGTTTTAGTACTGGCCACATTAAACCTCTCCTACCTTGAAGCAGCCTGACAAGACACACACCTGACAGTGTCTCCCTAGAGAGCGTAACACACTATGGACATTGCTAACAGCTACTGGTGAGGAGGGGCAGGGTGTTCCTGACAGCATTCCTGCTGAGGAGGAGATCCATGGCCTGAGGGCAGAGCCACACGGAGGAGGAGATGTCACTGCCCCAGGGAGTGAGCAGGCACCAAGTGAAGGATGACCAGGTTTCAACTTCCAGCTGTTGAACAGGGTGGCAGCTGCTGCGTGGAGTGTTGCAGTGGCTCTGGGAGCCTGGAGCAGGGGGGAAGGCTGCTCAGGGTTTTGCCTCAGCTCTGAGGCAGCAGCTCCCCTGCCAGTGAGTCCTGTGCAGACTTGGGTAGGCTCTGACCATGCTGCTGAGCAAAGCTTCCGCTGTGGAGGAGGAGCAGGAAGTGGTCTCAGAGTCTTCAGCAGTGGGCAGTGACCACGAGGATGGTCAGGTTGCTGCAAGGACAGGCCACTCACCTCCTCCTGGCAGGGCAGAGCCTTCTCTGCTCAACTGGAATCAGATCTGCTTACAGGGAGCAGCAACCAGCCCCCAACACGAAAGGAGAGTTGTCTTCAGGATTACTGAGCAGAAGAGCCCAGTGACAGCAGAGGTCACACAGATCTTCCTCCTGTGCCTGCCTAGGCAAGGCAGAGTGTGCAAACACACCCAGGCATAAATCCTCGTCCATCTGCTGTGTCACAGGGTAACAGGCAGGTCCACATCAAGGCTTTCTTCCCCTTTCAGAGCATCAGGCTCTGAAGCAGCTCGAGGTGGGTCAGCAATGCACAGAAGAAGAGAAGATGCATTGAAACATGGGTGAAAACAGCACCACCACTTGGGAGCATCCAGGGGCCAGGGGAGGCAAGTCCCCTGCTCACCCACGCACCCACCCCAGCACGTGAACAACTTGTGGGGTACCTGTTGCTGGATGCTGCGTGAGGGCTAGCCAGCGTCACCCACCTAAAACACACTAGAGTCTGACAGAAGCAGCAGCAGGCCCCAGCGTGGGGAAGGGAGGACACAGCCTGCCCAGCCAGAGCTGCTGTCCTGTCCTGGCTCTGCAGGGGAGGTCACTTTGCCATCACCAGCTGCCCAAGGTGAAGGATTGTCACGAGTCGGTGAGAGGAGCCCGAGGATGCTGCAGTCTCTCCAGAGGCACTCTGGGTTCCCTCAGAGCTCCCTCAGGACCGTGCAGTGCTGGAGCAGTGAAGCCTCAGGGACAAGGCCACCTCCCCTCACTCTGAAGGCAGCCACAGGCAGCAGGGCTGGCAGGAGGGAGGGGCCAGGCACAGCAAACCATCTTGCCTAGACTGCCAAGCAGAAGAGGATGGGCCACAGAGCCCTGGCCTGGGCCTTTATCCAGGATTATCTCCTCACAGCAAGTCTAACCACAACCAGAGCCACTCCTTTCCATGCTTCTGACTGATGGAAAAGCATCTACATTCATTACAGTCCAAAACAAAACCTGCATGTTGTTAGAGGGTTAATCAGTGAGGTGAAAGATGACTAGCCACAGACAACCTACCAATGGGACTGGCTACCAGTCAGCCTGGTACCTGGCAGCAGCAGAATCACTAGCACAAGGCAGAAGATGAGCTTTGAAATGATTTTACTGAGACCTTTGGCTAGTGTGGCTCCAATTGGTGTGGTCAAACTCAGCCAGGAATTTCGTTGGGAAGGTGACGGGGAAGAGAACTGAGTCCAGAGGCAGCTGTGCAGCTGCACTATGTGTAGA
Source organism: Bucco capensis (assembly GCA_013396975.1). NCBI lineage: Eukaryota > Metazoa > Chordata > Aves > Piciformes > Bucconidae > Bucco > Bucco capensis. The sequence continues at coordinate 133,898 of VWZO01000935.1, read as the reverse complement.
AGATGATCTCTGGGATCTGTCCATCCTCCACGGAGGTGCCGTTGTTGTTGCCAGCCGCGTAGCAGAAGGTGAAGCAGGTCTTGGCTCCCGTCGTCGGCGACTCATGGATCACTTTGCGCAGCCCTTTGGTTCCATAGTGGGAATCTGGACCCTGCCATGGGCACAGAAAGACAAGAACAGATCAAGAGGAGGACCACAGAGCCACAGGACCCTGCTGGGAGGTCTGACCCTAAGCCATGAGGCTCTGGAGAGCTCAACAGCTCCCTTTTCTTTCTAGCTCTTGCACCTCAGGTATTCTGAGCAAAGTTCTCATCTCTCTCAGAACTTCACTCTGTGTTTAACCAGATCTCAACAGTTGAACACCAACTCTTCCAAGCCCCAGCAGGCAGGCTCTGATCAAACACCAATAAAGCACCTCCCAGCACTGCATCATTACTGCACCTGTGCATTTCTGGGCAGGACAAGGTCAAATCCAACTGAGTGCTGGTGGCAAACACACTGCTGGCAGCAGGTGAAGCAGCACAGAGCAGACCTCTGAGATTGCACTACAGGCCTTGGAAAAGGCACAGACAGAACCACGCTGCACTGAAGGCACTAAAGCAGCTGCTGCCACCTCTCTCTACCTTGTCTCGTGCAGCCACACTGCCCCAAGACAGTACCTTGAGAGTAGCACATGCTGTGTAGTTGACGTTGGGTAAAATCTCCACAGGCTCCTTGAACATGACACGGAAAGTGTTTGAAGATCCATCACAGCTGAAGCCTGTGTCATTCTGCCCCAGGACTGTGTTACTGTCTGTGTGGATGATCTGTAAGACACACAATGTCCTCAGTTGGAAAGGACCCACAGGAATCATCTAGTCCAACTCCTGTTTAAGCACAGGACAACCCCAAAGTCACACCCTGTGTCTAAGAGCAGTGCCTAGGTGCTTCCAGAATTCTGCCAGCCTTGGTGCCATGGGGAGCCTGTTCCACTGCTCCTCCACTCTCAGGGTGAAGAACCTTCTCATAATATCTAACCTGAACCTCCCCTGGCACAGCTTGAGGCTGTTTCCTCTTGTTCTATCACTTGTTCCTTGGGAGAAGAGACCAACCCCCACCTCACTCCAATCTCCTTTCAGGGAGCTGGAGAGAGTGAGAAGGTCTCCCCTGAGCCTCCTCTTCTCCACACTAACCAACCCCAGTGCCCTCAGCTGCTCCTCACCACACTTATGCTCCAGAGCCTTCAGCAGCTTCCTTGCCCTTCTCTGGACACACTCCAGCACCTCAGTGTCCTTCCTGGAGTGAGAGGCCCAAAACTGAACCCAGGATTGGAGCTGTGGCCTCCCCAGTGCCCAGTCCAGGAGGACAATCCCTGCCTTGTCCTGCTGCCACACTAGTGCTGATCCAAGCCAGGATGCTGTTGGCCTTCTCCAGCTACCTGGGCACACCCCAGTCTTTGAAAAAGATCAAGATGGATTTCAGACAACTGAGTCTCCCTCAGTACCACTTATTACCTCCACAGCACACTGACAGTGTGAGGATTCCCATCAGCACTGCACAGGCCCAGCACAGACACAGCAATTGCTTTTCCTCCCCTCCCTGCCTGAATCCTGGCTGCTCCACTGCACTGGTCCAGCTCAGAGCAGCTCAGTTCCAGCACTACTGCTGCCTCCCCACTGCTGCAGCAGCACCTGCAGGGCAGAAGTGGCCTCAGGGTGGGAAAACACCCTCAGCTTGCTCTCCAGCTGCGTCACAACGCTCAGAGCTCTGTGTTTCTGAAGGCTGTGAGTGGGCTCGGGGAGATGCTGTAGTGACGCACACGGCAGGAGGCTGCGGCGAGAGCACTAAGCCTCTGATCCCCAGTGCCCCAGCTGGCCCTGCCTACAGCTGCCAACTCCCTGCCCAGACAACACACACACTCCCTGCTGACTGCTCACTGAGATGTGGAAGCTAGCCCTTCCAGCAGCAGGTGGTGTCCCTTACCTGGATATTTACTTGGTAATCCGTGGGCCCATGTATGGATCCGTACAATCCAAACCCAACCACAAATATCCTCTTGTTCACTGAGAACCTGCAGGGACAGAGCAGGAAAGTCAGACTAACTTGCCATTGCTTTACTACAAGGATGATACACAAGTATCATCCTTTACTCTGAATGCAGACCTATGATTTAATCAGAGACACCACAGGTTTAAGTGCAGCTTTTACTAGTCCTTCACAGAAAGCATCATTTGTAAGCTTCACACCTCTGCCTGCCTGCATGTACTGGCAACAGCTTCACTTGCTCATGTAAACCACAAAGCTGCACAATCCTATCACCAAGCTGCAGGCTCATAAAGCCTTCTGAGGCAAGGACAGGACAGCCCACAGATCATGGAGCAGTGCCCATACATGGCAGCAGCAGCAGAGACCACTCCAAGTGTTGTCAGATATGTCACTGCTGAGCACTGGACAGGAATTGTTAATGTGCTTCTGAGTGTTTGCTGGATATAGCTGCACTCAAGATTTACCCAAGAGGAAAAAATAAGCTTCAACAGCTCCTGAACACAGCAATCCTTCCTGCCTGGGGCAGCAGCAAAGGGGAAGGATATTCACAGCTACAGCTCCATCTTCTCAGGTAGCAGAAAGCCTCAGTGCCTGCCAACATCATTCCTTCAGCTCTCCTGAGCGTTTCAAGAACAAATCTCTGTGCCAGGCCAGAAGCCACTGCTCTGCAACCAGCATAAAACACTCCCTGCTGAAACTGCCCACAAGCCTTGCTGAAGACTGACCCTGATGCTACCAGCAGTTGAATTTGAAGTCAAACACAAGCTCCAAGAGGTCTCTGAAAGTTAGACCTGAGAGCAGTAAGAGTCTGGAGCCAGCACCTCTTCCAATTACAATCTCCTTGAAGGAGACGAATGGACCAGGAGCTCCAAGCAGCAGCTCTAGTGATACACAAGTGAAACATCAGCAAAAAGGCTTCCAAATTTTGAAGAACTATATTAATGCCAGTCCCCCTTCCAGCCAAGAGAGATGGATCAGGAAATAACCAAGGCTTTCTGATGGCCTCCTGTCTTGCTCTAACTGCCTGGCCACACAAAGCTTGCAAACCCCCTTTTGCCATGCCACATCTCCACATCTCTGTCACCATGTTTCTCTGTCACTGTTTCTCTACAAGCTTAGGTCTAAACACACTAGATATTAGCAGAAAAGCAGGCATAGAAAGCATTTTATCCTAATCCCTGCCTCCAATAGGCAAGATTAAGGGGTTTCAACAAGCCACAATTACACTTAGGAGCAGGGAGCCAACCTGATGGAGCACTGGTTAGTCAACATACTCAAGCACAGGAGGAAGCCACAAGCTGCCTGGTGACTCCAACTGCTACATGTCTGCACAGCTGCAGGAAGCCACTTGAAAAGGAGAGAAAGAATCCCTCAAGAGGCCTCTACATTTGCTGGAAGCCTTCACCAAGCCAGAAGCCAAGTGGCAGCCTGCAGCTGCACGTGCAGGTTAGTATGACATTGCCTCCTGCAGGCTTTGCACTACGGTGGAAGTCAGGGTCTAGCAGGTAAGCTGGTGGGTTCAGGTCTAGAGCAGGCTCAGAGCTCAGCACACACGACTCTATCAGCAGCAGAACGAGCAGAGGAGCTGACCTGATCCTGTCACTAGTCCCACTGTACCCCCAGCGGCTCTCCACCTGCTGGAATCGGCTGATACTGCACTCCTTCCCCCGCAGGCAGCAGCGCGGTCGGTCGATGAACTCCACCCGCGGCTTCGGGTTCACTGTGAAGTGGAGGAACAGGCTCACCACTTCCCGGTCCGTCAGGATTCCTGACTGGGCAGGCCCTGCAGAGGAGCACAACACCAGCGAGCCTGTCAGCCTGGGAAAGCAGGAGGGATTCCTTGGGGATTTAGATTGGGAGGGGAGCTTGACCTGCAGCTAAAAGTGGGCCAAGCCCACAGCAGAGGTGGGATCACGCTGGGAAGTTGAAGCCCAGCCAGGGGTGCTGCCTGCTGACAAGAGTGCAGAGCCTCTGCACAGGGCATGGCATGTTGGGGTTATTCAGTCTGGAGAAGAGAAGGCTCCCAGGAGACCTTCTGGTGGCCTGCCAGGATCTGCAGGGGCTACAAGAGAGCTGGGGAAGGACTTGTTAGGATGTCAGGGAGTGCTAGGACGAGGGGAATGGATCCAAGCTAGAGGAGGGGAGATTTAGGTTGGCTGTTAGGCAGAAGTTGTTCCCCAGGAGGGTGCTGAGCCACTGTGCCAGGTTGCCCAGAGAGGTGGTGGCAGCCCCAGCCCTGGCAGTGTTGCAGGCCAGGCTGGCTGGGGCTGGGAGCAAGCTGCTCTAGTGCCAGGTGTCCCTGCCCATGGCAGGCACAGGGCTTGGGGCTACAGGAGCTTTGAGGTCCCTTCCAGCCCTGACAATTCTGTGATTCTATGGTGATAAAGCAGCAGCTCTGCAGAGGTGATATGCATTTGGCTGGTTACTAAGCCTAAAGCATGCAGCTAATCCTTCCCCCAGTCCCTCAGGAGCTGATAACACTGGTAAGAGACAGGGATTTTCATACATCTACACTGGTATGACATTACCATCATGAGGGGTGGTGGAAGGGAATGGCACCTAGCTACCAGCAACTTGGAAAGTAACGGAGTATTTGTCAGTCAAGGCAAAGGTGGTTCAGCTCATGCCTTGCTTTGCCTCTCCTCTTCCCTCAGGCATTTAATCTCTGCTTTGGGTTTGTGTGGGGTTTTTAATACCTTTATTGCAGAACCTAGGGAAAAGCATCAGCAACGTTAGCACAAGTTGAAACACATCCTCAGCTCTTCTCCAGGAACAAGATGGGTTTTCCAAAGTGATGCTGAGCTCAAGTTTTGGAAACCACTCTTTCAGAAGCAGAGCAGGGTAAAAATCAGTCTTTTAGCATAAGAGTCCAGAGCTTCTCTGCACCTCTGTTTGCTTTTAACAGAAACAAGACTACTGCATGCTGGAGAAACAACAGCCTGAAGTGCTCTTTAATAAGGGAAGCAAACTCCTAGCTACTTGTTGGTCCAAACCAACTTGGTTATTTCAGCACACAGTTAACACAGACATAATGTGGTCCAAGGATGCAAAAGGCAGAGATGAAAGGATTTCAGGAAGCCAACTGTTAACAGATGAATAAATGAGCTTATGCATCCTTTGCTCAGCAAAAATGAGCCATCACTGATCATGTCTGAACTTCTCCTGTGTAGCTGCAATTCAGTTCTCTACAGTTTCGTGTTACTTGCTCTGAGGGAAGGGAGTGATACATTTGCCAGTTAAAACATCTTCATGCAAAACTCTATGTTTGATACCAGATTATACAACGAACTAGTGAAACCACTGCCTGTAAAAAGCCTTGTTTTTTTCCCCTCTTTGGGAGAAAGGGGTGGAAGGGAGTGGTTTCCCCTCTCCTTCCTCTGCTGGGACCCCAAAAAAACCAAGAATCACTCAAAAACTCAGAGAAAGGACAAAACTGAAGCAATTTCAAGGTAGTCCCTTGTTTTAGGGAACTGCTGACTAGCCTCTCAGGCTAGGGGTTTCTTTTGTTCAGCTTTGAGGTTAAAATGGATGGAGAAAACTGAAGAGTGTCTCTTGAAGCAAGAGGATTAACCAAAGACCTGAGTTGAACAAGCAGCTGTGACAGAGAGGGCAGGGAGGGGCACTGACATTCTCAGCTCAAAGACTTCAACCCAAACATGCCAAAATTAACACATTCCTCACAATGAGATAGAATGAGACAAGAACTGAAGGAAGGGTTGAAAGAAACAGGCACACCTCCAATCCTGGGTTCAGTTTTGGGTCCCTCATTCCAAAAAAAGACATTGAGGAGCTGGAGTGTGTCCAGAGAAGAGCAACAAAGGTAGTGAAGAGTCTAGAGCACAAGCGCTGTGAGGAGCAGCTGAGGGAACTGGGGTTGGTTAGGCTCGAGAAGAGGCTTGGGTAAGACCTTCTCCTCCTCTACAACTCCCTGAAAGGAGGTTTGAGTGAGGTGGGGATTGGTCTCTTCTCCCAAGGAACAAGTGATAGGATAAGAGAAAATGGCCTCAAGTTGTGCCAGGGGAGGTTTATGTTGGACACAAGGGAAAATTTCTTCCCCAGAAATGTTGTCAAGGCCTGGCCCAGGCTGCCCAGGGCAGTGCTGGAGTCACCAGCCCTGGAGAGATTTAAAAGCCATGCAGATGTGGTGCTGAGGGACATGGTGCAGTGGTGACCTGGCAGTACTGGGTTAATGGTTTGACTCAATGCTCTTAGAGGTCTTTTCCAATCAAGACAATTGCAGGATTCTAAACAGGATCTACAGTAAACTGCAAATCTTGGTGTACAGGAACTACTCTGAGTGCTCTAACACTGCCCAGAGAGGATCTCTCTCCTATCCAGTCAGATGGTAATCCTGTGACCTGCTGCAGAGCTGCTGCTGAGCAGGACACACACTGAGGAACTGTGTGCCCTGCTTCCACCCGGAGCCACCAGCAGGGAGTTACCCAGTTCAGATGGATGGATCCTGCCTCCCTGCCCAGGCTCTTTCTGAAGAGATTCACATCCCTAAGGCCACATGCAGCTGGGACAGGCAAAATAGGAAGTGGGCACCAAGTTTTAAGCACAGATTTACTTCTCAGTAATCTCCCTCTTCATCCTGAACTATGTCCATGCACATGGCTAATGGCAGCTCTGCCCTGAGAAGCTATCTGCAGAGGAAGTGGTGTCAGTGACCCTTTCTGATTCTTTGTACACACAACTGCAGCCTAAAACAAGTTTCAGTTTTGAAAATGGCTCCACAGTGTCTTTTAGCATGGGAAGTATTTGAACTGATTGCCAGTTTGTAATCCCTGGAGAATCACCAGAGGATGAAGTCAAAGACAACAGGCAATGAGAGCAACACCAAAAAATCTTTAGTCAAAGCTGTTAAATCATTCAGACATCTTTGTAGATCTTCATGTAAGCTTGAAAAATGCTTTGAGACAGACTAAACAACACCAAGCCTGCAGCTCAAAGAACACTCTGGAAGTTCTTTCTATTATAGAGCTCTGCTCTGAATGGCACCAGTAAGATACAGCCAGCATCAGCACTTGGCTAGAGAGGGCAGCAGAGAGAGGATGGGGAGAAACATCCTCAGTTCTCTTTGGGAGCAGGCTGCAATCAACACCAATTATTTCCAACTCCATTAGCTTTGTGCAGTTTAAAGGCTTGGAGTGGTTAGAAAGGAAAGTAGGTGATCCCCATTTGGATCTCTGCTCTCAGATGAATGAGAAAGTAACCATCTAAACAGGCAGATAGCTACCATCCCATCTGCTCCTACCTGAAGCAGCACTGTAGCCTTCAAAACAAGAGTGAATGGTCAGGGATGAAAACAGCACTTACACAGTAGATTTGCTCTGTCAGTGGGAATCACAGAAGTGTCAGGGCTGGAAGGGACCTCAAAGCTCCTCTAGCCCCAACCCCTGTGCCTGCCATGGGCAGGGACACCTGGCACTAGAGCAGCTTGCTCCCAGCCCCAGCCAGCCTGGCCTGCAACACTGCCAGGGCTGGGGCTGCCACCACCTCTCTGGGCAACCTGGCACAGTGGCTCAGCACCCTCCTGGCCAACAACTTCTGCCTAACATCCAACCTAAATCTCCCCTCCTCTAGCTTGGATCCATTCCCCCTAGTTCTAGCACTCCCTGACATCCTAACAAGTCCTTCCCCAGCCCTCTTGTAGCCCCTGGAAGGCCACCAGAAGGTCTCCTGGGAGCCTTCTCTTCTCCAGACTGAATAATCCCAACTCTCTCAACCTGTCCTCATAGGAGAGGTGCTCCAGCCTCTGATCAGCCTGGTGGCCCTTCTCTGGAATGGGGAATAATCTCAACTTTCAATAACCACAGGATACACAGAGAAAAAAAATCCATTTTCATGTACTGGATCCTCTGCAGTTGAGAGAAAAGCAAAGCTCAGGGTTGCCAGAAATGCCTTTGGTGAGTTACCTGCTGCAAACTCCTCAATAGTCATCAGTGGGAAGCGGATAAGGGAAAGTGCCTTGCCCAGAACTTTCCTCTTGTTCTCTGGAACCACCTGCAGCTGCTGCCGTTGACACTCAGCCTCTGACCAGCGCACCACCGCGTTAAACAAGCGCACCTCCCGGATCCCCAGGGTGTCCCTCTCCAGCACCGCAACCAGCGTGTCTGCAAGGCACCAGAGAGCCACAACTTCAGCCACTCCCACACATCTCCTCATTTCACCTAGCCACAAGTACCCTCTGTACAGCCAAGGGAAGGAAAGGAAAAACCAACAAAACCCGGCATGTGCCCAAAGTGCTGCCTGCAGCCTGCTGAGGATGACAGATCTGCACATTCCACAGGAGCAGCAAAGGGTGCCCAGCTAATTGGCATCTTAATGGAAGTGCAGGAGAATGAAATGCCACTTCCTTGACGTCAGATGTGGATGAAGCAAGCAGCAGGAGAGCCAGAAGGTTGCCCCTGACTGACTTAGCTCCCTAGTCCATCTCATTAGGAGGAGGTTTTAAAGTCTGAATTTTAATGTTTATTAAGTGGGCCCAGCAAGTTTGGAAACTGCATATGATCATTCAGTTCTTGCTTCCAAAAAACACACCACCTTTTTCACTCCAAAACCTGACAAAGCCTCAGGGAACAATGCCAACTCCATAAAAGAAGGCAAGTTACACCCACCCCAAACCTGCCAACATCAACAGAGGAAATGGGCTTTGTGTCATGCCCAGAAAACTCAAGTTGCACCAGAGTAAGCAGATTCCAGGGCACTTCTGAAAGCAACTATGCTCTTTGGCAAATGCCTTGTCTCTAGGCACTTAGCACCAGAGACTGTTCTTTCAACAGATCCCCTCCAGAACAGCAAAGCCCTAAAGGTGCCAAGCATTAACCTGTCATAACTTTGGAGGCTTGTTATGAAAGCATGTAGAGGGAGGAGGGAACAAAAGCTTACCCAGATCAATGTCTGTAAAGCCCTCGGCATTGATGGCATCTGATGTGTTCTTGTCTATGTTCTCCAGGCAGAGGCTGGCCAGCTGAGGCTCATCAAAAAGCCTTGCCTGGAGATGAAGAAGCAGTGGTTAGCACAAAAAGGTAAAGTTTACACCAAGTAAGGTCCTCCCTTCCCTCCCAGGGCCTGTCTGCATTAGCAAGACTATGCCTGACTGCCTCAGCATTCCCTGGGCCGCTGCAGCCTTTCACAAGCAGTTAAGCATGACAAGGCAAACACTAGAGCAATCTGCCTCTGGCACCAGCTCTGCTCTGGCTGTGCATGTCTTCAGGCACGTCTTTGTTCTGCCATCACATCAGTTAATGGGGCTAGAGTGCTTCCTAGTGCCATACTGACCATGTCAGCTAAGCACAGGCAATTCTTACTACATCATTTTGAGATTTAGAGGAAAGCTTTGCCCAGTGACTCCAGGCCTGTTCACTCTAGGAATATGCAGAGACAGCTTCTTCTGCAAGGAGACAGTCACACTGTTAGTAAAAACACCTTAGCAGGCACATGCTTGTGTCCCAGAAGTACAAAACCCCACAGGGTGCTCAGCCTGCTTAGGGCGTTTGCATGTTCTGCACAAAAACAGCTACTCTAATCTAGTCACCTTAAAGAATCCCCTCCCAAATAGGTTACTGTGCCTGCACACAGCTTGGAGACTTGCTCACAATCTCTATGCCCAACTTCAGTGCAATCTCGGGACAATTTCAGTACACTTCAGATCCCCCTGGACCACCAATCCACATTACCAATCCTGTCCTCAGCATAAGAAGAAATGAGGTAGTAACACACAAAAGTCACCAACTTCCAGAATCCAGCATGGAAGGGGCTGTAAGGGACCTCTGGGGATCACCAGGTCCAACCCTCCTGCTCCAGCAGGGTTATCCAGAGCAAGGTGCCCATCCAGGTGAGTTTGGAATCTCTCCAGAGAAGGAGACTCCACAACCTCTCTGGGCAGCCTGGGCCAGGGCTCTGCACCCTCACACTGAAGAAGTTTCTCCTCCTGTTCAGATGGAACCTCCTGTGGGTTCCAGTTTGTGCCCATTGCCCCGTGGGCTGTCACTGGGCATCACCATTAGCACAAGGGTACACCGGGACTTACCATCAGACCTTCCTGATGCAGTCATCTTCACTTTATATAAGAAGAAAGGAGCTAAATCAGATTGTTCAAATTACTGTGGGATCACTTTGCTTTCCATTGATGGTAAAATCCTGGCAAGATTACTCTTGAACAGACTAGTCCTGGCTATAGCAGAAGGAATTTTACCTGAAAGCCAATGTGGTTTTAGAGCCAACAGGAGTACCACAGACATGATATTTGTTCTCAGACAACTGCAAGAGAAATGTAGGGAACAGAACAAAGGTCTCTATGTAACCTTTGTTGATCTCACCAAGGCTTTTGATACTGTGAGCAGAAATGGTCTATGGCAGATTTTGGAATGTTTAGGTTGTCCCCCCAAGTTTCTTAAAATGATTATCCTATTACATGAGAATCAGCATGGCCAAGTCAGACATGGCAATGNCCTAGAACAAGCAGCAATTCCAAGCCTTGAGGCCATGCTGCTGAGAACGCAGCTGCGTTGGGCAGCTCACGGCTCCAGGATGAAGAACTACTGCCTGCCTAAGCTCATGCTCTAGGGGCAACTTGCCCCTGGCTGTGGCAAGAGAGGAGCCCCGAAGAGGAGATCCAAGCACTCCCTGAAACAACAGCTCAGCCTTGGCCATATTGATCACCTGAACTGGTCTACTCTGGCCTCCACTCAGGAGCTCTGCACACACACAATTTTTAATGCAGCTGATGTTTTTGAGCAGGCACACAGGATCACTCTTGAGGAGAAAAGACAGCATAGAAAGAATCATGTCTTGCAGATTATACCTCCTAAGGAATCCTTCTGCTGTGCCTTTTGCAACCACTCTTGTCTGTCCCGCATTGGCCTTTGCAGCCAGCAGCGCTTGGAAAAAGCATGGGGAGAGCCCTCCCCAGAGCTTCATTCACAAAGCCTGGCCATGGGACTTGTCCCCAATGCCCCAGGCAAGGTTTAAGAGCTGTGTATTGGGCTGGAAACTCAGTCACTCATGGAGGCTGGCACTATGGAGCATCTCCTGCTTCACCGCTGCTCACGCCAGGGCAAACCTCCAACACTGAGACCTCAAGTGCAGAGAGTGACACAGCTCTTCATTTTCTTAAGGACCAGGCAAGCTCCAGCAGGCATCACCTGCTCCTGGGGCTGGAGGACTGCCAGTGCTGTACACTGCTGGCATCCAAGAGCAGTGACTGACTCACACTTTACTACCTGTAGTGGCTCTCTTGATACCTGAAGAGCTTACAATGGCAGAGCTGTGTCCCACAGCAGCTTCAGGCAAGTTCTTCTTTCCTTGCTGATCAAAGAGACATTTTCACGTACATCTGGCTTGAAAGAGGATCAAGGGTTCACTGGGAGGCACAATCAATTAGCAGACCTATCTGCCACTGGTATTTCTGCCAGAGATTAGCAGCTGCTTGAAACCTCATCAATGACATGGCTGCTGGGCCAGCAGGATTCACCATGGACACATGTCAAGGAGGTTTTGGGCTCTTAAATCCAGAGCCTTAAGCCTGTTTTGTAAATGTTTTGTACAAGACTCATCTCAGGTCTGTAACTGACTGGACAAAGCAATTTGTTGCAGTAAAAGCAGAACAGAAGAGGCCAATTTGAACACTGCAGGGCCTGAAAGGAGAGCACTTTGAGAACAGATCCGTTAAGGGAGGTGTCTGGTGCAGCCAGTCACAGAGAAGTTCCTCAGAGGGCACCAGGATTAAACATCTTAGAGGCTTAATATACTGCAACAGAGAATACAAACTGAGATAAGAATCATCACCAATAATTCATCATAACGGGTAAGGCACAAAAGGAACCAGGAAAGCCTCTCTCCACCTGGCATTTCAGCTGTCCCAGTGCAGTGGGTTTGACATGTGAAAAACTAGGGCACCTTCCTCTTGCTAAGAGACCTTCCTGACTGGTAAGAAGTCACCATGAACCTGAACGTTACCAGCCAAAGCTATGAAGTCAGGTTGCAGAGGCTTAGTGTGCTGCAAAAATCCCTGAATAAAGGATATCACCAAAAAACTGACACTTCTAATCCTCCTGAGGTGAGGGCTGGTGTAAAATGTCTCCTCCAAACTGCAGCCTATGGGAAAGATCTCTGCTCTGCTAACAGCTCCTGATCATACAAGCTGCTGAACTCAGAGAACAGGAGAGTTGCAGCCAAAGAGCAAAAAAGGGTGAAGAAAAGGATGGGTAAAGAGGGAGATGGCATTTTGCAGCACTAGCTGAATCCTAGCAGTGAAGAGTGTCTACAACAGCAATGTGATGTGGAACCACTTTGAGAACTTGATCCAAACGCTTAAACTCCAATAGAATCTCAGCCTAATCACAGCAAATAAGCAAAGAGTGACTGCTTCAGGCCAACCCTGCAAAAACTGCTGGGGTAGACTCTGCCACTGATGAGGTAACTACAGTCTACTTAAAGATGCTTGTACTCCTTGGAGGAAAGAAGCCAGCAGATATGCTAAGCAAGACAGGACAAGCCCTCAGAGCCAGACCACTTCAGCATGCTCCTTCCCAAGTAAGGGCAGCTGTGAAAACTCCTCAGCAAGGTTTGTTTAACCTCAGAAACCACAGCAGCCTTCCTGTGATCTGGCTGCTCAGAAATATTCCTCCAGAGCTAGCGAGAAGTATGCCCATTCCCTAGAGAAAAGAAACTCACACACACAATGCCTACTTGTTTCTCGTTCCTACCCCATCCAGCCCAGAGTTGCCCTGGCAATGCTGCAGACACTGCCAGACAGATGACAGCACTGTGGAAGTCACTGATACCTCATCAGCTGTCAGCAGAAAGCATGGCAGGGACTTGAAAGAAAAGATTGGGCTAGGAGATGGGAAGGAGAGTGATGCTAATTTAATTAACCTGCATGCAAGGGCTGATCTTCTCCAAAACAAGCTGAAGTTAGAAACACTGCCTTCTTGTTTGCTGCTTAAAAAGAGTCAATGGAAGCTGAAGGAGTCCAACCCTCACAGATCAGATCAGACAGAGAGGGACAAAGATGCCAAGCAGCCTCACAAAGAGGCAAGGAACAGCTGCACTGGTTTGTGTGCCTTCAGTACAGCAGAGGGTGAGCTGCCACAGGCTGAGGAAGGGATCACTTTGCTCCTCTCCTAAGAAAAAAACCCAAAGCACTCACAACAAAGTTGCATTTTGTGTCTTTCACCCCCATTTCAGGGAATCTTGCAAAAGAGCAATGTCTGACCACTAGAGGCAGCAAGCTCTGCAGAGAGAAAGCTTACCACATCAGTCCTGAATCTGAACACACAAGAATCCTCTCATTTCACTTTTCTTCCTGGCAGATGAAGTTTTTCCACCTGTTAATTTCTTCCCAGCTCACACTCTGAAAGGAATCATATGCCATACCAAAGGAGAACTGAAAGAGCAGCAACACATGCTGTATTCTATTGTTCTCTCTAAGAACCTGCTCATCAGCACTAGACTCCAGTGAGGAACAACTCAAAATGACACAGAACTGCTCCACTGTGATGATCAACCTCTTAATAGTCAGAAACTTCTGTTTTCCTCCTGTTATGGACCTCACTCAAGAGACTTAAATGCAAAGGACTGTGAACTCACCTGTGTTAGCAGCATGAAGGCATTGTCTGCTCTGAGATTCTTTTTCAGGAACTCCACACAATGAGCTTCCAGGGCTGGAACTGCATATTTTTTAGCTGTGTAAAGTGTTGTCATAACAGTCTCTGGTCCAATCTGAACTTCGTCTGAATAAAGGAATCTGAAAGCATGCAAACAAGCATTGCTCTGGTGAGCTCAGCAACATAACAGGCTGAGAAGCTTGGCAATTCATTAAAATCCCCATTTTTGTGTTTCTGCCTACCAGTCTGGCCCTGGTTCCTGCACTGGAGGGATGGAAGAGTTTTCATCCTTTCCACTGACCTGGGTTTACAAAGGAGAAGCTCTTCACAGTCTAACTTTGAGGACCTCAGACTGCCCTAGCACCCCCACCAGCAGGGAGCTCTGCAGCCTGCCACTGACACTAAGCTGGAACAGCCTCTGGCCAAGAGTATCCCTTAAAATTAATGGTTTAGGCTGTTTAGTTAGATTAAACAAGGACCAAAATTCAATCCTGCCTGCCTGCTTCAGGAGAGAAGCTCCATCTTACAGACTGACTCAGAAGTGCTCAGCAGCCCTCAAACACCCACACTCACTGGGGATGAGGTGTTCCATCCACACCTCACTTCCATCACTCTCCATACAAACTGTTCCATGTCATGATACAGATGCTGAAGCACAGCACATAATCCCAGCTCAGCATAAAACAAGAGTTAATTGCAGTGAAAAATAAGGACTGCCCCACTGCCAGCCAAGTGTCAGCCTTCACCTTCAGGCCAAAAGAAGGAGGCACATTCATGCTGCTTGGAAAAACAAAAGATTTTCATCAGCAGCCTGCCCCAGCCTCCTGGTACCCAAGTGTTGCAGCTCAGAGACAACAGGAGCTGACAGGCTGAGCTCACTAAACCAGCTACACTCCTGATGTTAGTCCCAATCTCAGGCAGAGCTTCTGCTTACTGTTTTTCCTTTAACCAGTCAAGCGTTTGCCAGTCAGGCTCTAGAAGGCATGAGGCACACAGGCATAATATTCAGTGTGTTAACTGTGCTTGGCATTCCAATTCCACAGCATGTTTTGGAAACTCCAGCAGTTTCTTCCCCTGTGTTTCTCTGAAGGAAGCACAGCAAGAGCTCATGTGGCTGCTGTTCCCAGGCAGCTGCTGGGCATTCCAGGGGGATGCCAGGCAGCATCTCTGTCTGGAGTGACTTGCTGCAGAGCTCCTAGAGGCACTCCAGAGGACTAGGGAAGTGATCATGTCCCTGAACTCAGCACTGGGGAGGCCACACCTCAAACCCTGGGGTCAGGTTTGGGCTCTTCACTCCCAGAAGGACACTGAGGTGCTGGAGTGTGTCCAGAGAAGGGCAGTGAAGGTGGTGAAGGGTCTAGAGCACAAGTGTGGCGAGGAGCAGGTGAGGGAACTGGGGTTGGTTAGTCTGGAGAAGAGGAGGCTCAGAGGATACCTTAGCTCTCTCTACAGCTCCCTGAAAGGAGGCTGGAGTGAGGTGGGGGTTGGTCTCTTCTCCCAAGGAACAAGCGATAGGACAAGAGGACATGGCCTCAAGTTGTGCCAGGGGAGGTTTAGGTTGGACATGAGGAAACAATTCCTCACTGAAAGAGTGGTTAGGCATTGGCCCAGGCTGCCCAGGGCAGTGCTGGAGTCACCATCCCTGGAGGGGTTGAAAAGCCCTGGAGATGTGGTGCTGAGGGCCATGGTTTAGTGGTGACCTGGCAGTTAATGGTTGGACTCAATGATCTTAGAAGTCTTTTCCAACCTTAATGATCTGATGATTCCTGGTCCTCTAGCTAGCAAGGGTCAGAATGCCCTTCAAGGAAGAACAAACAGGGGCATTCTGAGGAAGGCAAGTGCTCTCACTGCTGCTGAAAGCTTTTGTGCTACTCCAGATCATCTGTTAACAACAGCATCAAGCCACAGGTCCATGAGCTGTTTTGCAGACATTCCTTCCCCAGTCGTATTTACATTAAGTAATCCTTTTTATTACAAGATTAAAGGAACACAGTTGCTTTGAAAACAATTGCAGTGACTAAGTTAGTATTTATTTTTACCAGAGAACAAACAGTTTGTGCTAAGGATAACAAGAGAGGCTCAAACTGTGAAAAAGTGTAGTAACAACTTAAGAGATTTAGATTGCAACCCCAGCCAATCCAAAATTGTTCTTTGGGTTACCATGAAAACAATATAATGATGATGATAACAGCAAGAAGAACAGATCTCTCACACCATTACAGCAGATCAGTCAAAGGTCACTAACCCACAGACACAATCACTATCTATTGTCCACAAGGGACCTTCTGCTGAACATTCAGGATGGACACTTTGTCCCTGATAAGCTCCTGATCCTACAGCATTACGTCATGACTTGGACCAAGTCCAGAGACATATGTAAGGATCAGCTGCCATTTCAGATCAGTGTTTGGAGGGACTGGTTTTACTCTAGGAAGGTTCATACCACATACTTGGTAAGCTTCCTCTGGCACACTGAAGCTCTGAGCATTTTAAAAGGGACTGTTCAATTCTAGATCTAAGCATCTATCCCTGGACCGTGTGCACAGCTACTGGAGCACAACTTAAAGCTCTGCATTCACAGAATCATTCAGGTCGGAAGAGACCTCCAACCATACCTGTCACTCCCATGCCACTAACCCATGGCCCTAAGGAGAGCAGCTAGATGTTTCTTCAACCCCTGCAGGGATGGTGACTCCAGCACCTCCCTGGGCAGCCTGGGACAACACTTAACAACCCTTGCAGGTCCTGACATCAATCTAAACCTCCCATGGTGCAACTTGAGGCCATTTCCTCTTGTCCTCTCACTGCTAACCCTGGAGAAGAGACCAACCCCCAGCTCACTGCAACCTCCTTGCAGGGAGTGTAGAGAGAGCTAAGGTCTGCCCTGAGCCTCCTCTGCTCCACACTAACCAACCCCAGTTCCTCAGCTGCTCCTCAGCACACTTCTTCTCCAGAGCCCTCCCCAGCCTCCTTGCCCTTCTCTGCACACACTCCAATGCCTCTGGCTCCTTCTGGGACTGAGGGGCCCAAACCTGACCCCAGGACTCTAGGGGTAGCCTCCCCAGTGCCCAGGACAGGGGGATGAAGGCACTGTGATAACCCACACACAGCTCCTCCCACATAAAACATGAACATTTCTCTTGAAATCCATCTAAACTCATCACT
Organism: Bucco capensis; assembly: GCA_013396975.1. Classification (NCBI taxonomy): domain Eukaryota; kingdom Metazoa; phylum Chordata; class Aves; order Piciformes; family Bucconidae; genus Bucco; species Bucco capensis. The sequence continues at coordinate 117,096 of VWZO01000935.1, read as the reverse complement.
TCAGTCTTTCCAGATGATGGTTCTCTTCCAAGATCACATTGTTTACACTATCTCAGCACTGGCAGGGAAACAACATGGCTTTGCTTCTTATTCACTGGATATTTTAGTCTCAGTAAGTCATACTAACTCTGCACTCCAGAGAGATCTACCTGGCTGACAGAGTCTCATAAACCAATTACAGGGATTCCCCACATGCTGGTATCTGGTTTAAAGTGAGCTGAAGGAGAGGGGATTGGAGGTCTCTATTATTTCTGGCCTTTCACTCTAGTGTAGATCCATTTTAACATCATCTAAGGTAGCAGAGTCAGGACCAAGCACTTTCTGAAGGTAAAGCAAGAAGTGTGCCAAAGCTATATACAGTCATTGTTCCCAGCGGGATGCAAGCAAGGAGCATGTCAAGAGCACAGGACTGGAAATCCCTGGAAGTAGGTTACAGCAATCCTATAGAAACAGGACAAAGACTTGCCAGCATACATTCAGGATTGCTGTGGGATGTCATACAGCACCAGCAGAGCTTGAAGAAATCAGTGAATAGGATGTTACAGCCCCTTCCTCCTCCTCCCCTGGCAGGCAGGCTTCCAGTATATGCTGTATGTGTGAATTCAAACCCAGCTCACCAAAAGAGAAATAAAAGACACACAAAGGAGGTGCCACACAGGGTGGCTGACACTGATTTCACACCCTTGCTTACCTGTTAGAACTTGCTCATTCGCTCAGAACCTAAATGAGCTCCAAGTATTTGCAACCAACAGAACTCTAAGAAAATGACATTTCCCCCACTTCTTTCAAACAGCATTTGGATCAAATCAAACCAATCCAGGGATGAGAACTGATGAGACATCATCTGAACAGGTGAGCATCAACTTACCTACAAGGGCCAGCACATGCACTTAGCCCAACTGAACACCTCCCTGCTTGTGCCTTTGCATGGTGTAACTCTATATATAAACTGCTTATTTACAACATCATCAACTATCCAATGCAGTTTTGTCCACACTGCAGCATATTCATTTAACTATTGCTAAACGAAAACATGGAGCAAGCCAAGGTATTTTTGTGCAGTAGCTTCACTAGACTTTAACCTAGGCAGAGAGACTTCAGACCAGCATTTAAACACCCTTGGGCAGAAAAAGAGAGACTTCAGACCAGCATTTAAACACCCTTGGGCAGAAAAAGAGAGACTTCAGACCAGCATTTAAACACCCTTGGGCAGATCGACGGAACGAAACTTCACCATCTCCACTCTACAGAAGAGCTCACTGCTTTCATTACAAATATCCTTCTCCACAATAAATCTGCTCAACCTAGTACATCAGAAGCAGCTTACTTCAGCAGGGCAAGGAAGGCAGCAGGCTCCACATCAGGCAGCTCAATCTCTGTTGAAGTTGTGGCCATTCCACCATTAAACATCGCATCGAAGACTGCGCTGCCCACAGCCAGCACAAACCTAACAGGAAAGAGACAAACAAGCATAAAAACCTCATGTTAAGCTCAATTCCCTTTCCAATCAAAATGCCAGCCTAGTCACTGTTCCCCCAAGGCTACCCTCAGGGAAAACAAACTGTTCCCAGCATTAATGCAAAAGTGTTCTGCAAGTCCAAGTAGGGTCAGGCTTTCTGTCTGGGCCCTGGCCCAGCACACAGCACAGTGATGGTGCCCCAGAGACAAGCTTTGGTCCATCATGGCTGCTTTGCAAAGTCCTCCTTGGAGAAGCCTATGAACCGTTCACAAAGAGGAGAAGCTAAGGAACAACCTAGTTGAGGCATGCAAGTTCTTCCAGGGAACAGAGCCCAAATATCAGTGCAATTCCCTGCAGTCACATATATCACTTCAGAAAAACTTGTCACTCCACAGTCCCATCCTCCTCCCCAGCCACCAAGAAGGCATCACAGAATCACAGAATGTCCCGAGTTGGAAGGGACCCACAGGAATCATCTAGTCCAACTCCTGTTTAAGCACAGGACAACCCCAAAGTCACACCCTGTGTCCAAGAGCAGTGCCTAGGTGCTTCTGGAACTCTGCCAGCCTTGGTGCCATGCCTGATTCCCTGGGGAGCCTGTTCCAGTGCTCTACCACTCTCAGGGTAAAGAAGCTTTTCCCAGTATCTAACCTGAACCTCCCCTGCTTCACATCACTGCTACTGTTCTTCACTCACTGCCTTGGCTGGAGACCCAGCCATGATTTTCCATAGCATTTCTGGCTAAAAATAAGAAAATTCAGTGGATAAAAATCCTGAACTGGTGGCAGCCAGGCCATCAGGAGGAACCAGCTGCACCAGTCTGAACTCCAGCAGCCTCCTCGCAGCGCTGCATCCTTGGGGACAGAAGTGCAAGCTCTCAAAACATGCTAACAGCACCAGCAGCATCACCAGTAGCTTGCAGACACAGCACCTCCTGCAGCACAGGACCTGCCTTCCCTGGCATGCTGTGCTCTCTTGCCACACAAAACCTGCTTCAGGCTTAGGCAGAGAAAATCTCACCCAAAGCAAACTTTTTAGCACTGTTAGGAGCACACAAACCCTTTCTGCACTGCTGTGACTTTATGTGGTAATTAACAGCAAAAGGCATGTTATCAGCCCTAAAGAAACAGGAAGCAAGAATTCCCACAAACGAGGTTTGAGACTGAAAACAATATTCCAGTGCTGCCATGTAAACAAGATGATTTCCCTCAGTGATAATCACCAAGCCCTGTTTCAGGAGGAGGGACAGATGTGGGCTGCTGTGGATCTGTAAGCTGCTGGACCTGCCTCATGCCTTAGAAAAGGCATTCTGAGAGCTTTCATTGTTTGAAAATGCAGAAATGAGGGTTTTTTGCCCAGGAAAGCAATCTTGTTCCTGATGTCTGGAAGCAAGCAGCTCCCTGAAGTTAAATACAACACACGCCACAGAGGTCACAGCTCAGCAGCGTGGGGAAGCAGAGGCCAGGCTGCTGAAGCAGGAAGGTCCAAGGGCTCTCACTGCTGCAGAGTTGATGTGCACTTCAACACAGAACCATCAAGAGCTGAGGGTAGAACACCACCACAGGACAGAGTTTTGAGACAGAAACCTGCTGGACATGGACCCCAGGGAAAGCCCATCACTGAAGTGGAAGTTCAGTCAGATTCTGCTGCCACAGGAAATGACACAGAAGCCTTTTTCTTTTCCTTTTCAACAAAATCTGTCATTTTCTCCCTTTTCCCTCCCACCCACAATGGAGAGCAACACCGGGAAGGTGCCAGGCCTGTTTGCCTGGAGGGCTCTTTGCCTCAGAGGCCATGCTGGATTGTTCCTGGTTGGTTAAGAGAGCTTGGGACAAACCACAGTGGTTACACAAAAAAGTACACACATGCACATTTCTATCACAGAGCTCTGAAGAAAAATGCCAAGAACAAACAAAGAACCTTGTTCACAGCACAAGCATTGCCAGATGAAACAAGAATCCTTGTTCCTACAACAGCAGTGATGGTAGCAGGACAATCACAGGCATTATTTGCTACTAAAAATTAACATCTATTAATTGCCCTTTCCAATTTTCCAGCAGCACAGCACACACCCTCNTTTTGAGACAGAAACCTGCTGGACATGGACCCCAGGGAAAGCCCATCACTGAAGTGGAAGTTCAGTCAGATTCTGCTGCCACAGGAAATGACACAGAAGCCTTTTTCTTTTCCTTTTCAACAAAATCTGTCATTTTCTCCCTTTTCCCTCCCACCCACAATGGAGAGCAACACCGGGAAGGTGCCAGGCCTGTTTGCCTGGAGGGCTCTTTGCCTCAGAGGCCATGCTGGATTGTTCCTGGTTGGTTAAGAGAGCTTGGGACAAACCACAGTGGTTACACAAAAAAGTACACACATGCACATTTCTATCACAGAGCTCTGAAGAAAAATGCCAAGAACAAACAAAGAACCTTGTTCACAGCACAAGCATTGCCAGATGAAACAAGAATCCTTGTTCCTACAACAGCAGTGATGGTAGCAGGACAATCACAGGCATTATTTGCTACTAAAAATTAACATCTATTAATTGCCCTTTCCAATTTTCGTTCTCCCAGCAGTACAGCACACACCCTCCATGAGCAGAGAGTGAAGCCATTTCAAAAGGGCATTCATTTCAAAAATACTCTCCATTTTTTCCTTCCATTTTACTCAGGGACAAGTCAGTCTGATTTCTGTAAACTGCTGAGCCCTAAAGGGATCCCAGTAGATGCCAGAGAGGCAAACAGGACTCCAAAGTTTGAGTTCCCTCAAAAGTTGAGGGATCTGGGTTGTTTAGTCTGGAAAAAAAGAGGTTCAGGGCAGACCTTTTCACTCTCTATGACTCGATGAAAAGAGGCTGCAGTGAGGTGGGGGTTGGCCTCTTCTCTCAGGTGACTTCACACAGAATC
>VWZO01000935.1:84693-107225 GCA_013396975.1 Bucco capensis | reverse complement strand
AGGGGAGCAGGACGATTAGCAGGGCGAACTCTGAGGAGATGAGGGGCAATCCATGACGGGGTGAGGGGGAGTCCGCTGAGGGGCAGTTCGGGGGATGAGGGGCGATGCCTGAAAGGCGATTTCTGAGGGGAAAAGGCGGGCGATCCTTAAGGAGAAGTGAGGGCTGAGGGAGCAGTCCCTGAGGGGCAGTTCCTAGAATCCTAGAATCCTAGAACGGCCAGGTTGGAAGGGACCCTAAAGATCATCTAGTTCCAACCTCCCCACACTGAGCAGGGATGCCAGTCACTAGACCAGGTCACCCAGGGCCGCATCCAGCCTGGCCTTGAACACTGCCAGGGATGGAGCATCCACAACCTCTCTGGGCAACCTGTTCCAGTGCCTAACCACTCTCCGGGTAAAGAACTTCCTCATAAAGTTCTGGGGGACGAGGGGGCAATCCCTAAAGGGCAGTTTGAGGCATGAGGGGGAAATCCCTGAGGAGCAGTTTGAGGGATGAGGAGGCATTCTCTGCAGGGAATGAGGGGCGATCCCTGAGGGGGGCAGTTCGGTGGGATGAAGGGGTGATCCCTGAGGGGAATGAGGTGGATGAAGGGCAATTCCTGAGAGGAATGAGCAGGCAATGCTTGAGAAGGGGTGAAGGATGAGCAGGCAGTCCTTGAAGGGCAGTTTGAGGGATGAGGGGCAAAATCCCTGAGGGGCAGTTCAGGGGAATGAGGGGACAATCGCTGAAGAGAATGAGGAGTGATCCCTAAGGGTAAGTTTGGGGGAATAAGGGAGCAATCCATGAGGGGCAGTTGTGGTGGACAGTCCCTGGGGATCCCATGGGGAGGGTCATTCTAGAGAGGGATGGGATGGGGTGGCCCAGAGAGCAGTTTGTGGAGGGCCAAGAATGGAGAGGGAGCAATTCATAGAGAGGAGGTTGGGAGTTACAGGGCTGAAGGGGGTCGGTGCTGAGGGGTGAGGAGCAAGGGAGGTTTGGGCTGTGGAGAAGGGCAATCGGAGGGGGCGGAGGTGAAGGGGGGGCCCTGGTGTGGGGGGCAGGGGTAGTGGGAGATGTGGAGGGAGCAAGGGTTGCTCCCTTCCTGCTCACAAGCCAGCCTTTCCTCTCAAGCCAAGCCTCCCAACTAAACCCAAGACGCCCTGCTTTGTGCCCAGCAATTCCTCAGACTAACTGGCTCAGAGGATGCCTGCAGCACCATGTTCCCAGGAGCACTGAGAGTATTACCCTGCAGACAGAGAGCTACAGCTCTCCTGGAGGACAGGCTGATCCCTTGGCAGATCCCCACTGATGGCCATCTCCTTGCCAGCCAGCATGAGGTGGAAAACGGTTGCAAGGAGGGCAGGAGCAGTCTGAAGAGCAGAAAATTAATTAAGGGGCTGTGCCACTGCCTTGCTGTGATCTCAGTAACTGAGCCATTAAAGTGATTTATTCTTTACAGGGTAATTACGTTCCCCATTTCCCTGTTATCCATCCCCTGATCTGTGTTCAGCCCTTGGAGGAGCATGCACATGTGTTTGGGAGCAAGTTGCTTTGACATGTTCAATAAGGAGATGTCCTGGCTGCCCTTTCTGTTTCCTGTTCCTCTGCATTACAGACATGCTGTTGATATGGATCCACAGTTTCCAGACCCTCAGGGATCTCACCAGTTAACCAGTGGGGCCAGATGCTGCTGTGGCACAGCAGAGCAGTGTTGTTACACCATGAATTTGGATGGAGAGCTCCTGACCTGGCTTGGTATTATGTTATCAAATACCTACCCTTGCTGTGCCAGCAGGTTGCTGTGGCATATTTACAGCTGTGTTACACTTCGTGTGGAGGAGCTTGGGCAACTCCTGTGACCTCAGCTCTGCTGGCTTTCAGAGATGGTTGTCCTGACGTCTGCTCTGAGCATGCAGGAAGGAGCAGGAGCTTTTAGAGGAGCAGTTCTTTTTCCTGTGAACTCTTTCTTACATGACTAATATCCAAGTGTTGAACACAGACATAATCCTCTTGCAGAAGCACTGCAGCCTTTTGGCTTTCACACCATTTGCTCAGCACATCAGACAATCACGCTCCCTCACTGGCAACCTCTCTTCCAACACCTCCCAAGTTAAAAAACCACAAGATTGGGACCAGGGCAGTGAAGTTCCTCCCACTGTATGTGAAAGTCAGGTTCATGACCTCCTGAGGAACCTTAATATACATAAGTTTATGGGACCTGATGAGATGCACCCCAGAGTCCTAAAAGAATTGGCTGATGGAGTCACCAAGCCACTCTCAATAATATTGGAGAAGTCCTGGCAGTCAGGTGCAGTCCCTAGTGACTGGAAGAAGGGGCATGGTACACCCATTTTCAGAAAGGGTGTAAAGGAGAACCCTGGGAACTACTGACCTGTTAGCCTCACCTCTGTGCCTGGGAAAATCATGGAGCAGATTCTCCTAGAAGGTCTGCTAAGGCACATGGAGGAGAGGGAGGTGATCAGAGACAGTCAGCATGGCTTCACTAAGGGCACATCCTGTCTGACAAACCTAGTGGCTTTCTACGATACTGTGACTACCTCAGTGGACAAGGGACAACCTGTGGATGTGATCTATCTGGACTTGTGCAAGGCCTTTGACACAGTCCCCCACAACATTCTATTGGCCAAGTTAGAGAGCTATGGATTTGATGGGTGGACTGTTCAGTGGATAAGGAACTGGCTGGCTGACCGCATCCAGAGGGTAGTGGTCAATGGCTCAAAGTCCAGCTGGAGATCAGTGCCAAGTGGTGTCCCTCAGGGCTCTGTACTGGGGCCTGTACTGTTTAATATTTGTATAAACGATATCGACAGCAGCATTGAGTGCACCATCAGCAAGTTTGCAGATGACACCAAGCTATGGGGTGCTGTTGATAAGTTGGAGGGGCAAGATGTCATCCAGAAGGACCTAGACAAGCTGGAGAGGTGGGCCCAGGTGAACCTCATGAGCTTCAACAAGACCAAGTGCAGGGTCCTACACCTGGGTCGGAACAATCCCCACTATCAATACAGGCTAGGGGATGAGATGATGGAGAGCAGCCCTGCAGAAAAGGACTTGGGAGTGCTGGTGGACAAGAAGCTGGACATGAGCAAACAGTGCACACTGGCAGCCCAGAAGGCTAATCGCATCCTGGGCTGCATCAAAAGAAGCGTGGCCAGCAGATCCAGAGAGGTGATTTTGCCACTTTACTCTGCTCTGGTGAGACCTCATCTGGAATACTGTGTCCAGTTCTGGAGCCCTCAATACAGAAAGGACATGGATCTGATGGAGCAGGTCCAGAGGAGGGCCACAAAAATGATCAGGGGGCTGGAACACCTCTCCTATGAGGACAGGCTGAAGGAGCTGGGATTGTTCAGCCTGGAGAAGAGAAGACTTCGGGGGGACCTAATAGTGACTTTCCAGTACTTAAAGGGAACTTATAAGAAGGCTGCAGAGGGCCTGTTTGCAAAGGCCCGCAGTGAAAGGACAAGGGGCAATGGTTTTAAGTTGGAGATGAGTAGATTTAAACTGGACATTAGAAAGAAGTTGCTCCCCACGAGGGTGGTGGAACACTGGCCCAGGTTGCCCAGGGAGGTGGTTGAGTTCCTATCCCTGGAGGCATTGCAGGTGAGGCTTGCCAGGGCTCTGGGCAAGCTGCTCTAGTTGGGGATGTCCCTGGCCACTGCAGGGGGGTTGGACTAGATGAGCTCCAGAGCTCCCTTCCAACCCAAACCATTCTATGATTCTATTCTATGATTCTATGCCTGCCCAGTCCCTGCTCAGTCCTGCTTGGCCTTTGGCTGCTTCTTCCAGGCCATAAACATTAGAGGGAGCTAAAGACTGCTGCATGCGCCTGGCTGGGCGGTTGGACACTGTTGAGCTCTGGCAGGGGTGGTGTGGAGTCCTGTCCCAGGGCTTGTGGGCATCAGCTGGTTGGTCCTGCAGCACTGTAGCCCCAGGAGGGTCACCAAGAGGCTCCTCAAGTGCATGAACTTCCATGCTAGCGGGGATAGATGTAGTGGTGGCTGAAGTCTGCCATAGTGTTCCCTGCTCCCAAATCCACAGCTGAGCCATCCTTGAGGAGCAGTGATGGCTGTTAATGTGTTGCTATGCTTGCAGAGAGGATGTGTGCCTCTCCATCACACACAGAGGGGGCTGAGCACCCACCAGAGCTGTACAGCACTGGTGATCCCTTCCCGTTCAGCACCCATCACCACCCTGCTCTCTGCCTTACTGTGCCAGCCCTGCCACTGCTCATGAGACACATCCTGGTTATCCAGCACCTGATGACAGGAAAAAGTTGTGTTGTGGCACTAGCCAGAGGCTCGCAGCAGGGCCAAGGAAAGAAACACAGCTACAGAAATAAGAAACAGTAATACAATTAGCATATAAATTATCACAACAACCCCATGAACACTCCAGGCTTGGGGCTGAATGGCTGGAAAGCTGCTGCTGGAAAAGGACCTGGAGGGGTTGGACAACAGCAGCTGAAGATGAGGCAGCAGAGTGCCCAGGTGGCCAAGAAGGCCAACAGCATCCTGGCTTGGATCAGCACTAGTGTGGCAGCAAGACTAGGCCAGGGATTTTCCTCCTGGACTAGGCACTGGGGAGGCCACAGCTCCAATCCTGGGGCCAGTGTTGGGCTCCTCACTGCAAGAAGGACACTGAGGTGCTGGAGTGTGTCCAGAGAAGGGCAAGGAAGCTGCTGAAGGGTCTAGAGCACAAGTGTTGTGAGGAGCAGCTGAGGGAATTGAGGTTGGTTAGTCTGGAGAAGAGGAGGCTCAGGGCAGACCTTAGCTTTCTCTACAAGTCCCTGAAAGGAGGCTGGAGTGAGGTGGGGGTTGGTCTCTTCTCCCACAGAACAAGTGATAGGACAAGAGGAAACAGCCTCAAACTGTCCCAGGGGAGGTTTAGTTTGGACATGAGGAACAGTTTCTTCACCGGAAGAGTGGTTAGGCATTGGCCCAGGCTGCCCAGGGCAGTGATGAAGTGGCCATCCCTGGAGGAGTTTGAGACACGCAGATGTGGTGCTGAGGGCCATGGTTTAGTAGTGACTTGGCAGTGTTCAGGTTAAAGGTTTGACTTGGTGATCTTGGAGGTCTTTTCCAACCTTAATGAGTCAATGATTCTATGAACTCCACATGGGGCACTGTCACTTCGGCTCTATGGGATGGGGCAAGCTGTTTGCTGCAGTGTCCCTGGACCAGGACAGCAGCAATCAGCACTACATGAGACAAAAGAAATACAGAGACTAGTGTCATGTGGAAGACTTCAGCATCCTCCCCAAAAAAGCAGAGAACAAACACTCCTAAAAATGGCATGAAATCATTATTTCTGTATCTGATAGTCAACAGCTTTCTCCACAAGTGAGGCACTCAGCAGAAGGCAGGGCTATTTCAGATGGAGTAATCAGCAGATGATAGAAAGCCTAACCACAGCTCCAGCTCTGGGTGGGGGAATGGAGGTGATTCAGCTGGGGTTTGAGGAAGACTGGAAATAAAGGGGTCTCAGTTGCATGAGGGCAAGCTGTGAGCAGCTGGAATGGAGCTGGTAGGACTGTAATGCTCTGAGTTTAGAGGCAGAGGACATCTGGGTTAGCAGTGTGAGGACAAGAGTAAATGGCTTCAAGTTGCCCAGGGGAGGTTTAGATTGGATGTCAGGAGGAATTTCTTCCCTGCAAGGGTTGTGAAGTGTTGGCCCAGGCTGCCCAGGGAGGTGCTGGAGTCACCATCCCTGCAGGGGTTGAAGAGACATTTAGCTACTCTGCTTAGGGCCATGGGTTAGTGTCCTGGGGGTGCTAGGGATGGTTGCACTTGATGAGCTTAGAGGTCTCTCCCAACCTGAATGATTCTGTGATTCTGTGAATGTAAAAGTAGCTCTTACCTGGCTGAGCTGCTCATCAAAAAGGAGTTAAGATGAAACAAAGCTCTGAAGAGAACTGTGTGGCACAGGCAGGGACACCTCTTGGGTGTTAGGCAGAGGAAGGCCAGAATGGGGCTTGCCAAAGCCTGTGCTTTAGCAACCAGCCTTCATGTAAACCTTCAGCCAGGTGAGAACATGGATCACGAGGCCCATGATCCAGTCCAGCTGCAGGCAGCAGCAGAGTCTCCAAGGAGTGTGGCCATGGGAAAACCTGATGCTCCTCTGCTCCCACTGACCAGTCACTGCTCCCAACATCTGTGCACAACTCCACTTGGAGCTGAAATCCTCTGGGAAAGCTGAACCTGCATCCTGTGGCCCTCCAAAAGCCACACTTCATCGTCCAAGCCCACAAACACAAGACTGACCAAGGTTTTTCTTAGCTGGTGGTGGAGATGGCTGTGCAGTGCTATGCCACAAGTTAATCCTGGTGCCATGGGACACTCAGGAGCAGCAGCTGACCCTGCTTTGGGATCTGCCAGGATGGACTTCAATCCCTGAGATGGCTACAGAGGGACAACTGGCACTGGCCACAGACCAATACAAAACAGCACGTCCCCAACTGCCTGGGCAGGAGTGGTGATACACTGCAAAGTGCACACTGGGGCTCTCCTCCTCTGCCCCATCCTGTAAAACATTGTAAAAGCACAAAAAGGAAAAGAAAACCTTTTCTTTTGATCCAGAACAGCCCTTTATGCCTTCCTCTCTGATGCTCAGGGTGGTTTTGGGGCTCACTATGTTTTCAGGAGACCAGTCTGGTGCTGAGGGAATGCAAGTTCCTCACTTTGGGATATTTTTCTAAGCAGATAGTGAATCAGACTGTTGGCTAATCACCCAGATATCTCCTGTCACCAGTGGAGCCAGGCTTAGACCTAAAATCCTGAAGCCACTTCACCTACCTGCTTGCCCAGCCTCCTCTGTGCCCAGTGCTGAAGCCAGGTGTGACCCCCCCAGCCACGCAAGCACCATGGTGGCTCCCATCTGACCATCCCCTGATGGTTCAATTCAAGCCTGAGAACAGGAGAGCTGACCCAAGCCACTGCAGATCTGCTGCCTCACCCAGGCCAGCCCAGCAGCTCTACAGTAGCCCCTTTACTCTCTCAGTGCCACCAGGCCAGTGTGGGTTGTTGCTCCTGTCACAGGGCTTTTCTCCAGCATGAATCAACAAGACTTATTTATAGCACCCTTGGGCCAGAGGGGAGCCTATTTTGGGCCTTGCCAGGCACCAGAGCAGCACAGGTTATTTTAACCCAACCCTGTTTTATTTTCAGAGCTGCCCTTTCTCCACACGTGCTCTGAGATGCTTTCCAAGTGTCAGGTGGCTGTGAAGCCAGGGGCAGAGGTGGGGGAGAGGCACCAGGCAAAGAAACTACTGATGAAAACCCAAACCAAGCTGGAGAGCTGGGCAGAGGGGAACCTGAGGAAGTTCAACAAGGGCAAATGTAATGTCCTGCACCTGGGGAGGAATAACCCCAGGGACCAGGACAGGTTAGGGGTTGACCTGCTGGAAAGCAGCTCCACAGAGAAGGACCTGGGAGTGCTGATGGACAAGTTCACCATGAGACAGCAATGTGCCCTCATGGCCGCTAAGACCAACGACCAGCAGGTTAAGGGAGGTTCTCCTCCCCCTCTCCTCTGCCCTAGTCAGGCCACAGCTGTGTCCTGGCTCCAGTTCTGGGCTTCCAGTTCAAGACACACAAGGACCTCCTGCAGAGAGTCCAGCAGAGGCTCCCAAGATGCTGAGGGCACTGGAGCAGCTGTGGCAGGAGGAAAGGCTGAGAGCCCTGGGGCTGCTGAGCCTGCACAAGAGCAGAGCCAGAGGGGAGCTGCTCAAGGCTCAGCAAGAGCTCAAGGGTGCAGGGGGCAAGAGGCTGGGGCCACACTCTGCTCAGTGGTGCCCAGGGCCAGGCCAAGGGACAATGGGCACACACTGGAAGCCAGCAGGTTCCATGGGAGCAGGAGGAGCAAGTTATTTGGTGTGAGGGTGCAGAGCCCTGGCCCAGGCTGCCCAGAGAGCTTGGGGAGTGTCCTTGTGTGGAGAGATTCCCAAGGCAGCTGGAGGTGATGCTGGGCAAGCTGCTGTGGGTGAGCCTGCTGGAGCAGGGGGGATGGACTGGATGTGCCCCAGAGGTCCCTTCCAGCCCTCCCCATGCTGGATTCTGCATTTCCACTTCAAAGCTCCTTTGGCATCACCTGCCTGGAATCCACCCAGGCTTGTGGAAGGTAGATGGTCTGCAGGATAAGCCATGAGCAAAGGGCAGGAGATGAAGGGTTTCTGGAGCAAAGAGCTGAGTGCCCAAGGACAGGAGAGACAACATGTGAGAGGGAAAGGAGAGCAGGATACACAAGGAGGGGAAGAAAAGGAGAGCTGAGAACTGAATGCTCATCAAACTCTCCAGGGTTCTGAGAGGGTGCCCTCAGGCCCAGGAGGCAGCAGTAGCTTTGTTCGAGGCAGGAACTATGGGACACACTCAGCATCTGCATCCAGGGAACTTCAGTGTGCTCCCACCTCGGGCTGTCCTGGAGCAGCCTGGGAAAGGAGATTCCTTGAGCCACCCTGCCCAGCTCCAGATCCTGCAGGATCCAGCTGCACCATTTCTCAGGCAGTGAGCAGAGACATCTCAGCAGTGAGTTCCTGCAGGACCTTCTCTGTTCTCAGCTGCCCTCAGCAGTGTGCAGAGCCTGGAGCAGCAGCTTCTGTCCCACAGCAGAACTTCCAGCCCTCCCTGTCCTCAAAACTGCCAGCAGAGCAGCACTGGGCAGGGTGTCCCCACCAGCCCATCATCCAGAGGGCTCACAGCTCTATCCCCCAGCATGAAAAACTTCACTTACCAGGCCAGAAAAATACCTTTAAACAAATAAAATACATTAAAAAAACACTGAAATACTCAACAAGGCCTTCCCTGCCCAGGGCAGGAAGCAGAGCAGAGCTTCTGCAGCCTTTCCTCCACACCTGGCTCACCAGCCTCCAGTCCCTGCTGCTGCCTGGGGCCCCTGCACTCCCACCACATGCTTTCCTCTTGCCTCAGTTTCTCTAACACATAAAGGAGGCTGTGAAACATCCCAGGGCTGCCTCTGAGAGGTGCCATGGCAGCAGGCAACCTCCATACTGCTGTTTATGGCTGGCAGAGAGCAGAGTGCTGCCCCATGTCCCTCCAAGCCCTGTTTGAGGATTCGGTGGATCACACCATCCAGTTGGGAAAAGTGAGTCAGGAGCTGAGCTGCTGCCAGCCTGGCCTCCTGGCAACCCAACCACCACCTTGCTTGGCCTCCAGCCCCCCTCTCACCACCCCTGGGCTGGGAAGGAGCCAGTGGAGACTGAGTGCACCCTCAGGAAGTTTGCAGATGACTCCAAGCTAGGAGGGAGAGTTGATCTGCTTGAGGCTAGGGAGGCTCTGCAGAGGGACCTGGCCAGGCTGGATCCATGGGCTGAGCTTCCCCAAGGCCAAGGGCCAGGTCCTACACTTGGGTCACAATAACCCATGCAATGCTCTAGGCTTGGGGCAGAGTGGTTGGGTTGGTGCTGGCACAGAAGGAGCTGGGGGTGCTGGCTGAGAGTTGACTGAAGCTGAGGCAGCAGAGTGCCCAGGTGGCCAAGAAAGCTAACAGCATCTGGGCCTGGAGCAGAACTAGTGTGAGCAGTAGGAGCAGAGCAGTGATCATCCTCCTGTCCTCAGCACTGGGGAGGTCACCCCTAGAGTCCTGGGGTCAGCTTTGGGCTCCTCAGTCCNAGAGGGAGGGTTCACTTGCCTCCACCCCCCCACACCCCAGTCCCACACCAAGCACCTAGGTCTCAATGCATTTTTATTAAATCCTTACAAAACAGAATACAAAATTCTGGCATCAACAATTGTTATAAAGGAAAACTTCAACTCAGCTGTATCAGTTCACCTGGTACATCCAGTAAAGTGCTTCTTTTTGTGGGGATTTTTGTCCTTTTTTTTTCATGTGTTTGTGGGTTTTTTTGTGGGTTTTTTTTGTTTGTTTTTTCTGGGTTTTTTGGATTTTTTTTGTTGGGTTTTTTTATGGGGTTTTGTGGGTTTTTTTCTCTCCATTTTCATTTCTCTTTTCCAGCCATGCCCCCTCCAAGTGGGAGGCTGCCATGGTACAAAGCAACAGTGCCTTAACAAGACTCTTGTGGAACCAGCTTTGGCAGTCTTCATCATTTGTCAAAGTGGAGAAAGTTTCTCCTCTTTTGATTTAAAAACAAACAAAAAAAGAAAGAGTTAGCTTCACAGTAAACATTTCTAACCAGTTCTAAATCGAGTTAGTCGGCTGAAGGAAGGGGGAGGGGGAAGGAGAGGAAGCCAAAAACGCTTAAAATTTCCAGCTTTTAAAACAAAAACAAGAAACAAATCTTTTGTTGAAGTTGGTTTCCAAGACAGATGCTTCAGGGGGAATGGGGGAAAGGTTTTGAGAGAGGAAGAGGAGGAAGAAGGGCGTTGGCAATGGGTTAGCTGGTGCTAGACCTCAGGTCAGGGAGCATCTGGTTGGAAATCATCCCAGGAGAGGTGCTGGCAGCAGGGAGGGAACATCCTGCTCTGGCATGAGCACCTCCCCAGCCAGCCTGCTGTGGTGCTGAGCTGAGCTCTGCCCTACCGAGGCACCCACAGGTCCCCAACACCAGCACCTCCCTAACCAGCCCAGTGCCAAGTCCTGCTCTGCTGAGGCACCNGGCCATGGGTTAGTGTCCTGGGGCTGATAGGTGTGGTTGGACATGATGATCATAGAGATCTTTCCCAACCTTAGTGATTCAGTGGGAATGGTGGGAAGAGTCCTTGGATCGAGAGGGAGGGTTCACTTGCCTCCACCCCCCCACACCCCAGTCCCACACCAAGCACCTAGGTCTCAATGCATTTTTATTAAATCCTTACAAAACAGAATACAAAATTCTGGCATCAACAATTGTTATAAAGGAAAACTTCAACTCAGCTGTATCAGTTCACCTGGTACATCCAGTAAAGTGCTTCTCAGGCTGGGGATTTTTGTCCTTTTTTTTTCTTTTTTTTTCATGTGTTTGTGGGTTTTTTTTGTTTGTTTTTTCTGGGTTTTTTGGATTTTTTTTGTTGGGTTTTTTTATGGGGTTTTGTGGGTTTTTTTCTCTCCATTTTCATTTCTCTTTTCCAGCCATGCCCCCTCCAAGTGGGAGGCTGCCATGGTACAAAGCAACAGTGCCTTAACAAGACTCTTGTGGAACCAGCTTTGGCAGTCTTCATCATTTGTCAAAGTGGAGAAAGTTTCTCCTCTTTTGATTTAAAAACAAACAAAAAAAGAAAGAGTTAGCTTCACAGTAAACATTTCTAACCAGTTCTATGTCGAGTTAGTCGGCTGAAGGAAGGGGGAGGGGGAAGGAGAGGAAGCCAAAAACGCTTAAAATTTCCAGCTTTTAAAACAAAAACAAAAAACAAATCTTTTGTTGAAGTTGGTTTCCAAGACAGATGCTTCAGGGGGAATGGGGGAAAGGTTTTGAGAGAGGAAGAGGAGGAAGAAGGGCGTTGGCAATGGGTTAGCTGGTGCTAGACCTCAGGTCAGGGAGCATCTGGTTGGAAATCATCCCAGGAGAGGTGCTGGCAGCAGGGAGGGAACATCCTGCTCTGGCATGAGCACCTCCCCAGCCAGCCTGCTGTGGTGCTGAGCTGAGCTCTGCCCTACCGAGGCACCCACAGGTCCCCAACACCAGCACCTCCCTAACCAGCCCAGTGCCAAGTCCTGCTCTGCTGAGGCACCTATGGGTCCCCAACATAAGCATCTTCCAGCTCAGTACCCTGCTGAGCCAAGTCCTACCCTGCCAAGGCACCCATGGGTCCCCAACACAAGCATCTCCCCAGCTCAGTACAATGCCAAGCCCAGCCCTGCTGAGGCACCCCTGGGTCCCCAACACTGCCACGAGTTAGGGTGAGAGGTGTTTCAGAGTCAATCCCAGCTCTAGAGGCATTGAAGGATTCTCTGTAACACACAGATCCTGCACACATGCTGCTGACTGCTCACCATCCCAGCCCCAGAGCTCCCCTTGCCACAGGCCACGGTCAAACCCAGACCCTGCCTGAGCTGAAACACAAAGCCAAGCCTGGGCCAAGGGATGCTCCCTGCCATGTCCAGCCCCTCAGTGCCAGCATCCTAAAGCATCCTTAAGCATCCCTGGCTGAGGATGCCACGTGCCAGCAAAGCACCCCTGGGGACCTGCTCCTGCAGGGCTCTCCTGGGCTGCCTGCTAGCCCTCAGTGTGTCTGTATCTATATAAAGAGATAGATCCTATGCAGGGGAAAAGGAAAAGTCAAGTTTGCCAACAACAGCAGGAGGGACAAGAGGATGCCAGAGCCATCCCCCTGCCACCCCATCATCCCCTTCCCACCACTAGTCCTTTCCTTCTGCTCCCACAGCAGGGCTGCACCGTGCAGCCCTGAGCCCAGCTCCCACAACCCCAGCGCAAGGCATTGCGAACTGTACAGCATTCAAGTAGTTCTTCATGTAAGACAACAAGGAATCCTCTACAACTGATAAAACAACAGCTCTAAAAAGGAACAATGTACAATCAAGATGGGTTGATTTGTTTGTGTTTTTTTTTCTTTTAAAGAGGCCTCTCCAGGGTGTCCTGGTGCCTGCTTGGGGGGTGCAGGGGAGGGATTCTCCCCTCTCCACCACCCTGCTACTCCTCACCCTGTGCAGGGGGATGGGGGGCCCCCAGGGGAGAGGGCAGATCACAAGTGTGAGGCAGTCTGGAGGCAAGGGAGGAGCTGCCCTCCCTGACCCATTGATACCACCCAGCAGACAGGTGAGGGAAAAGATAGTCCCTGCTGCCCCAAACTCCATCAACACCCGAGATCATAATCTCCCAAGATAACTCACAAGCACCTCCCTGAAACAAAAAACAACACATATTGCATAGTATTGCTGTCAGCAGTCTTCAAATAAAAAACTTCTTTTCTTGGGTGTTTGTTTTTTTTTTTTGAGACAGTGACTGTTTTCAGCTGACAACCTGGGGAAGTCCCTTCCCCAGCTCAAAGCAAGCTCCCAAAGCCTTCACCTATGCACATGATGGGCTGAAGCTGCTGCTTCGTAAGGTAAAGCTCAAAGCATTGAGTTGGAAGGGAAAGGAGATTGGTAATCAAGAGGACACCTCACCCCTGGCAGGATGTGGGGATGGCAGTGGGCACAGCTCAGTGGCATGACCTGCAGCCATGCCTATGCCCAGGAGCAGGTTTGCTGCTCTGGCTCAGTGCAGGGGGTCTGGAGGAGCTGGAGGCCAGCCCTGCTCACCTGGATGGAGCCAGCCCTGTGCAGCAGAAACCAGCCAAGGGCCTCATCCCAATACAGCAGCTCAAGTCCTACCCTGTGTGCATTCCCTCCCTTCCCCAAAGCAAAACCTGTGAGGAAAGGGCAATGCCATGCCTGCATGAACACACATGCCCACGGATGCACATGCTCAGCTCTCTCGTCACCTGTCAGACCCTGTACAGCACAAGCACTGCTCTCCTGACCCCAAACCATCTGGCCCTAAATCCCCAGCACTCCACAGGCTGCTCCTCCACACCATGGCCCTTGGCTGCTGCCACCAGCCTGGCCACTTGCTGGCCCCAGCATCCCTGGGGCACTCAGCACCCTCTGCACCGGCAGCCCCTCCTGCTACAGCAGCCTCGGGGCCAGCCCAAAGCCACACCAGTTCACACTGCCCTGCAGCAGATCCCGACACTCCTTAAATGGGGTCCCTCACTTCCTGTGGATCATCTTGCAATTCCCAGAGGGAGATTGCTTTGGCTGCTCCAGCTACCGGGAGACCTCATCCCTACCGCGTACCTCCATGAGGGCACAGCCACCAGCGAGCAACCCCTTTGAGAACAGAGGGTGCAACACCCACCTAGCACAAGAGCATGGCCCCAGATGCCTGCACATCCCCCTGGCTCTGACCTTATCCCTGGGGAGCTGCCGACCGGAGCGCAGGAGGAAAGGAAGACATTTCTCCGTGCCCTGTAGAAAAGCACAGCTAGCAGTTTAAAACCAACAATCATTAAAAAAAAGGGGGAAAAGAAGAAAAACAAAAGGGGTAAATAGCTTATTCTGGAAGCGAGGTGCCAAGGAGAGAGGGTGGCTCGCTGGGACTGGGCACTGCTCCCTCGCTGGCACCGTCTCTCCTTGGCCCTGAGCGGGTTTTTCCCTGCACAACGTCCACCACATCCCCAAGGAGCGCAGCCAGGGACACCCCCGAGCGTGGGACGGAGAGGCTCCCCGCAGCCAGGACCCCCCCCCAGCTCCTCCCCAGGGAAGGGGGTTTTTGTGGGCTCCACCCCACCATCGGAGGAAGACCTGCAGCTCCGAGGGGAGGGACGAGGTTCAAACGCGACTCTCGTTGTTGCGAAGGCGAGCGAGGGTCTTTTGTTCACAGTATGAAATGAGCTGAAGTCCTCAAAGCAGCCGCGGATACAAAGAGTCCTTTGGTGTTGGGGAGGGGAGGGGGGAGGGAAATCATGTCAGAGTCAGGAAACAAAAGTCCATGTGTCTGTCAGATGTCCTTGAGTGTGCCCTGGGTGAAGCAACCTCACACTTGATTTAATACCTTAAAAAAAGAAATAGATCTTAAACAAACCCTCCCACCACCGCCAGCCCTACAAGATCAGCAAAACCTTGGAAACCAGCCACAGGGACGAGTCCTGATCTTGTCACTAGCCAGAAACGGGGAGGGGGGGGGGGTCTGGGGCAGGGGTGGAGGGGTAAAGAAAGAAAGAGGAGTGAGGAACATGGGGTACAGCAGGTCCAAGGGGCATGACTCAGGCTTGGTCGGCCACCAGAACCAGTGGGGCCACCAGGTGCTGCCCGGCGGCCACTGCCTTGGCCAGGCTGTTCTTCTGCCGCCGCTTGGCCAGCTTGGACTCAGAGGGGGGGGAGAGCTGCATGGCCCGTGAGGTAGCTTTGATGATGATGGGTCGTGCTTCCTCCTCCGCCTCCTCCTCCTCATCCTCGTCGCGCCGCGTCAGCTGGCGGTTGACAGCGATGGCCTCGGCAGCGAAGCAGGTGAGCTCTTTGGCACTGCTGTTCCTGCAGGGGAAGGCAAGGGATCAGTGTGAGCGGGGGGCTGAAGGAAGGTTGGGGTCAAATATTGGGGTGTCCCCCCCAAGCCCTTGCATGCATGCCACGCTGGACTGGTCAGGCACCAAAAACATGGCTTGAACCCAAACCCCATGCTGCAACCACTGCCTGAACAGTAAGAGCTGGGACAGAGTCCCCCCCCAAAAGCAGACAGTAGCCTGCTGGGAGAGGAAGTCAGAATTTGGGGGCTGAGATGCATCCTCCCCATCCCAAAGGCACCACACTCACCTCTGCAGGATGATGGGGGTCGGCAGGGTGTTATCTGAGTCACACTGCAACAAAACACAGCTGGTCAGAGTCAAACACCCTGCAGTGGAGTGACCCCCACTCCAGCTTTTGGGAGTCCTGTAGGGTGGGAAGGGCAGCAGCACTCACCCCCTGCACCCAGGGGTGCTCCAGGACCTGGGCTGCGCTGAGCCGCTTCTTGGCATCTCTCACCAGCAGCTTGGAAATGAGGTCTTTGGCTCCAAAGGAGATGTGTGCCCAGTCCTTGTCAGGAAACTCATACTTGCCCTCCTGGATGCTCTCAAAGAGCATGTTCTGGGGTGAGGGGGAAGAAAGAAAAGAGGCTGAGCTAGGAGTGGTGCTGCCAAGCTGCCAGTGGGTTTGGGCACTGCCAGGGCCCATCCCCTCCTCACCTGGCAAGTGTGGCATGCCTCGCCCCGGTCCCAGCCACAGTCGGAGCCACAGTGGCCCACAAAGGGAGGGTACCCACTCAGCATGATGTACAGGATGACACCCAGGCTCCACAGGTCACAGCGCTTGTCATAGATGGAGGCCTCCTCGTTGAAGGCTTCTACCACCTCCGGGGCCATGTACTCAGCAGAGCCACACTGCAGGGGAGAGATGGGGGGTGAGCCCTAGCACAGGGACCCCAAAGGGTAGGGGATTGATGGGGCAGAGCCATACTGGCTGGGAGGACTGGGATGGGCTCCTGGCAGAGCTGTGGGGCTGCACTTCCTCAAATGAGGGTGCAACATGGCTGCTTCCCAGGTTTACTCCTGGCTGGGCAGATGACCGATGGACAAGTCACCACACCTAGGACTCTGCAGACCTGCCTCTCTAGGGGTCACCCAATGGGCAGCTGCCAGCCTGAAAAAAAGAAGCCTAAAGGGATGCAAAATCCTCTCCTAGGCAGCACTGCGGAGGCCAGACCCACACACCACAGGGCTGCCACCACCACCCGACCAGCTCCGCATCCACCCCATCATCCCATGTCTGGGAGTGGCCATGGCAGACGGCAGGCAGCAGGCCGAGCCGGCTCTGCCTGTTCTATCCCAGAGCAGGCGCAGGCCGCGGTGCCGGAAGAGTTAACGCTGACGCAAGGAGAGGCAGCAGCAGCCTTGTTCCCCTCTCCGTTCCCCCATCGCTCCCAGGGCTCTGGGGCTTTCCACCACACGTGACCCACAGCCCACACGGGGCCTTGTGACCAGGGCAGAAAAAAGCTGCAGCCAGCAGATAATCACCCCGGAACGCAACCAGAGGCCTCCTAACGAGAGGCCTCATCAAGCCCCAGCAGCTGATGCCACCAAAGGGAAAATGAAACCCAAACCCCAGCCCCTCAGCAGGGCTTTAACTGGTGGCAGCCCCCCCCGCATCACCCCCAGTGCTGAGAACAGCAAAACTTGGGACACCTCAGATGTTCAGTTCCTGCCCCAGGAAGAGGGTAAATGTGGAGGACCAAGGGGGCCAGGATGTTCTGGTCCCCATCTCTGCTGTTGTGCTCCCTACATCAGCAAAGCTCTGCTCCCCCCGGGCACACCAGCACCCCAAAAACATCGGGGTGCCGGGCAACACCCTGCACATGGAGGAGGCTCTGCTGCTGCTGATAAGGAGAGTGGAGCTTTCCTCAGTGGGTGGGGGAGTGGGGCAGATTCTGTGCAACACAGGACGCACCCCACAAGCTTTCAGGGTGTCCACCCTGCATCGCAGGTGAGCAGCACCCTGCAGCCGTGGGGCCCCCAGTCCCCTCCTACCCACAAGCTGGGGAATCACGGCAGCCCTCCCAGCCCCCCTAAGCCTGACCCACTTCTGGCGGTGAAGGCCAGCCTCCCGCAGCCGCCTCCAGCGGGGCTGGCTGTTGCTAAGGCTCTCGGCAGCCCGGGCTGTGTGCCAGCCCCCTGCACCGCCCCTGCCCCCCCCCTCCCCTCCATTATGTAAACCGGGGACAGGCAGCACCGGGGACAGGCAGCACCGGGGACAGGAGACACCAGCAGGGCAATGGCCATGGCACCCCCTTCCCCAAAGCCTCTGGCAGGGGGCCCCTAGGAACAGGCCTACCCCCTCCCCAGCCCTGGGGCTTGCACACTTACCGGGGTGAGCAGCTCCGGGGTGGAGATGGGAGAGCAGTCGCCATTGAGTTTGATGCCGCTTCCCAGGTCAAAGTCACAGATCTTCACTGGGGAGACCTGGGTGGGGATGAGGAGCGGTTGGTGACCCCTCCCTGACCCAGCAGTCCCCTGTGGACCTCACATCCCAGCTGCCCATTAACATCTGGTCATTTCCTGCTTCACACCACCCTGTGTGCTGCACAGAGCAGCATCACCTGTGGGGACCCACCAACTCCTGGCAGCACTCCCCTGCACCCACAACTCCTAGCTTCACTCCCCTGCACCCACCGCCCCCAGCCGCACCCTCCTGCACCCACCGCCCCCGGCAGCACCCTGCTCACCTGGTCTGGGCTCTCACACAGAATATTTTCTGGTTTCAGATCCCTGTGCGCAATTCCTGGGGAGGGAAAAGAGGCAATAAGGAGAAAAACTCCCCTACAAGACCTCTGTGGTGAAAGGTCTGGGTGGCACCAGGACCCCTCCCCCTTCCAACCCCAAATCACTGCCTGCCTCGTGGCAAAGTGCACAAATTGCTGCTAGCTCCAAGACCTGGAGGAACCGGAGGAACCAGCTCCAGAGCCACAAAAAGCCTCATGATGCAGCTGAGCTTGACCCTGCATGCCTAGGGCCAGCACTGTCCCCCTTGGGAGGGCATGGTGGCCCGTCAGGGAGGCAGCACCCCCAGAGAGGGCATGGTGGTACCTCAGGGACATGCCATCTCACCTTTGTTGTGCAAAAAGTGCAGGGCACTGGCGATGTCCCTCACCACCACGCTGGCCTCCAGCTCATTGAAGTGACGTCTCCGGTGGATGTGGGTCAGGATGGAGCCTGCAGCCAGGTGAGAGCCAAGCTGGGAGCTCATTGTGGGGGCTCCTGCCACCCCAGCTCCCCCCCACCCAGGCACCTCACTCACCTCCTCTCATCTTCTCAAACACGAGGTAAAACCTCTCCTCCTCCTCAAAGAACTCAATCAGCTCCAGGACATTCCTGTAGGGACAGCAGCCATCAACCCATCATCCCCCCAAAAAACCTCCTGGGGTCCCCCATCCCTACAGCCTCCTGCACCTCCTCTGCCAGGACAGGTCCCAGGGCAGGGGCAGGAGGAGAATGTGGAATAGGAAAATTGGGTTTCCAGTAATTGAAACCACAAGGCTGGGGCCCCCCAGCTGCATTCCAGTGGGGAGAGGGACTTCCAGCGCCCAGCTCTGCTCCCTAATTGCTCACAGACCCTCCTGGCTAGCAGCTTGCCGGGGCAGTGGCTCGGCTTGCCCCTCAGCATGGCTCCAACTTGGCCACTGCAGCCCCTCCATTGTCATTACAAACTGCTTCATGTCACCCCGAGATGCTCCAGCAAGGCCAAGGGGAGGGAGCCCAGTGTGGGAGAGTGGCCTGGCTGTAGCCCCTGGATGTCTTGAGCACCAGCCTGGTCTCAGCCTCCTCGCCATGCCCACAGCACTGAGGGGACAGTGGCTGCCCACAGTACCTGTGTCCCTGGCACTGGTAGAGCATCTCCACCTCCCGGAAAACTCTGCTGCGGATGTGTCCCAGGCGCTTCTCTATGATCTGAAACACAAAGAGGGAAGTGCTCAGGGAGAGGCAGCACAGCTGGAGAGGGGCTGGGAGCCATCACACCTCCCACCCAGCAGGTGCTAGGGACCCCGGGGCCAGGCTGGGGCAGCCATGGGATGTTTGAAGGGGTTAATGCAGCAGAACAGGCTGTTCCCGGGGCAGTGCCAAGCCGCTCCCTCCCTCCCTCCCTCCTTTCCTCCCAGGGCCTCAGCCAAGGCGAGGTCCATGTGACACCACCAAGCCCCAGCATAGCCAGTCCCAGTGACAGAGAAGGACACTTTGCCCCACCAAGGGCTGGCATGTGTGCCACGGGGTGGCAGGGGTTCCTCACTCATGGCCTCACATGGGGAGACCTGGGTTCTCCCTCTGGCCCCAGCCCTTTGGGGCACCCAATAGCCATGCAGCCCTCCTTGGAGCACCCAAAGGCTTCCCCCAGGGTGATGGAGGACACCAAGTTCCCCTAGCACGTGGCTGCATTTTGACACAGAGTCCATCCCAGCCTCCTCACATTGTGGCTTGGAGCCTGTGAGGTGAGGCCACAGGACCACCAACACTCACCCCAAAAGCAGCTGGCTGCTCTGAGTCCCCAGATGCACCCCAAGTGTTAATTTAATCTCCTGACTGCCCTCATTTAGTGGGAGAGGAGCATGGCTAAGGGAGGTGATCAGGGTCCTGGAGCTGGGTAGTGGCAGAGGACAGCATGCCACCTGCATGGCCTGGCTTGGCCCTGCCGTGCTCCTGGCCCTCTCCTTGACCTCCAGTCCCCATGAAACCATCATCCCGTGCCAGCACCAAGGAGCTGTGGGAGCCAGGAGAGCCCAAGATGTGGAGCGTGGAAAGGAAAACTGAGGCAGGGTGGTGGGATGGAGCAGTGTCTGCAGCCCCAGAGCTTTACCTTCACCGCGTACTCCTTGTTGGTGATGAGGTTAATGCAGGATTGGACTCTGGCGTGAGCTCCTTCTCCCAGCACCTCCTCCTGCAGCTGGTAAACATCTGGCAGGGGAGAGGTCACGTAAGCCACTGGCCCCACCACAACACAGGGCACTGCGGCTGTCTCTAGGCCGTGGGGACACCAGGAGGAACCTGGCCCTGCCCCAGGCTGGAACAGGGACACTGGGGTCCCTGGGGCAGTCCCGCTCACCTTCGAACCTGCCCGAGAAGCTGTCGGTAGCTCTGCAACGCTTCTTCTTCTTGTTTCTCTTCTTAGCATCGGGGATATCGATGGGTTGACTCGAAGGCATGTCTGTGCCAGAGCAAAGCCACCAGTGTGAGTGACCTCCGTCCACATCACCCTTGGGGTTCGGAACCCCCAAAGCCTCTGGGACAATGCAAAGGGTCAAGCTCCCAGGGTCTAGGATGGGAGGGCACCCGCAGCTCACCAGGACGGGGCGGGCAGTCGAAGTTGAAGACAGGCTCCAGGTGGTTGGACTGGTCAAACTCCAGGTCGAAGGGATTTTGTCCCTGCAGGGGCCAACAACAGGAATGAGATGGCAGCCACTGGATCAGCCACCACCACTGCCCGCCTGCACTGAGCATGAAGCCTGGCACGCTGCTGCTCTTGGCATGCACTCTGCTCACCCTCCCCACTGGCGCAAGACATGGGCTCATGGTGGGACAGGGCAGAGCCCCAGAAGAGGAGGAAGGGTTGGGACCACATGTCCTGATGGGGATGGTGCTGCCAGGTCATGCCACCACGCCAGCAGCCCCAGGACAGCACGCGGGCGATGATGAGAGGGATTGGGGCCACTCACACCAACCCAACCCCGAGTCTCCACCCAGACCTGAACTACAGTGAGGAGAGAGGGAGAAAAGCCACAGAGCAGGACAGGCTCCAGAGCCTTTGTGACACATCTTCCTGGCTCCCTGCAAGGTCACAGTGGACCAGAGCCTACTCAGCCCTGCTCCGGCAAAAGTCATGCAGGACATCTGTGACCTGGAAGGATGAGGACCCATCCAAACCCTCCCTGCACCCTGGATGGGCACAGAGCATGGGAACTGCTGCCCCCTCACCCCAAACCCCTTGGCTCTGGTCCCAGCACCCCAAAGGAGACATGGAGATCCTCTCTGCACCCCAAAGGAGACATGGAGACCCATCTGCACCCCAACTCCCCTGAGCCTCCCCAGCGTGGGACGAGCCAGGGAGGGGAAAGGGCCTTGTCCTCCGCGGGGTTACGAAATCTGTTTGGGTGGAGGTGGCAGCTCCCGGCGCTGTGCCTGTGCCCGCCCCGCTGCCCCGGCCCCATGCCAGCCCAGCACGGGAGCAGTGAACCCTAGAAACACCCAGAAAACTCCTGTTCACTGCTGGGGTGGCTCGAGGAGGGGAGGGAGAGCAGGGAGATCCCCATGGTGGGGTAGGGTAGGGTGGGTCACGCCAGGAGAACCTCCCTACCAAGCACCACTCCAGATCTCTGGGGGCAAAAGGCTCCTGCTCAGAGTTTTCCCAGCTCCTCCCAACCCCCTAAAACCAAAAAAACAAATGTCTGAATTTGTGGAGTCCAGCATCATTGCCCTTCAGCTGCCAGCCCCCGAGGCCCCCACCTGAGGGCAGCTCCATCCAAGTCCCTGCATCGTGGGCAGGATGAGGCCTCCTGGGCGGGGGGGTGCACAGGGGGGTTACAGGGCCCTGCCAGCTGCCACAGCCCCACACACAAAAGCTTTGGGGGATGGGAGGCATGGAGTGGACGCTGCCACATCCGAGGTGGCCCTTCCCTTGTCTCCAGCCTCAGTCACCCGTGGGGGATGGGGTGGGGTGGGGAGGAAGAGGAAGCCAAACACCAGGCAAAAGCCTTAGAAGCAGGATGAGGTGTGGGGCAGGTTTGGGGTGAGCTCCCAGCATCCCTCCCAGCGCCGGGAGCCAAACTAAACAAAGATCCCACGAAGCTGCTGGGCCGCAGGCAGGGACAGGAGAGTGCTCAGGGGAGCAGGACCCGGCAGGATGCAGCCCCACCCCCCTGCACAACCCCAGGGTGCCAGCGGATGGACGGATACTGTGTGCCGGGGCTGAGGGTGCCCTGAGCACCCATGGGTGCAGCCACGGCCTTGGACTGAAGGACATGCTGCCAGGATCCAGCTCCTGTGCCAGGCTGGGCCTGAGGACCACCTGAACAACCCCCCTCCCCTTCTTTGGAACCCCCTGCACCCCAGGACCCTGCTTGCTGATTAGCGGCAAATAGGTGCAGCTGGGAGGGATGGGGGGGTGAGGGGACACACAAAATGCAGCCCATCCCCCCCCACCCCACGGGGGATCCCCGTGGGAGCTGCAGCAGAGCAGGCAAAGCCTTGCTGCAGCATCCCAGCGCCCACCGGGGCGGGGGAGGAGGGAGGACGGGGGACACACGACACACGACAACGGGGACTGCAAACCTGACCCCAAGGAGCACCTCTGGGAGCACCCCGACCCCCCAGGGCGGGAGATGGAGGGTGGGGGTCTCACTGCCTGCTTTGGTGTGGCTACACCCCAGCTGCTTCCCTTCTTCGGGGGGTGTCTGGGGAGGGGAGCAGGAGGATGCTCACACCCCTCTCCCCCATGGTAGGGGATGCGGCGAGGAGCTGCANAAAAAAGCAAAAAAAAACCCAAAAAAATCCCAAACAAACGGGGCAGGGAGGGGGAATGGGAGGCGGAGGGACGGGCAGAGCCGGAGGGAGTCCGGGGGGGG
>VWZO01000935.1:19481-84076 GCA_013396975.1 Bucco capensis | reverse complement strand
CCCCCCCCCCCCCCCCCGTGTTATTACCGGGGGCACAAACCCCTCCTCTGACTACTCGTCCTACACCGGCGACACAAACATACCCCTCAGGTACCCGCCGAGGACACCCCCTCACACACGTCCCCCGGGGACCCACTAGATCACCGGGGACACAACCTGCCCGTCGGGCACCCCTCTGTGCTGCTCCAGTGCCCCGTCGGGCACTCTCCTGCACTTCAAGGTGAGCCGAGGACACCCCCCGGGAAGGTCCATGCACCAGGGCATCCTCCAGGCCCCCTGCACTGCACCCAGAGGCTGGGACACCCCTCAGACCCCTGTGCACTGCATCAGGGGACAACGACACACACATTTCCAGGCACCCCAGCCACCATCAGCCCCCGCCTCAAATCCGGGCACAGGGACAGCGCTGGGACGCCCTATGCTGCACCCAGGAATGGGGACACTCCTTGGGAACAGGGACACCCCTTGAGGTCCCTCCCCCTGCATCCAGGGACAAGGACACTCTGGTTCCCTGTTCATTTTCTGCATGGGGCTGGGGGTTGGCCCTGACCCACTCCCCGCTGCCCAAAACCCACTCATGTCATGAGCAGAGCAGCCCCACAGCAGGGGACTTGCACCAAGGAAGGGGCGAGGAGGCCGGGGGGGGTCACATCTCTCCATCCCTGCAGGCCACCGATGGCGGGACGGCAGCTAGCGGTAGCCAGGGGTGGGTAGGACTCAGGAGCAGAAGCACCACTGCAGGCTGGGTGGCACCGTGGGAGGCCATCCCGGTGTGGGTGTCCCTGCCCTCCCCGCACACACACACACACACACACACACACACACACACTCCAGTCCCGCCTCGCGTGACGCCAGCCCCGGCTGAGACCTGACGCGCTCGTTGCGCCGAGCCGAGCGAGGCCAATGGCTGCGGCAGCGCGGAGCATGACTTCACCTCCCGCGCCGCGCATTGGCTGCCAGCAGCGCTGCCGCCATCGCCCACCCCACGGGGCCCCCGCTCCGTCGCAGCCACCTCCCCCGGGGGCACCCCACGTCACACACCCCCAGCCCCCCTAGCTCCGCCATCACACTCTGGCCCCCACTAGCTTCTCCTCCTCCCCTCTGCTGGGTGGGGATGCTGCTCCCACAGCCCCCCAAAGCCACCAGTGCCAGCCTGGTGTGGGAGCACTACTGAGGTCCTGGCTGTCCCCTCCACCCCCAGGACCCCACGTCCACACAAATTCCTGCTTCTACCAGCTCTTGATGGTTGTTCCTACATGCAGGGAGAACCAACCCTCTCAGACTGGACTTTATTAGTGCTGCTAACGAGGGCTCCCCAATTAGCCCAGGCTGGTGTGGAGGGGGGGTCAGGCTGCCCAAAATCCCCCGTAAGTTGCAGGGGTTTGGCTCCTAGAGTTAGAGGAGGGACAGGGGAGGGGGGAGAAGGAGGGTGCCAGGGAGGGCACCCCTTGGGCAGCTCCAGCTCCAGTGGCGGAGCCACATGCCTCCCAAATTGTGCACGCTGCCATGTAGGTCACGGAGCTGCTAATGACAGGGCACCCACAGCCCCGGGGAGGCCACCCAGGGCTGGCCAGAAGCTCACCCCTGGAGCAGTTGTGTGTGTGCTTGATGTGTGCTCACTGCATGCCTTCTGCCTGTGCCACACATGTGCCACACGTGTTCTTTGGGTGCTGGCTGTTATGTCATCTGTGTGTCGTCTGCATGTTGTCTGCATGCTCTCTGCATGGTCACTGCACCCTCTCTGCCTGTTTGGTGTGTGCTCACTGCCCTCTATCTGCTCCTTGCATGACCTCTGCATGTTTGCTTCACGCCTTTTCTCCGTGCTCACTGTCCACCCACTGCATGCTCACTGGATGTCTGCATGCTCCCTGAACAGTCACTGCATGCTCACTGCATGTTTGCACACTCACTGCACCGTCACTGCATGCTCCCTCCATGCTCACTGCTCACACTCCATGCTCACTACTCACTTCCTGCACTCTCCATGCCTCTCTGCACACTCACTGCATGCTCACTGCTCATGCTCCACACTCACTATCTGCTCCCTGCATGCTTCTGGCCTCTCTACATGCTCTGCAATGCTCACTGCATTCTCACTGCACGATCACTGCTCATGCTCTGTGGTCACTTTTATCTTCCCACACACTCCTGGCCTCTGAATGCTCGCTGTGTGCTCACTGTGTGCTTGCTCCACACTCACTGCTCACACTCCACACTCACTCCCTGCACGCTCCAGGTCTCTCTGCACACTCACACTCACACTCCACTCACTGTTCTCTCCCTGCAGAGCATCCTCCCACATGGTGTTTGCACACCCCTCCCCAGGCAGGTGCAGCCATTGCAGCTGGGTCCAGCCCAACCCTTGTCTCCTGTCCTCCAGGGCTCCTCCACACGTGT
Source organism: Bucco capensis (assembly GCA_013396975.1). Lineage (NCBI taxonomy): Eukaryota > Metazoa > Chordata > Aves > Piciformes > Bucconidae > Bucco > Bucco capensis. The sequence continues at coordinate 81,679 of VWZO01000935.1, read as the reverse complement.
GTGTTTTGGGAGTGAACAGGAGGTCCTGCACTGATAGAATCATTAAGGTTGGAAAAGACCTCCAATGTCTTCAAGTTCAACTGACAACCCAACACCCCCATGCCACTAAACCATGTCATGAAGTGCAATGTCTACATGTTTTGTGAACCCCTCCAGGGCTGGTGATTCTACCACTGCCCTGGGCAGCCTGGGCCAATGCCTAACCACTCTTCCAGTGATGAAACTGTTCCTCATGTCCAAACTAAACCTCCCCTGGGACAGTTTGAAGCTGTTTCCTCTTGTCCTATCACTTGTTCTGTGGGAGAAGAGACCAACCCCCAGCTCACTCCAGCCTCCTTTCAGGGAGTTGTAGAGAGTGAGGAGGACCCCCTGAGCCTCCTCTTCTCCAGACTAACCAATCCCAGTTTCCTCAGCTGCTCCTCACTACGCTTGTGCTCTAGACCCTTCAGCAGCTTCCTTGCCCTTCTCTGGACACACTCCAGCACCTCAGTGTCCCTCTTGCAGTCCATCCAGCATCCCATGGTCTGCCAAGGTGGGGCTGGTGGCAGCCATGTCTCCTTTCAGCCCCAGGTTGGCCATGCCCCAAGGGCATCACCTGTCCCCACACCCCTCAGTGTCCCCAGGACTAGTGTCCCCAGGGGCAGTGGAGCCCCACATGAACAGAAGGGCTGAGGGAAAACAGGAAAGGCAGCAGGGCTGTGCCGGAAGGTTCCTATTGTTGGCTCAGGGCGCACAAGTCAGGCTGGAAGACATCATGGTCACCTTGCTCCTGCCACCCCTGTGGCCCCAAAGCAAGACACAGCTCCCCAATGTCCCCTGTGGGACACAACTCTGGCACGGGCAGGAGCAGCAGGAGGGTGGCTGCAGTGCTTCCTTCTCCCCTGCCCCACTGCTCCAGTTTGGAAGGGCAAAAAGCAAAGCAGTCCTTTTTGCTGGGGTTATTTGGCTGGCAGCAGCAGGGCCCAGCTCCACTGCCCTGCAGGCAGGAAGGTTTGGAGCTCTGGCTCCTTCCCACATGAAGAGTCTTGCAAAGGAAAAAAACCCTGGAATTTCCTGCCAGGCAGAATCCCAGAGATTTGGCCCTCCTGGCACTTGTTCTGCTGCTGGGGTGGGATGGGACTGACAGGGGACACAAGGGACACACACATGTCCAAGACACATGCAGGCCATGCTGGTTCACCTGCCAGCAGGACCCTCAGCCTCCCTCCTTCTGGGGCATCTCCCATGATGTCTGGGTGGATCTGAACCCCCCAGCCCAGCTCCCTGATGTAGGGGCTGATCCCTGATTGGGTTTCCCAGCTCTGGCTTTGTACCCACGTTTTGGGGCTCTTTTCCCCCCTCAGTCCCAGGATCCCACCCCAACAGAGCTGCCAGCCCAGCTTATCTAGGGCACAGTGGTGAGACACAGCCACTGACTGAGGAATACAGCTCTGTGCCTCAGTTTGCCCAGCCTGAGTAGGTGCCATGGGGCTAAGGAGTAGCCGTTACTCACAGCCATGCAGTGCAGCCCAAGGGAGGGCACAAACATGCACTAGACTGGTTTCACCCCAAAAAAGCCTTTGAGAGGAGAGGCCAGTTCAGCAGGGAGTGTCCCCCACCATGGGGACACAGCCAGCCCTGGCTCTGCCACCCTGCACCAGCCAAAACCCAGGGGACCAGGAGGTGGAGATGGCAGGGCTAGCCTGGGGCTTGGCGCAGGCATCCACTGGGAAGGTTGACTGAGTCACTGTGGGGAGGAAGATCCCTGCAGCCCCAAAACCAGTGCCAGGAGCTCTGGGAGCTGTGGGGTTGGGGTGCCTGGGGAGGAGGGCAGGCAGGGGGATTGTGCTGTGCCTCAGAGGAGGTCCCACCTTGGTTGCCAGCAGCAGATGGGAGAAGCATTTCCAAGTGTTTTTTAAACTCCTTGAGCTCTTTTCACCCCTTCCCATCCTCCACATTCCCCAGGAAGGGGTGAAGGCTGCAGGAGCAGCCCCAGGCCTCAGCAGCCAGGTGCCTGTGGGTGGCCTTGGGAGCTGGGGAACACGGTGGGATGCGAGGCTGTGGTGCACAACCTCTTCCTTGGGCTGGGCTGTGATGGATGTTGGCACCAGGCTGGGACAACTCAGTACCTTCTAATCTCCAGGAATGAGGCAGCCAGTTGAAGCAGCCTGGTTCCAGCAGCCCCAGGTACCAGCACAGGGAGCTGGAAGGATTTGGCACTCCCTAACTGTGCCTGCAACTGCCCACTGCCTGGAAAACATCCTGAGATTCCTCCCACCTGGATCTCAGCCTGGATCACTCTGGAGAGTGCCAAGAGTGCCTGAGATGAATAATGGCCACGATGAAGAAAAACACTGCCCAAAGTCAATCATCTCGTGACCCTGTGAACACTAACCCCAAGTGGGGCCTCTCGGAGCTCCACACCTCCCCCAGAGCTGGGATGTGTCTCAGGGCAGACTCTGACCACCCCTGGTGAAAGCTGACAGAGGGAGACAGGAGCAGCTCACTATAGCTGGGGTCCAGAAAATCCTAAAGCTCATCAAGTACCAAAATTTACTATGATCTGCACAAAAGGGAAAGCAGCACTAGTGTGGATGCAGCAGGACCAGGTCAGGGATTATCATCCTGGGCTGCGCGCTGGGGAGGCCACAGCTCCAATCCTGGGGTCAGTTTTGGGCTCCTCACTCCCAGAAGGACATTGAGGTGCTGGAGTGTGTCCAGAGAAGGGCAAGGAAGCTGGGGAAGGGTCTAGAGCACAAGTGTGCTGAGGAGCAGCTGAGGGCACTGGGGTTGGTTAGTGTGGAGAAGTGGAGGCTCAGGGCAGACCTTGTCAGTCTCTACAGATCCCTGAGAGGAGGTTGGGGGAGAGGTGGGGGTTGGTCTCTTCTCCCAGGCAACAAGTGATAGGACAAGAGGAAACAACCTCAAGTTATACCAGAGAAGGTTTAGGTTGGAAATGAAGAAGTTTCATTTGTAAGAGAGTTGTCAAGACCTGGCCCAGGCTGCCCAGGGCAGTGCTGAAGTCACCATCCACAGAAAGGCTTAAAAATCCTGGAGATATGGTGCTGAGGGCCATGGTTTAGTGGTGAGCTGGCAGTGCTGGTTAATGGCTGGACTTGATGATCTTGGAGGTCTTTTCCAACCTTAATGATTCTACGATTTTCATCGCAGGTTAACCTCCACACCTGCAGATACAGAGTTTGTGTGTCTGATTTGCTCAGAGCTGTGCTGAATCCTTCCCTCCACCCCTTTCCTCCACATTATAACTGATGACTGATTGGTGACTGATCAAGGGCTGCTAGATGACCACACAGCCTGAGCTTGTGATTGATCATCAGAGTGGATTTGAAACTTCTGCTGCCTTCAAGTGCTGTAGGAGCCTCAGTGCCATGTCACATCCCTGTCACTGACATCCCTCTGCACCATGTCAAGCTCAGTCACTGAAACTCCTCTACCCAAATCCTCTCAGTCAGAAACTGTTGGTCAAGTTGGGACTAAGGGTGGATCTAAGCTCCCTCTCTAACGGAGTTTTGAGAACAATGGGATCAATGCTGAACCTCCTGATGCAACAGGAGAGCTTCCCCCAGCCCTTTCATTCCTTGGTATCCTTAGGCATAAATAGTTGACTAAGTCAGGACTAAAGGTTGGATCTAGCTGCACCTAAACTCCTCTCTGAGGCGTTTAGAGAGCAAGAGGGTCTAGTCTGAAGGTGGTGTCTCCTTTACCCCTTTCACTCCCCATATCCACAACTCTATTAGTCATGAACTAAGACTGGATCTAGCCACACTTAGGCTTCTCTCTGAGGAGGAGTTTAGGGAGCAAGGGAGGTCCAACCTGAAACCTGGTGACAAGGGGAGGGCCACCTGCACCCCTTTTATTCCCATTCCAGCCCAACTCAGAGCTGACTTTCCTTCTGTTCCTCTCACAATCATTTAACTCAAATCCCCAGATCATTTCTTTCTCTCTTTCTCCCCTGTAGTAAGGACAAGCTTGACCCTTGCCATCGACTCAGACCATGGTAGATCTCCTTGAAACATTGCTAAATTCCATCAAATTCATTAAACTTTGTCAAAGTCATTAAACCTTTCTACCCTTTCCTTCCTGCTGCTTTCCCACTGGGAGTGAGGAGCATTCCACAGTCAGCAGGATCCTAAACCAGGATCCCAGGACAAGTGCTTTAAACCCCTCCTCCCCCACAGAGCTACAGGCTGGCACATTAGGAGCAGAGAAAGTCCCAAACCACCCCAAAAATCCCCTCACTGTTGGGAAAGGGCCTTGAGGCTGCAGTGGGCCCCATGCACCCTGCGCTGGAAGACACTGGGAGCCAGCGCTGCATCCCAGCAGCCTCTCAGCATCCCAAGGGATGTTGTTCAGCTAAAACCGCAGGACCTTTCACAAGCACTGGGCACACCCTGGCATTGAGGGACTGTCCCCTCCTGTGGGGACAGCATGGGACACAGCAGCAGTGCCTCCAGGATGGCTGGGAGCTGCCAGGAGGGGACACGCACTCCCTGATCCGATGTTTTCCCAGAAGTGTCACCAGGTCCTGCCTGTATTCCTGGCATGAGGCTGGAGAGCTGCTGGCCACCAGCCTGGCCAGGCCATACAAGGGAGAGAGGAACATGTGCCATGCAAGTGGCTGGCCCCTTGTCCCAGGAACAGCTGTCACCCTCCATGGAACCCCAGAGCCCAAAACCAGAGCAGGGCAAACCCACAGCCCTGTTCCCCCTGCTCAGGAGAGGTGGGTCAGGGCTGGGGGAGGGTGGCTGCCAGGGCCCTGCAGGGCCCCCGGGGCAGGATCTGGTCCCAGAGGTATCAGCTGTCCTGGGGAGAGAACAGAAAGCACATTTCAGAGTGCTTGGAAAGCTGCCTGCTGCCTGCCCAAGGACAAGAGACAGAGGAGCAGGTGGCCACGGGGCTGCCAAGGTCATGGCGAGGCTGAGCTGCTCAGGGGCACATCCTGCGGTACCTCGGGCCTGTTTCCACAGCCCCAAAGGTTCAAGGAGGTATAAGCATAGGAGGCAGCACCTACCAGGAGTGGGAATGCAGCACATGGCCCCTCTGGGGGGTGGTCTCTGCTGGGCAGGAGCAGCCACGGCACAGTGCCTGGAGCAGAGGGTGAGCAGCACTGCTGCGGGGTCAGGACCTCTTTCTGTTACAGCAAAGCCCCAGCAAGGCTCTGAGCAGGATCTGCTGCTGGGGCAGGCAGTGCTGCCTGGGGACATCTCCATCCTCACCTAGTGGGGACATGGCTTCCACACAGATGCCAGGGACATGCCCTGACAGCTGCAGATGCTGCGGGAGACCTCCTGGTCCTGCTCCCCCGTGGCTGGTTTCCAAGTGCTTATGCAACCACTAAGCCTACTCCCCAGCTTCAGAAACCAATTTTAAGCACACTCTAACAGGAACTGAGGTTCTCCAGCTCCTGAGCTCCTCAGAACTGGTGGGCTGGAGGAGCCCAGCGGGAAGGGCACAGGGTGAGCTGTCCTTTCCTCCGGAGCAGCAGGCGACACTGCGTTGAGCCAAACAACAGAAGCATTTCCCTTGGAACAGAAGGTCACCACAGCCACAGCAGAGCTCCCTGCAGCCCCTGAGCTGTGCCTGCTCCAGCTCCAGGGCAGATGCCATCTGTGCTCTTTGGGAAGGTCTCAGCCCCACAGAAGGGAGGCTGCCTGAGCCCTGGGCACATTACCTGCCCTACCCAGGCCCTGCAACGCAGGAGATTCCAGACCTGTTCTTCAGGCTCTCACCAAAGCCTTGGTGACACCTCCCTCCATCTGCACCCTACCAGGTGGTGGGGAGAGGAGCAATAAAACCCCCAGCAGGTGCAGGTCACAGCTAGAGCTCTTCTGGCAGGCTGGGCTCAGCTCTGGGTGCTCCCCGCTGCTGGCTCACCTGCAGCCTTGGGTTGGCAGCACAGCAGCAGCAGCTCACGGGTGAGTAAACACTCAGCCCCCGCATGGGAGATGAAAGCCCAGGGAGGGAAAGGCTCAGCAGCAGCTGCTGCAGCTCTGGGAGGCTGTCTGGGCAACATCCTGCCACGCAGAGGATGGGGCTCAGCTGCAGCAGCACCTCTGGGCTTGTTGCCTCTGCTCTGCTAAAGGTCCTTTTTCCTCCTCCTCATCCCTTAGCTGAGTTGGTCTCAGATGGAAGGACCAGATCTTCCTTCCCCAGAAAGGAAGGAGGGCAGAGGCAGGCAGTGCCCCAGGGGTGCCAGGGCATGGGTGCCAGCAGGGTGGGTGCTGCACACCCCCAGACATGGTGCTTGTGATGCCTGAAGTCGCTGTGAAAGGGGAAGCAGATGAGAGGCAACATGAGCTGACCTGGCACCACTCACCATCTGCTTGCAGCTCCACCACAACCCAGAACTCAGCTCCCCGAGGGTTTGTGCCCTTCCCTGCCTGTGTGCAGGATCTGACCCTGCTCCTGGAGCATTCTGGCCCCACTGCAACTTCCAGCAGCACCTAGCCATGGGGGACCCACCCACAGAGCACTCGGAGACGAGCTGGAGAGTGTTTGGCAGGGCCCAGCACCTGCACCATGCAGGAGCTGGTGCTGCAGGCAGGGCACAGCCAGTGCTGTACATGCAGGAGCTGCTGCTGGGGAGCTCATTACTTGCCTCCTGGCCAGGAAAATCATTTGCAGGCCCTAACTGCAGAGCTTTGGCCAGTGTCAGCCACGCTGGCTCTGCCCATGGCTCCTCCAGTGGCAGCAGACAGACCTCAGCAAGCTGCTGGAAGCTTGAACCCACCTCCACCTGAGCTGGAAGAATAGCTCAGCCCTTGAGTCCAGGGACATGGCAGACAAGTCAGGACAACTCCAGGCTGCTGGGTGAGCTCCAGCACCTGCCTGCTCTTCCCCACAGCCCTGGGAACAAGCATGGGGCTGGGAGCAGCCTGGACCTGACACCTTGAGAGCAGGAGGACTGGGAGCTTAGGGCAGCAGGGCCAGGAGCACACACCCAAAGAGCTTTAGCAGCTATAGGAAGCAGCTCCTGGAGCACTTCCCGAGGAGGCCAAGCACAGTGTTTGTTTGGCTGATGGAAAGCAATCAGGAGAGCTTTGGCAAGCAGAGTGTGCTGTGTAAATACAACATAATTTATTGGTTCCATTGCAGAGAACTCTAGTGGCATTGTAGGAGTCCTAATGAGAGCACAAGGAATGAGAGTCAGGGATGTACAGAGATTCCAGGACACAGCAAAACGTTGGAAGAAAGCAGTGGGTAGTGGTACAGTTTGGTCACTATTCATGGAAACCTCTTCTCTTACTGCTCCCCCACCCCCAATCCTAGGTAGACTCAGCTACCTACCTCAGGGGCACTGCAGAGCTCTCACCACACAGCAGAGCTGCTTGTGCAGCAGGCAAGGCCAGGGCTCTCTAGCTGCACACCAGAGACTTTGGGTAGGAGATGGGAGCAGCTGAGGGAGGAGGAGCTGCTCAGCAAGAGGCAGAAGGCTCTGTACCCTCACAGGAAGCAGGAAATGGTCCACACAGCACCAGTAAGCAAAGCTGGAGAGCAGCAGCCCAGCTCCTTCTCAGCAAGGTCAGCGTACCACAAGGAGCTGAGGAAATGTAGCTGCTGGAGAAGACTTCCCCACGTCTGTCCCAGCACCTTCCCTCTGCTCAGTCCCACGAGGCACAGGTTGGCTCAGTGCTGCCAGCCTGGATCCCTGTCCCTGTGAGGACACCCAGAGCCACTGCTGGGCTGTGCAGAGGGAGCAGCTCAGCTCAGAGCTGGTGTGAGAGGCAAGAGCAGATCCACAGCAGCAGCACTGCTACAGACTCCAGCAGCACTGGCAGCACTGCTCCAGCCAGGAAAGAAACCCAAGTCCAGCTTCTTTCAGAGGGAAAGCAAGAAGGACCAAGCCTCAGGGACAGGATGCCAAGAGGAGGCTGAGCACAAAAGCAACTCTGCCCAAACACTGGACTCACAGGCAGTATAAGAGGTGCTGAAAGCAAACAGCACCCCAGGGGATCCACATCCACCAGCATTTCCCAGGTAAGCTCCCTTCCTGGGTGGGAACTGGGTGTCCAGAAGGAGTACTGCTCTGGCTGAGGCATCTGGCTCAGCTCACTTGCTGCTGCTGCAGTGAGGAGATGGGCAGAAGCAGCACAGGGTGGCTCTTCCCTCCCCAAAGAGGGAGCATTTCCACCGAGCAGCCCAAAATACTTCCTTTTTTTTTGTTGTTGTTTTATAGAAATTACTATAAAAAACTAGTTTATCTAGAGCATCTTTAAAAAAATATTCCTGCAGGCTCACAGTTTGACATTGAAACTCATCAAAAATATAGGTATTTCTTCCACAAAAGGTCTCTGTTCTCCCCCTGGATCTTGTCTCCAGTGCAGGAGTGGGACTGGGAGCCCTTGGGAGAGATGCTGAGGTGGGAGCAGGAAGGTCTGATCTCAGTGGCACATCCGGGAGGTCATTTCCTTCTGCCAAAGGGACAGAGAAGACAAGGAATGGTGAATGAAGATCCAGCTGCCAGGTGAGGGTGAGCAAACATCACCTCTCTTTAGTTGTCAATACCCTTCTCAGGTATGTGGTGACACCAAGAGCTCCAGTTAGGGCAGGTCTGTGTTCCCCTACCACTCCCATTCCCAGGTACCGCCACAGGACACCCTTCCACTGCCCAATGGCTCTTAGAAACACCTCCTAGGTCTAGGCCACACTTTCCATCCTCCAGATTCCTGGTCAAGATAGTGGTGTTGCACTTACTTTCCAGCACACAAGCTGCTGGAAACACAAGGAGGTTGCTGGAGAACAAGTCAGCTTCCCCCAGTCAGTGCCCAAATGATCCTGCTGAGCTGTGTCTGCATGGCCTGACTCCCAGTGTCCTGACAGTCAAACTGCAAGGCCAAATGATGGCCTGATTTTGAGAAGGTACCAGAGACCTCTGTGACTTCTCCCCCCCACCCAAGAAAGGACAAGGAACTGCTGCACAGAGTCCAGCAGAGGTTCCCAAGATGCTGAGGGCACTGGAGCAGCTGTGGCAGGAGGAAAGGCTGAGAGCCCTGGGGCTGCTGAGTCTGCACAAGAGCAGAGCCAGAGGGGAGCTGCTCAAGGCTCAGCAAGAGCTCAAGGGTGCAGGGGGCAAGAGGCTGGGGCCACACTCTGCTCAGTGGTGCCCAGGGCCAGCCCAAGGGGCAATGGGCACACACTGGAAGCCAGCAGGTTCCATGGGAGCAGGAGGAGCAAGCTGTTTGGTGTGAGGGTGCAGAGCCCTGGCCCAGGCTGCCCAGAGAGCTTGTGGAGTGTCCTTGTGTGGAGAGATTCCCAAGGCAGCTGGAGGTGATGCTGGGCAAGGTGCTGTGGGTGAGCCTGCTGGAGCAGGACTGGATGACCCCCAGAGGTCCCTTTCAACCCCCTCCATGCTGGATTCTGTTGGCTGCAGACCCACGGACCAAAGTGTGCCCTGAGGCCACCCAGACACTCACCAGTGGCTCCAGCTCCTTGGTGTCAATGAGATTGAACTCTTTCACAAAGTAGTAAAAGTGCTTGTAGCAGGTGTTCACATGTGCTTCCGAGCCCATCTGGGTGATCCTGTCAAAGTGGTGAATGTAGACATGGACAAAGACACGGAAGAGCCTGGAGAGAATCTTCTTCACCACTGGGAGGAAGTTCTTGGGGAAGGGAGTACCTGTGAGGGAAGACATGAGAAACTTCCAGTGAAGTTCAAACTGGTGTCTTGGGGCTGAAATACATGGACAGAGACAAAGTGTGGGATTTCCAGCTCCCTCTCTCCTTTCTCCTTTCTGTTTGGATCAGATGTTTCAAAGCACAGATCTCTTAAATGGCAGAGTGCTGCACACCATCAAGCTCTGCTATTGCCAAGAGAGCAGCCTGAGCTTCCCAGCAGCTGCTTCAGCCCAGAGTTCTCTTCTACTCCTCTTGGACTTATTTATATAAACAATGCAAAAGACCAGCTACAGCCAAGCAAATTCCCAAAACAGAGAGTCTCAGCTGGTAACTCCCCACTGTTATCTCTTATTTGGGTATGTCTTCAGCTCTCTGGTTACAAACTACAGATGTTAAGCTCCTCTCTAAAGGCATCAGTTCTCTGGGATCTCTTTAGCTGAGGCCCTGCAGCAGAGCACTGCCCAGCACAGCACAATAGCAAAGCTCACACAGGTTGTTTCTGGAGGAATGAGGAGTAGTTAAACCCTTTCAGTGCTCTGCAGGAACTCAGTCAGTGGTAAGGGTGAGAAATCTGCTAAAAGCTGAGCTAAAACAATTAAAAAAACCAACCCCAAACCACAACCCTCCTGCTGCAGGAAACTTCCCTGGCCTCCCTGAACAGAACAGACACCTTACTTATCATCCCCAGAGAGCCCTGGCAAGGCAGCAGTTGTTTGGGTGGCAGAAGGTGGGGCAGGCTTTCAGGCTTTCAGTTCAACATCAGGCTTAAGCAGCATTTTTGGCACTGATGGAGGAGCCTCGTGGATGTTCATGTGGTGGAGGTGGCAGATGTATCCCAAACAGGGGCCAACCATGTCCTGTCAGAGCTCTGGGGCAGGAGGGAGGGAGCTCTACTGTATCTTGCCTTTTGCCTCCCAAAAGATGGGAGCTCTGAGTATTTACCTAATGCTTTAGATGCTGAATTCTCACATCTTCTTCAACACAAAACAAAGCCCAACAATCTTTGTCCCAAAGCCAGCACACAAAGCTGCCTGTGGATAGGCAGATTTAGAGGTGTCTAAGGCCAAATCCTCACTTCCATCACTCTGGCAAGAGATAAAACACTGCCCCTCCCTCCACGCACACGTCAGCAGCCACCCAGCTGCACCAACCAGCCCAGCACAGGCCAGGAAGCACCAAGCTCCAAAGGGCAGAGTCAGCTATCCCCAGCCTGTCAGAACAAAGAAGCTAATCATGGGAACGTGGCCACCATCACCAGGCTGACCTACAGCACGTGCCCTGAACCCTAGCTAGCAATCAGCTCTGACACAGATTCCTTCAGGAGACCATGGCCAGCAGCAACTGCTCAAGAGATTGGCTTTTCCAAGAGCAGCCTCTTAAGGCTCAGCTTGGCATTCCTCATTAACAGAACCCCAGGACGTTAAGGGTTGGCAGGTACCTCTGGAGATCACCTAGTCCAACCCCCGCTGCAAGAGCAGGAGAACATAGAGCAGCTTGCACAGGATGGTGTATCCATGCAGGTTTGAAATCTTTCCAGAGATGGAGACTCCACCACCTCCCTGGGCAGCCTGGGCCAGGGCTCCACCACCCTCAAAGTTCCTTCTCATGTTCAGATGGAACTTGCTGGATGCTAGTTTGTGCCTAATGCCTCTAGTCCTGCCACTGGGTACCACAGAATAAAAAGCCTTGCTCCATCCTCCTGGTACCCATGACTCCAAATGGGATCTGGTACAGCTCTGGGTATTTTAGCACTCCAGAAGAGCTCTCAAGTTCCTCAGGTGCTTGGAAGAACTTACTACACTGCATCCTCTGTGTAGCACAAAAGCTCTGCTGCAAGGGTGACCTGTGCAATAGCATCTCCTGGAACAGAAACGGGACCTGAGCACTCAAAGCAGCAGCTCTGCAGTAGCTTCCCCTCCCCTCTGCTGCCACTGGAGCTGAACTCACCAACGTTAGTGGGGAAGATGTCCTCGTTGTTGATCTGTACCTCAATCCAGTCCATCAGGAGGTTCATGTACTGGGGAGCAGAGAGGGCAGTGGGCTTGCGGTACTTGTGCTCGTCCTGCCACCGGTACTCGTACTTGGGTCCCCCTGACATGACAGGGCAGGACTGCTCCGTGCAATAGTCACTGATGGTGCCGTAGATCAGGTTGATGCGGTTGAAGAAGTCCACCACGTGCACAGCCACCCAGTCGTTCTGCTCCTCGCCCGGGGGCAGCTGCACAGCAACTTTCAAGTCCAGGCCAGCGTTGAGTGAAGCTTGAGCCTTTTTGTGCAGCTCAAACCTCTGAGTCCCTGGCTCGAACTTGCGCTTGGGCCGGAAGGTTTTGTCTTTATTGAACACTTGCTTCAGTGCGTGGGACATCTTTCTGCTCCTCTTCCTTCTCTGCCAGGGCCGCAGCGATGACAGCTGGAGACGCAGAGCTGCTGGGCCACTTCCTGGGGCAGGGCTAGGGCAACTCTGATCTTCAGAGAAACCTCCCTCTGCTCATCTGGTCCTGATCTGCAATGCAGCACAGAAGGGCAGTGATTAGGAGCAGCTCTCACAACAGGAAACCTTGTCTAAATCCCATAGGAAGAGATCTGGGATACCATCTGGGCGCTTGCCCCAGATCTGTGCAAGGGGGAAGCCAATGGCAGCTTTCTTTCCTCCCCCTTCTCTTCACAGCCCAGCTTGCAGCAGAGCAGCGGCTTGGCTCTCAGAGGGGACCTGGGCTGAACGAAGAGTCAACGCTGCAAGGTCTCAACGTGGGGAGGGGGAACCAGCCCCATGGAGAAGAGGTGTGATGGGAGAGGGCAGAAGGAGACATCAAGGCACAGCTCCCCTATGCCCCTCAGCATGGCTTCTGCAGGAGATCACTGCCATTCACCCCAACATCATCATCACACTAAGAGACCCAAACCCCACAGAAACAAGGAGGAACTCTACCACAACCACCACCTATTCACACACCAAACAGTTAAGAAGGGTAAAACTTTAAGCTGGGTTCTGGATCAGATTTTTCACCTAGCTTCCCCACTCTTCGGAAACAAGTCTACCTAAAAGGTAAGGTTAGGACAACCTACAATGAAGATCAGATCTGTCACAGACATGCTCCAAGAAAAGAGCTGTTGGAGCAGAAGTGGTGTGTGCTGTCACAGAGCTCGAGACAGGACATGAAAGAGTGGTGGGGAACAAGAAGATGAAGAAGTTGTCACAGCTCAGACACCCAAAAAGAGAATCTCCTGAAATAACAGCAGCTCTGAGGGTAGCCACAATCTCTTCTGCAGGTGCAAGACAGACCATAAACATATTTTTTCACTTCAGTTGAGCTCACTTCAGATTGAAAGCTGGTTGAAAGCTGGAAGACCTGGGCAAGCTCACCTTCCTCTTTCAGTCTGTGGAAAAGAATGAGCTCTAAAAGGGTGAGACCAAGTTAAGATCTGAAAGGATGCTGACAAGAAGCACAGCTCTGTTTATCTGCAGCTAATTATACCTTCTTTGTTCCCACATCCATCCCCTTGGATATTTTGTGTCAAGTTGCTCTTTGATGGAAGCACAAGGCAGAAAGCTCTGTGTACCCAAAATATTATTCTGCATGTGTTGGACAGAGAAATGAATAAAGTAACAGAAATGAACTAAAGCTGATGCCTTAAGAATATGACAAAATAAGGATTTTCCTAATTTTATAAGCAAACAAATAAATCCCTTCCACCAAGCAGAAAGCTGCTTAGACTTATAGGAAGCCACAGCATTGTTCAAATAGCTAAAGAGTATCCTCAAATGTGGCAGAAAGAGCCCAAATTCAAGGTCAAGACTACCTTTGTGACAGTTCAACTTATCTCCAGCAGATGCTGCATAGTGCCAATCAGCATTTCTTCTCTGGAGAAAGATTAGAAAGCCTTAAAAGGGCCTTTAAAACAAGGCCTCTTGTCTTCTTACTTAATTACAGCCATGCAGAAAACCCAAACCACTTCAGCTCATCCCACTCAGAACAGGTTAGACGTTGCAGGAACAGGCTCAGTAACCTCCTTCTGTGCATGAGCAGAGAGAGCCATGTTCCTGTTGCAACATGGACCATGACACAGGCTGGGAGAGAGCAGAAAAGCATTTTAGCATGGTTTGGGGAGTTCCCCCCTGAGCTGCAGGGTGGGATCACTGCAGACAGACAGTGCTGCTGAAACCCCCCCAGCAACCAGGTGAGAGCCACAAAAAAAACCCCAGAAAATGGGTCCTTAGGAGGTGTGTGATCACACCACAGACATGGTGAGAGGAAGCAGCAAAGGGACATCTGAGCACGAGGCTGCAGCTTTGGTTACCAAGAGCTGTGTCACAGCCTCCCCACATCCTGTCCTGAGGCGAGAGGGAGGGAGGGAGCACCCGGAGCACTGTGCCCACCCCACCGCGGTGCCACTGCCACAGCCAGGGCAGGGCTGGCCTCTGAGCAAACAACACTGTGGAGAGCAGGTGCTGAGTCTGCAGCTCTTTCCAGCAGGAAATCAGTCCCACTGAAGGATTTGCATGCAATGACCTCCTTCCATTGGAGATGGAGAAAGAGAAGTCCTTTAAACCAAAGAAGCCATGAAGAAGCAGGAGCAGCATCCCCATGCAGCCCCTGAGGGCTGGCAGCACCCCCAGCACACGACAGCTCTGCTCCTATTTCTCTGCTGTAAGGTCTGTCCCCTTCCAGTGACTCCACTCCCAGCTCTGCTGGTCCCAGGCTGCAGCCAGGCACGATCCCTTCCTCTGGACAGGGATGTGCTTCTCAAGCAAGGGTCAGGCTGTGGCTGCAGGGCCCAGCCTAGAGAAGAGAATGAGGTGAAACGTTGGTAAAACCCCAGGGGAAAAAACCCAAACATCCCCTGGGCTTGGCCACACACATCAAGACACACACACACAGATCATTTGCCAGGAGAAAATGTTATTTGAGCAGGAAAAAGAGGCTTCTAATAGGGCTTTTTTAGTATGTGGGTTGGAGTAGATGATCACAGACTGGTTTGGGTTGGAAGGGACTTCTGGAGGTCATCTAGTCCAACCCCCCTGCAGTGGCCAGGGACATCCCCAACTAGAGCAGCTTGCCCAGAGCCCTGGCAAGCCTCACCTGGAATGCCTCCAGGGATGGGAACTCAACCACCTCCCTGGGCAACCTGGGCCAGTGTTCCACCACCCTTGTGGGGAGGAACGTTTTCCTAACATCCAGTCTAAATCTACTCTTCTCCAATTTCAAACCATTGCCCCTTGTCCTTTCCCTCCAGGCCTTTGCAAACAGGCCCTCTGCAGCCTGCTTGGAAGTTCCCTTTAGGTCCTGGAAGGTCACTAGTAGTTCCCCTGAAGCCTTCTCTTCTCCAGGCTGAACAATCCCAGCTCCCTCAGCCTGTCCTCAGAGCAGAGGTGTTGCAGCCCCTGAGCATTCTCGNCAGGCCCCAGCACAGAGCCCTGAGGGACACCACTTGGCACAGATCTCCAGCTGCACTTGGAGCCATTGACCACTACCCTCTGGATGTGACCATCCAGCCAGTTCCTTATCCACTGAACAGTCCACCCATCCAATCCATAGCTCTCTAACTTGGCCAGTAGAATGTTGTGGGGACTGTGTCAAAGGTTCTAAAGGTTCCAAAGGTTCCTCCCAACCCAAAATATCCTATGACTCTTATTTGGTATCAAGGCAGTATTCATCCTACAAACAAACTTCCTCTTCCTATGGAGATATCACTCTTGAGAAGTGGGGAGCTCAACAAAGCAGCAGTCAGCTCTTAGATGATCCAGCATCTGTCTGAAGGCATTAGCAAAATGAGTAGCTGAGACTCCAAGCAGATGCAGCCTATTTAATTATGGTCTTTGACTGCAACTGAGCTAAAAGAAACATTTAACTCTAGGGGAAAAAAAAAAGGCAGAGACCAAAAGCATCCCTGACATTGCTTGAAGATGATATCACACATACAACACCTCCTTCCACAGGCAGGATCACAGCTCTGCCAGCACCGAGACACTGCCCTTGCACAGAAGGGAAAGGAAAGGTCAGAAACAACTAGGATATGGGACATGCAAAGCACCTAAATACTATCTACAAGCTTCAAAGATAAGCAGGGGAAAAAAGAACCAAAACAAAAACCACCTCCCCTCCAAACAAACCTGCAGTACATTCTGTTTACTCCTCCCTTGCAGCCAGCCAAGATTACAGCCCACGTCAGCGAAGCTGCCAGAGGACCTTGGCTGCCCCGCCGGGACCAGAGCTGCTGCAGAAAGCCTCAGCCGCGGCACAAACAAACCTTCACTTCTCTGCTGTTCCCAAGGACACAGAGAAGCAGCTCTGCATTATCTGCTCCAGGAGGTGACTTGCCCAGCCAGAGGTGTTGAGGCCTGTCCCTTCTGTCCCTCCCCAAAAGCTCATTTGCTCCCCTGACTCCCTACCCTCTCAGCTCCAGACCCAACACCAATCTCTGCTGACAACAATCCAGGGTAGGGCTGTGCCTATCTCCTTGCCATTCCTCATCCCTCCCCAGGATCAGCAGATCACACACTGCTGCCTCACTTCAACAGCAGGCTCTGGGTGGAGGAACCCCAGGGAATCACTTCCCTGGCTCCTGGATACTTACACACGCAGCTCAGATTGGGTATGGAAACCTGAATGGCAGCCACCTTCTAAAAGTCTGGAAAGTCCCTATCCTCAAACCTGCTGCAGCCATCCCGAGGCTTTCCAGAAGCAAGCAGCATTCCCAACGGAGCCTGCCCTCTCCAGAGGCAGAACGGCCCCAAAACGCCCTTCCAGGAGTCCCGTGACTGCTCTGTCAGTGCCTGCCCCAAACAACACCCCCCTTGTGAAGGGGTTTAACAGCAGCCGGGGGAAAGAACCCAACCAACCCTGCCTCAGCAAGCTCCTACCTGCGTTTCCAGCCTCGGCAGATCGCTCTTGCAACTACTCAGCCTTTCTCTGCAACTTCTGTGAGTGCTCATAGGCAGCAGAGCTTCCTTTTTCAACAGAGGGGAAAACCAAAACGTCCCCTTTTATGTGCGGCTGCAACCGAAGGCTCCTGCAGGCTGGGGAGGGGTCAGAGCCGAGGCCACTTCCCTCCCAGTGACCCCAGCGCTGGGGGTGGCTCACATCCTGCCGCCGGGCTGCAGAGCAAGCCCTGAAGCAAACCCCAGTGAGCATGTTTCCAAAGAATGGATTGCTCCGGTTTCCTGGTAGGGAAGCCAAGCTGCTGTCCTGTGAGGAGATACCGGCCTGGTGCTGCTGCTCAGCATCCACACTGAGGCCAGCCCAAAGCTCCTTCCGAGGCCGCTTGAAATTGCAGCCCTTCGGTGAGGAGCCCGTGCCATTCACCCTATCCCCATGGCTCCCTGGAAGGGATCAGGGAGCACTGAGCCCCTGCCTTCCGCCAAGCTGCTCTCGGTGTCCTTACTCAGCCCTCTACCATCACCCAGGCCACAGTTTCCAGTAGAGGACACAGCCCCTCCCATGCCAGTTTGATAAAGCAGCCACAAGGTATCAGCTGCACTGAAGGCCCCAAGCTCAAAGTGAATTCACAGAGCACGCCTAGAAGCAAAGAGGCTTCAGAATAAACAACTTGAAACCCCAAACATGGACACACATGCACATTTTTTCCATCCTTTCCCCCCTTCCTCTCACAAACACCTTCCCACAGCCATTCCACACTGGTTCAGTTCCTTGCTTCAAGCTGATCCTGGTTTTCTATGATAAAAGGAGAGATTTTAGTATGGAGAGTGAGGACCAGACCAATTCCAGCATGCAGGGCTGAGCTGGCACTGAGGACAGCCAGTTCCTGTGCCTTGGAGCCAGCCTTCACAGCATGGGGCTTACAGCTCCTCTTCTGCATTGTTCCATGATGGGAAAAGCAAAGGTCTGTCCCTGTGCTTACCTGGGCCAGGACAGGGTGAGGAACACACAGGGCAAAGGAGCAGGAGGAAGGCTGAGCAACCACAGCAGGCACCCCTGGCCATTTGTGATCCTGACGAGACAGCACTTCCACGTCAGCCTCCTTCCTGTCTGGCACTG
Source organism: Bucco capensis (assembly GCA_013396975.1). Classification (NCBI taxonomy): domain Eukaryota; kingdom Metazoa; phylum Chordata; class Aves; order Piciformes; family Bucconidae; genus Bucco; species Bucco capensis. The sequence goes on along the minus strand of VWZO01000935.1, from coordinate 64,067 downwards.
AGTCCAGCCTCCCAGCCCGGGGAGCTGCCAGTGTTTTCCCAGAAGCTAGTCATCCCCTTTTGTGAGCTCTGTCATGGTGTTTCTGGCCTTCCTCCTGGAAGATCTCTCCAGGCTGCTGCACAATGAGAGCTGAGCAGCAGCCTGACATCGCCCTCAGCATCGCTTCTGCCTGGTTTTCTCTGTGCTCACTCCAGGCAGCAGAAGCTGTTCTCAAGTCAGAGGAGAGGGAGGAGAGCCTGGATTTGGCCCAGCTGCGCCTACAGCCCCAGGCTGGGTGAGATACCAGCAGCCAGTTCCACAATATCCACATTTTTCTCTTGCAAACTGCTTTTGTAGCAGCCTTCACGACAAGCTGAACAGAGCCGGCCAGAAATGCATTAGAAATGTTGAATTCCCAAGATTTTAGCAAACAAAGAATCCTTTTTATTTCACCACAAAGGCAGTTTTAAGGGAAGTCCAAACAACAACTCCCCACCCTCCACAATTTAAATCTCAGAATGTTTCAGGTGGGTAGGGACCTATAAAGGCCATCTAGTTCAACCCCCTGCATTCAGCAGGGGCATCTACAACTAGATCACGTTGCTCATAGCCCCAGACAACCTGACCTGGAATGGTGCCAGGGATGGGACATCTGCCACCTCTCTGGGCAACCTGGGACAGTGTTTCACCACCCTCAGCATCAAAAATGTCTTCCTTCTATCTAGTCTAAATCTCCTCTTTTAGTTTCAAACCATCACCCCTTAGCCTGTCCCAACAGGTCCAGATAGTCTCTCCCTATCTTTCTGATAGGCTGTTTAGCACTGAAAGGCTGCACCTGGAGCCTTCTCTTCTCCAGGCTGACAAACCCCAAAATAAATTAAAAAATCCCTTCTAGTTGTTGCTTCTCTTTCTCATATCTCTATCTGCTGGACAATTTGGAAATTCCCAAGCTGTACAGACAGTGCAACCCCTTGGCAGTTCCCAGGAAGAGGCTTGCTCTGGAGCAGGAGTCTCTCCACAAACAGAACCAATCTCCACTGCCTTTTGTGTAACAAAAGGAAACAGCATACTAACAGCCCAAAAATAGTTATACTGGGCTTTAACTTGTATCTCTCCTTCCCCCTGCAAGGTTCTGCACTCAGACCAATTTTAAAGTCAAGTTAGTTTACATCATTAAGGGTGTCAAGAGGCTGGGGCCAGACTCTGCTCAGTGGTGCCCAGGGCCAGCCCAAGGGGCAATGGGCACACACTGGAAGCCAGCAGGTTCCATGGGAGCAGCAGGAGCAAGTTGTTTGGTGTGAGAGTGCAGAGCCCTGGCCCAGGCTGCCCAGAGAGCTTGGGGAGTCTTCTTCTCTGGAGAGATGCCAACCCCAGCTGGAAGTGATCCCGGGCACGCTGCTGTGGGTGACCCTGCTGGAGCAGGGGGGATGGACTGGATGATCTCTAGAGGTCCATTCCAACCCCCCACCATGCTGGATTCTAGGATTTTGTGTTTTCAACTCTACATGCAAGACGACTGAATTCCCAGCATAGGTTGTCCCCCCAAGCCTTGCAGGCATCCTCCCCATGACCAGAGGGTGGAAAAAACACAGGAGAAAGAAACTTTTGTAAAAGGTCCCCTCTCACACTTCCCTCCCCCAAAAATGGAAGGTCAGTCAGCAGATGCTGCAGCTGAAAACTCTCCCTTTGAAAGGGCAGCACTGACTGTGAGGTAGCAGGGACAGCTATCAGCCCTGGGCATTGCTGATCTGGGAATGATTTTCCCACCCTTTACATGCCATCTGCACCTATTGCCCTGTCAGAGCTGCAGCTGTTTTGGAAGGTCTCCATGTCCACACTGGGCTGAGGAGTGCATGTGGAGGCAGAGCTAATCCCCTGCAGGCTCTGCCACCGCTGCGCTAAGCTGACAAGCTGGGTCATGACTCCAGCAGACAGGTTAACTGCACAGACAAATAGTGCTGGGATAAAGCACAGGCAGTGGGTGGCTGAGAGCACCCGAGCAGCAGCTCAGCTCTCTCTTTTTGAGCTCTGAGGGGCTGTAGTTTGCAGTCTGCTCCTTCAGGAAGAACTATCGCTGTCCTCCAGCCTGGCTTTGTCCCCACTGCAGGATGCGTAAGGGGCAGGGTGATGGCTGTCAGGTCCAAGCTGGGAGCTCCACATTTCATCCTGCTTTTGCAGGAGCAGCTGAGGGAATTGAGGTTGGTTAGTCTGGAGAAGAGGAGGCTCAGGGGAGACCTTAGCTCTCTCTAAAACTCCCTGAAAGGAGGTTGGAGTGAGGTAGGGGCTGGTCTCTTCTCCCAAAGAATAAGTGATAGGACAAGAGGAAACAGCCTCAAGCTGCACCAGGGGAGGTTTAGGTTGGATGTCAGGAGGAATTTCTTCCCTGAAAGGGTTGTCAAGGCCTTGACAACCTGCCCAGGCAGGTGGTGAAGTCACCATCCCTGGAGGGTTTCACAAAACCTGTAGATGTGGTACCTCACAACATGGTTTAGTGGCATGGAGGTGTTGGGTTGACAGTTGGACTTGATGATCTTAGAAGTCTTTTCAAACCTCAATGATTCTATGGTTGTCCTCACTGGGCAGGGATATTTTTGACCCAACAGCAGTTCCACCTGCTTTAACTTTGGGATTGGTCCTCACCCAAGGAAAAGCTTACACTGCTTTGGAGCCTGAACTTTGCCTTAGGTTGATAACAATGCCTACACCAAGAGGCACCATTCTATCAGTGTGGCTATGGGTTTGAGATCACAGGAGGTCCAGGGCTATGAGCTCCATCACTGAGCTGGAGCACGAGCTGGCCACAGGGCCAACCTTTCCCATGGCAGCACTAATCCCACCAACAAATACCTCTTCTCCCCACGCTCATCCCATGTTTTTGGAAGAAAAGCAGGATTGTTTCTCCCTGCAAGCAGATGCCCACGAGGCTTGATCTTCCCCTCCACGAGGAGATATGGCAGCAACCCAACACATCAGCATGCCTCCAGGCCAGGAACAAGCCCACTGATATGGAGCTAGAGATCACCTCAAGACTAACCACATCATAAGACCTCCTGCCACACAGAGAAAGGAAAAGGAAGAAAGAAAGAAAAGGCCCTGACAGCAGCCCCAAGAGAAGCCTCCAGTTAAGATGAAGAAAAAAATCTCAGTGCCTTTCAGTGCAACCATGGGCCTGAATCATCTCTTGCTTCAGGCTGGAGCAGTTTTGGATGGTTCTAGCTCCTTTTCTATCCTTGGAGCCAGTGCAGAGGCAGAAGCAGTCATGGCCATGATTCACCCAAATCCATGTGGTACTGGAAGGTGAGGGCAAGCACCCAGAGTGCTGGTCACAGCAGGACGTACTCACCATGGCACAGCCTTCCCCTGGCAGCACACAGGAAGGTCTGACAGCATCACCACTTCTGCCTCTTCTCAAATCAACTCAACACCAGCAAAGCTGAGCACTGAGGGTCTTCACCCAGACCCTTCTGGAGGAAGGCAAAGCTGCTGCAGTGGGATGGATGGGTTTGCTCTGGCTTTGCACACTTGTAAAGTGTTTTTTTTCCTGCCCTTTGCTGCCTCTGTTCCTCCCCTCTGCTCCCTGAGTGCTTTGGAGCAACAATTCACCCATTTCCCCAGGAGCAGAGCAGCACTTTTAGCACCACACCAACTCCAGAGGGAAGCAAGCAGCAGACCAATGCAGGAGTCACAGACAATTTGGCCTCCCAGGAGCATCTGGAAGAGGGAGGATACAGACAGAGCCTAAGGTGTACTTCTTACTGAAAGCATTAGCTGGATATTACGTGTTTCTCCAGATAAGCTCCTAAACCTCCAGCAAAGCTGGTTATGGAACCACTCACAAAAGCATCTATGGCTCAAGAATCACAAAATACTTCCCTGTCTTGGAAGAAATGAGGAGTCAGAAGTTGAAGTCAATTCCTCCCCAGAGCCAAACACTGTGTGCAGGACTGGTTGGGGTTTGCAGCCTCTCTTCTCTGACCCCAAACACAGTAACTGTTGACAAGGGAAATGTTTTTCCTTTTTGTACTGTGGCCACAGAGATCCCTGACCCCTTCACAGGGATGCAGGAGTTACAAAACACAGCACAGATCAGCAGAGCCCAACCACCACAAACAGGATGAAGTGGAGGTTGTTTCAGTTTCAGTGATGCTTCACATCTCCTCAATGAAAGAGCCATGACAGAGCCAGATGTGGCCAACAGCATCTGGCCAACAGCTCCTGTGCCACAGGACAGCTGAAGGAGGTCTTGGCTCAAGATGCTGAGGACACTTAAAGCTCCTTAAGCCTCAGCCAAGCAGACAGGAGAGTCTGCTTCCATTTCTGATGACAGCACAGTTGACTGCACAATGCTGGGTAACATGTCCAGAAGAGCATCCCAGGTGCTGAAAGGTGAGCCAGACACAGGGAAGCAGCTCCTTGCTCAGCACCTGGACTCAGCTCCTCAGCCTAAACAGACAGCACCAGGTTTTGTGACCACACTACCAAGCTGTAGGAACTCCCAGCATTCCTCTCCTCCCTTTCTGGGGATTTCTGAAGGTTCCAAGCTCACCCTCTGCCCAAGTTAACCTCACAAGTGTATGACTAAAACAGAAAGTGAAGCCAGGCTATGGAATATACAGTCCAAGAAACAGCAATAGATCAACAGAGAGCTGGATGTGAGCCTAAAGCTTGGAAAGGAAGCAGAGTGCAAGGACAAAGCTCTGGGGACTGCCACAAACAGGTGGCTGGGGAAATTTCACATCCCCTAGCAGAAATCCCCTCCTGCCCTGCAGCTTGGCAGAAGGCTTCCAGACAGGAAAGGGGTTTTAAACAAAGAAGAGATGGAAATTGAGAAAGTGTGGCCACTCTTCAGCTCTAAGCACTGAGTGAAGAGGATCGTGTGCTTTCACTAGCACAACAGTCCATGACAGAGATGTTTTTTTCAGACATCTGTGCTGCATGCTGGACAACTTCAAACCCCTCTTGCCTCTCTCTCTCTCTCTGTAGGACTTCCTGCCCTTTCCTTTTTCTCCATCCTTGTCACACACAGGAACAGTTTTCTTTGAAGGAGCTGAGATTACTGTACTGCAGATCACAGCAGAGGCAGAGGCTGTAAGATCTGCATTCCTGTGCTCATAGCAAGAGACAGAAGCAGAGCAGGAGTTTGCTTTCAAGTGTCACAAGCTCTCTCTCCTGACAGCTGAGTTGCAGCTTACCATGATCAGAAAAAACCAGGAGAATTCCCCAACCTCCCCAAGCACTTCACAGACTGAGGAGTCTGAAATTCAGGACTTTGCCTTCACCTACAACAGAAACATTTATAAGCAGAGCTGTAGAAGGACATGGGGAAAAGAGGAGGAATAAAATACAAGAGTAACCAAGACTGTTACACCAGCAAACCTCTTGTTCTCTGCACTGTTTTTTCTCCTCATTAAGAGGTTTTTGCTTTGCTAGTAAAGACTGCAGCAGGTACCATCACCCAGACACCTGCACATGAACCCTTCCAAGGGGAGGTGATGCCATCAGCCAGCTCCCTGCTCAGGAAAGTCACTGCTATGCCCCACAGCATCCCAACGAAGATGTTTCTACTCCAGAACATGCTAACCTAAGTAGAAGCAACATAAGTGGAAGTGATCTTTGCTCACACCACTGGCTCCCAACCCTTCCCCCCCACCCTGGGCTGGGGGGCTCTGGGATACTCAGGAGGGACAGAGCTGGGGGTCAGTACAGACCACAGCTCGGTGAGCACAAAGCCAAGTGAAACTCCCCTTCCCCCCGAGAAAAACAGTAAGTAGTTTTTAAAAAGAAAGTGGATTTAGAAGTGTCAGTTCAACAGGTTGCTGCTTACAGCCAGCTCCCCCCATCACCACTCTAGAGCGACCTCTGCCCCCCGAGCCGGCCCCGGGCCACAGGCAGCGCTGGCCACTGCTGCCCTGGGGCTGCAGGGATGGTGACCCGCCCTGGGCCCTGCCTCGGCCACTGCCCGAGGCCCCCCCCGACCCCAGGGGCCCCTACAATCCCCCTCCTTCCACAAGACCCCTGCAGACCCCTGTGCTTGCTCACAGGACCCCTTGTGTTCCCTTGCAGACCCCTGTGCTACCCTCCAGGCTCCTTCCAGACCCATAAGTTCCCCTCCAGCCCCATTTGCTCCCCTCCAGGGCCCCTCTAGCCCCCTCTGTGCTCCTCTACAGACTCTCCTTATCCCCTCCAGGACCCTGCACTCGCCCACAGACCCCCTGCGGAGCTCCTGCTCGCCTCCAGGACCCTTCCACCCTTCCCTGCTCACCTCCAGAGCCCGGTACCCGCCCGCAGCCCCTCACACCTGGCTGCTCGCAGTTAATCCGTGTCAGCGCGGAAGCAGATCACTCGCTCGCTCGCTCGCTCGCTCCCTCCCCCCCGATGCCGCAGCACTCCGCCCCCTCCCCGCGGCTCTCGGCGCTCTCCCGCGCGGCTCCTCTCGGCGCGCAGCCGCCGGGTCTACTTCCTCTTAAAGGGGCCGCGCACGAGCCGAGAGCTGCTGCCGCGGGAGGGACCTGGAGCAGGAACTGTGCTAGATTTTCTTTTCTATTTACTTTTATTTTACTCTTTTATTCTCTCTTATTCATATTTATTCTTTTATTTTACTCTTCTATTTATTTGACTTTATTTTCTTTTTTCTATTTTATTTTATTCTACTTCATTTATTCTTTCTACTTTATTATTCTTACTTGATTTTTAAATTTATTTTATTCTCTTTATTTTCTTTTACTCTATTTTATTTTCATTTATGCTATTTAATTTACTTTCTTTTATTCCACTTCATTTAGTTTAGTTTCTTATTCTACTTATTGTTCTTTTATTATTTCATCTCTATTATTTTTACTATACATTTTCTTTTATTGTACTTAAATTTCTTTTATTGTACTTTATTCTCTACTTAATTTAGTTTCTTTTACATTATTTTATTTATTTTCTTTTATGCTATTTTTTTTTCTTTTATTCAACTTCATTTGTTTTATTTTCTCTTAGTTGCACTCCCAGAAGAACATTGAGGTGCTGGAGTGTGTCCAGAGAAGGGCAAGGAAGCTGGGGAAGGGTCTAGAGCACAAGTGTGCTGAGGAGCAGCTGAGGAACTGGGGTTGGTTAGTGTGGAGAAGAGGAGGCTCAGGGCAGACCTTAGCTCTCTCTACACTCCCTGGAAGGAGGCTAGAGTGAGGTGGGGGTTGGTCTCTTCTCCCAAGGAACAAGTGATGGGATAAGCAGAAACAGCCTCAAGTTGTTCCAGGGAAGGTTTAGGTTGGACATGAGGAACAATGTCTTCCCCAGAAGAGTTGTCCAGGCCTGGCCCAGGCTGCCCAGGGCAGTGCTGGAGTCCCCATCCCTGGAGGGGTTGAAAAGATGTGCAGATGTGGTGCTGAGGGACATGGTGCAGTGGTGAGCTGGCAGTGCTGGTTAACAGTTGGACTTGATGGTTTTTTCCAACCTAAATGATTCCATGATTATACTTGACGTTCAAAGGCCTGGAAAAGAGAAGCAGCAGGAAACAGCTTCTGGTGAAAACGGAAATTTTCCCAACCACCAGAAGCAGGGAAGTGAGCCACAGCTGGCAAGTCCCTGGGAAGCCCAAACCCTGCTGAAAGCACAGTGGTTCCCCCACCCCACAGCTCCCCTGGGTCCTGCACTCATTGCTTCTCCTACTATCCCATCACCAGCACTACCAAGAGCAGCTCTGTGCCCTGAAGCCAGGTGCCCCCACAACCACCCCAAATTGGCAGCCCCTGACCCCAAGCTCATCCCCAGCCATGAAGCTCCAGTCCCAGCCCATGTGGCAGCACTTGGGTGAAGGCTTCAGCTCCTGGATCCAGGCCTCCTGCTGCTCCAAGGCACCTCAGTTGTTCCCTCCCAAAGGGAGCTGGTGAACACAGCCTTGGCACAGGGCAGAGCTGCTGCCCCATGGAGGCCCTGGGAAGCTGCTCTGGCAGTGTTGGTCTCTGTCCGGGCAGCAGGTTGCCAAGGGTTGAGTAGCTCCAAGGAATAGATGCTGCATAGAAATAGACAGCAGGAAACAGCTGGAACCACAACCCCTAGGTGGTATCGCCTCTCCCTGCAGGGATGGGGCTGAGCACTTTCTTTTAGACACTTGCTCACAAGATCCCATGTGCAGACACTCTCAGCCAAGGTCTGAAGGTCTTTGCCCAGTTCTGAGTTATGTGACATCAGCCCAGGGAGCAGGACAAGGACCTGTGCCAGAAGTGCACAGTGCCAAGTGAACCACTGCACTGTCCCCTTGAGGTCCTGCAGCTCATTTGCTCACTACAAGTCCATCCTGGGGTTTGGGTTTCTCATGTGTTTTCAGAGAGATGGGCAGAAGCTGCTGCTTCCATCCTGTCCCACCAGCTCTGTGAAGCTCCCACAGGCAGCAGAGCCCATGGGCAGCTCCCCAGTGGGCACTGAGTGGCTGCAACATTGGGCTGGCAGCACAGGCAGAAAGCCACAACCTGGTGCCTCCTTCTGCAGCAGGAGCTCATTGTGTCTCTTCTCCCAAGGAACAAGACACAGGACAAGAGGAGATGGCTCCAAGTTGTGCCAGGGGAGGTTTAGGTTGGACACGAGGAACAATTTCTTCCCCTGAAGAGTAGTCCAGGCCTGGCCCAGGCTGCCCAGGCCAGTGGTGGAGTCACCAGCCCTAAAGAGCTCAAAAGCTGTGTAGATGTGTTGCTGAGGCCATGGCTCAGTGGTGAGCATGGCAGTGTGGGGTGAAAGGTTGGGCTCAATGACCTCAGAGGTCTTTTCCAACTGTAATGATTCTCTCATTCTCTTGGGCCAACAAGTCAGTGCAAGCTGTGAGTTGTTCTCAGGGCAGAGCTGGGAGCTCCTGACTGTGCAGCCCCAGGCACAGAATTTTCACAGGTTCTGTTCTTGCTGGCAACCACTGGGACAATGAGCAAACACTTGCATTTTGCCTGTAACCTGTGCCAGTGACAATTGCTGCCTGCAGCACTGCCTGCCAGAGGAGAGCTAAACCTGCCTGGGGGGTCAGCAAAGCTCTGGTGCCTGTCAAAATCAGGTCAGTTAACAATCCAGGAGATGAAGAGCACCATCACTCCAATGTCCCTGCCTGCAGACTCCTCCTGTACTCTACTCAGGTACTTCATTCATGCCTTCAAGCTGGTGTAGTTGCTCCAAGCAGGTCCCTGCCCCAGGACCCCAGTCCCCAGCCCCTAAACCCACCCCACACCAGGGCTGTTGGAAAGGATTTCTCACCTCCTCCAGAGCTTCTGGAAGTGATATTCCTCCTCACCTCCCCCAAAGACAGAAGTGTTCAGAGCTAGGGTTTATCCATGTCCTGGGTTTGGGTCCACACAAAGGAGAAGATGCTTATAAAAGGACTATTTACGAAAGGCAAGAATTTACCTTTGTTTTGAAAGTTTATTGGATCATCTTGACACAAAATCATTACAGCAGCTTAGGGGATGTTGGTGTCTTCTTTTCCTCTTTTTTTTTGTTTGTTTTTGTGGGTTTTTTTTAAGGGAATGTTGAGAGCAAATCAATTGGTGACTGTAACACATCATACAGCTTCCAAAGTCTAGAATCACTGCACAGGATTCTGTAAGAGAAGACTTCTACATGCTACAGTGACAGGTTTCACCCATGGAGTAAAAAAAACAACAAACCAAACACTAATGGCAGAACATTATCCTTTTAAGACAATTTTCATAGGTTCAGTTTCTAATACACAAACCAGCTAACCAAGGGGAGGTTGACCAGGACCACAGAACCTCTGCAAAGCAACTCCTGCAGGGCACATGTGCTGCTCCAAGCCAATAAAACCAGAGCAAAGCCTTCACAGAAAGACCTTAAAGTGGAAAGAGTGTGAAGGGCTGGATATTGACCCAGAGGAGAAGATCAACCCTGTACCCTACTGCTGTTGTAGGGTGTTGGGTCAGGTGCTGACACCCACTGGGTGCTGCTGGAGAAGTGTAGATCAACCCAAGCCCTCCCTGGGGACCCTTTTGGTACCAGCAAGCAACAGCTCCTGATCTGGGCCTTGAGGCAAACCCATTCTGGTGTGGTCTCTGTTTGCTGGGTATGGAAGAGCAAGAAGAACGAAGGGGGTGGAAATCAAACCCAAGAGATTTTGGAGATCATCATCAAGGAAGCACCTCTATGAAGGACACTGACTCCACAAGATTTCAGTGGTGCAGGATGGACTCTCTCCCCTCTGAAGCAACCTGCCATAGACACAAGCCCACAGCTCCTTATCAACCCACCCCTCCTGCAGGAGGGACTCATCCTGTCCTGTCCTGGGTCCCTCCTGCCACCTCAGTGGGGAAAGCTCTGCCACAGGGACCCAGCTATGCTTGTGCTGCTGAATCTGCAGCCACTGCTGGGAGGGCAGGGCCATGGGTAGCTATGGGGACAATGGAGGCAGCAGGACATCTGATTTCACAGCCAAGAGGGAGGCAGCAGGGTGGAACCTTCAGACTGTTTGGCAGACACAGGTAGGTGCTTTGCTCTAACGTGGTAGTGGTCAACCTCAGCTGGTGAGCAAAATGATTACAGAAAGCAGGAACAGACCCCTTTGTATTTCCAGTTTCTAACTCTTCAGGAATGTGAAATTGAAGTGGACTCATGAAACATCAGCAGAGACTGCTCAGAGGGGAGAGGCATGACAGACTCCATCAGCAGGGGTGCTCAACAGGAGCAGAGAACCAAATAGCAACACTTTCAGCCTGTTCCATGCACTCACTCTCTTTCAGCTGTCACTAGGAGGTTAAGGCTCAAGGCAACTACTATAAACAGAAACTCCAAACACCCCAGTTCTCACAGGGCTCATTGGGAGAAGCTCGAGGGGAGGGGAGGATGTTTATATGCTGATCACAAGAGATCTTGAGAGAATAATAATAATAAATCATATTTATATATATATATATATAAAAAAAAACAACCCCCAAAACAACAACAAAAAGAGGCCTTCAGGTCCAGCACCAGCCTCTGCTAAAAATATACATCACCTACAGCAACCCTGAAGACATATTCCATGGCTAAGGATCACCTCAAGCTTCCCTGGCAACAAGCACAAGGCTCTGTGCTGCTGTTGGTCACCATCCCAGGCAGATGGGGAGGCTCTGGGTTCATCACCAGCTCCTGAATAAATACCCCTCCCTCCCTCCAGTCACCTCACCAGGATCTCTTTGGGCTAGAAAGGGTTAACACCACACTTTGTAAAAAGGTTGGGAATAAAAACAAAAAAAAAGGTAACATACAGCCTTAAAATGTCTAAACTGCAAACAATGGTGGAGTTGACTGAGGAGCTTGTGCCCCAGGAGAGTACATGCGTACGAGGGAGAAACTTAACACTTGGGTCTGCTTGTCTTTCCATGGCAGGTGTGGCTCTGGGAGCTGGAATAGCTGATAAGGAATATTCAGCACTTGGACAATGTCTCCTTCATCTCATCCAACAAGTTGCTAAGCAGGGTGGAATCATTACATTTCCCATCTATGGACACAGAGTTCTCTCCCTTGGAAAGAAAGAGAGAAAAATGAAATCACAGAATCATGNACTAGTTCTGCTCCAGGCCCAGATGCTGTTAGCTTTCTTGGCCACCTGGGCACTCTGCTGCCTCAGCTTCAGTCAACTCTCAACCAGCACCCCCAGCTCCTTCTCTTCTGAACAGGGATGATTTTATTCCCAGCTAAGCTCAGGGATTGGGAAGAGCTGGTGGGGCCTGCAGAGGATCAAGAGGGCAGCTTGGGGAAGCTATTGGTCCTGAGACCACCCACCAGGGATGTGCTGGGCAACAGAAAGCTCAGGAGAAGGGACATGCTTGGTGTTAGCACTTGGAGGGGCCTAGATGGGTTCAACCAGCCCTGGTGTCCCTGGATGACTGGGACAGGAGTATTCCCCTCTTTCTGTTAAGCTAGGAGAGGCTGCAGATGAGCTTCTCTCAGGTCTCTTTCAGAGTGGCACAAGGCTCTCACCTTTTTTACCAGTAGGCAGACGTGGTGGCCTTGGATCGAGCGACTGTACATGGACGCGCAGGAGTCAACGCGCTCCACAACTGCAGAGAAACAGGAGGCTGCTCAGGGGCAGCAGGCAACACAAAGCTTGTGCTGGCAACACAAGGCTTGCCTCCTCTGAGGAGCAACAACTGCCTCCCCTGGCCTCAGAAGAGAGGCTTCTACTGAGCCAGGGGAGGAGGAAGGCAGGGTTAAGATGATATATGTGCCTGGCTCCTCCTAGGGATATTTCACAATCAGGAGGTTAGTCATTTGTCTTTTAAGCAAGCTGCAATGTGGCAAGAACTCTGATCAGAATGGAGAGTCCTTCCCCAGAAACACTTCTAGTGAGGCAATGTCTAATGCACACACCAAGAGCATGATGAAAGAGCAATTGGCTTTGCTTCATCCACTACTTCAAACTACATCCACTTCAAGAGCTCAGGCTCTTCCTTACTGAAGCAAAGCAAAGAGCTTGGCTGAAGCCCTGAGGATCCAGCACATCCTCTGGAGAGCATTACAGCCTCAGCTATAAGCAAGCTGCTCCTGTGATACCCACCACGTGTCTCACTGGGCTGGAGGGAAGCCACAGGGACAGAAGGAGAGCTCTTTCTGGAGAACACTGCATGCTTGTAGGACAGTAAACTGAAAAAACCTCCTCTCTCCAATTTATTTCCTCTGGCCATCACCTGCTTCTGTCACTGCTGAGGCCACAGAGCTCTCTGCTTGCCAAGCCCAGCAGCAATGTGAGAAGATCAAGGAATTCTAGTTAAGTCAAGGAAGACTCACCTGAAAAATGATGATGAAAACAGATCTTTGCCAGTAGATGTTGGAAAGAAATGCTAATTCCATCTACTTTAATAGAACTCATGTGCAGATCTCCAGACTCTAGGAGCTTGGCAAAAGCATCACTGCAAAACAGGAAGGAAAAGTAAACATTTGCACCAGCAATTCAAATGAAATCTGCCACATCAGCCTCATGCAGGTCTTGAGACATCTGAGGATGCAGAGGTCTAAGTACTACCAAGAGTCCAAGAAAATGAGTTTACAGCAAACACAGGAACCATACTCCAGACTCCACTGGAGCACCCAAGCACCTCTGCCAGCTTGCAGGGCATACAGCTCCTTCCTCCAAGTGGCTGGACATACTCCAGGTGTCAGACATGACACAGGACACCTGGGCTGTAAGCAAAGCAGTCAGAAGCAGCCAAAGCCAGGAGCATGCTGTGTACCTTGCAGAGGCAGCCTGCAGCCAAAGCTCAGCCTGCCATGGGCAGCAGCAGCCCCAGTACTGGGCACTTACCTATAGCAAGGCGTCGTGATCAAGTATGAAGCACAACTGAAGTGCAATTTGAAATCTAGTTTTTCATGGGTTGAACCTTCATCATTCTGCAACAGGGCAGAGGAAAGGAGATAAATGGGAGCCCCCAGGCAGCACGAGAAGGCACCACCCCCACCTACCAAACAGGCACTGACAAAGACTTTAGGGCTCACAGAATCACAGAGTGTTAGGGGTTAGCAGGACCTCTGGAGATCATAGAATCCTAGAATGGGCAGGTTGGAAGGGACCCTAAAGATCATCTAGTTCCAACCTCCCCACACTGAGCAGGGATGCCAATCACTAGCCCAGGTCACCCAGGGCTGCATCCAGCCTGGCCTTGAACACTGCCAGGGATGGAGCAGCCACAACCTCTCTGGGCAACCTGTGCCAGTGCCTAACCACTCTCTGGGGAAAGAACTTCCTCATCATCTCCAATCTAAATTTCCCCTCCTTCAGTTTATAGCCATTCCCCCTTGTCCTATCACAGTCTGAAATGAGATCAGCTAGTCTGAGATCAGCTAGTGCAACCCCCCTGGCAGAGCAGCAGATCCTAGAGCAGCTTGCACAGGATGGGGTGGCCAGGTGGGGTTGGAATCTCTCCAGAGATGGAGACTCCAGCACCTCCCTGGGCAGCCTGGGCCAGGGCTCCACCAGCCTCACAGCAAAACAGTTCCTCCTCCTGTTCAGCTGCAACTTGCTGGGTGCTAGTTTGTGCCCATTGCCTCTAGTCCTGTCCCTGGGTACCCCAGAACAAAGCCTGGCCCCAGCCTCCTGACCCCCACCCTGGAAGGATTGCTCAGCATTGCTCAGCTCTCCCCTCAGGCTGCTCTGCTCCAGCCTAAGCAGCCCCAGCTCTCTCAGCATAAGAGAGATGCTCAAGTCCCCTCAGCATTTCCTTGTCCCTTCTCTGGATCCTCTCCAGAAGTTCCCCGTCCTCCTTAAAGTGGGGAGCCCAGAACTGAACACAATCCTCCAGATGTCAATCCCCTTTGAGATTCCCTGGCTGAGCCTGATGATCAGTCTCATAACCACCATGCTCAACATCAGGCCACTCAGAGAGGAGATGTGGGCAGCTCTGCTGACAGCTACACCTAGAGCAGGTAAGGGACACAGCCAGAGGGAGCAGGCTGCACTGCTGACTGCAATCTGCTGAAATACATGGAGCAGACTAAAGTTAGTCTCACTCGGAGATTTGCTTTTATAGCTCACTGTTTCCCAAGCAAAATCATACATTAATATCTCCTGGATTCTTAGGTACTGAAAATAGGACTAGGATACTATTTTGAAGTAATAGCTGACTCAGAAGCAGCCACCAGTCTCTCCAGTGACTTCCTCTGAGCTCTTCATGGAGCTCCTTCATTAATAAGTCTTACTGAAATAAGATCAGAAACCCACAGAGCCTTATACAGGTCAATACCTATTAAGTAAAGCCTTCAACTAACCTCTCTCTTGTTCTGGGTTTCCATCCTTATTAACTCTAATTCTTATTGCTTTTTTCCCAGCCTGTACCAGGCAGCAGCATCCAACTGATCCTTTGATAACTGAGATCAGAAGAAACACTCTGGGTCACATCTGTCCCTAGCTGCTTGACCTCCTCTCCCCAGCAGATGCACCACTGCAGTGATTTTTCTAGCTGACAATGTGGCACACATTTCAGGCTGCCAGGAATGACAATTTAGGACATGCTTATGCAGAATTTGGGACACTCTTTGCACAAGAAAATCACTTCTTACATGACAGAATGGGCTGGTGCAGCAGAGATGAAATGATGCCTAAAAACCAAAGCTCCAAAGCAGTGCTCTCCACCCCAGTCAGGCTCCCTTAGGCAGATCCAAAGGAAGCAGAGGCACAGTGTTCCAAGCTGCACTTACTTTGACTATAAAGGACAGAGTTCCTTTTAACTTCTGAGCCATGACAATACTCTGAAGTGTAAACACAAACTGGGCTTCATTAGAGATTCCTAGTATGAAGAAAGGAGAGGGAGAAGTCAGGTCAGAGAATGGTTTGCACATCTAGGTAACAATAACCTGATCATCCTCAGCAGCTAAGCTTTGTGTACTATTTCTGAATCAAGTTGGAGATTTTCTGTGTAGTTGGAAGAGTTTTGTGCACAATTCCTGTTGTGATTGAACAGTTTAGCAGCTCCAGAGTCTCTGAGAAGCAGCAGCAATCTCTGAGAGCATTTGGTAGAGGTTCTTGAGTGAGTGCCTGGGCAAGATACTGAATCTCTCTGTAGAACCAGAAAACTAAACAGCTTCCCAAATTGCTTCAGAACTAATTTGAATGCTAAAGTTTCCTAGAATGCTTAGAGTTGGAAGGGACCTTTAGAGGTTATCTAGTCCAAACCCCTGCTGCAAGCAAGGACACCTAGAGATCAGCTTCTTTCTGTGTTTTTCTCATAATATACAAGTTTGTGTCCAAACTTGTCTCATATAGAATAAAAAACTTCTCCCCACTGCTTTTCATTGGGGATCAAAAAGCACCCTGAAGCCACTAAAAGCAAGCCAGAAGACTTCTGTGAGCTGTTTCACTATTCAAATTCACTTTGGTGAAGGAAGTGAAATTCCAAGAAGTTGAACAATTTGGCTGTACTCTCATCCTATGTATGAAGCTTTTACCCTGCACCTCCCTGGCTAATGCTCCTAAAGGGCTCAGCCTCTCCTCCAAATAACCACATACTCATCACAAACTCCTACTGCTCATGGCCTCTGCCATTCAGACAGAGGAACAGCAGCTCAAGAGTAAATCCACAGTGGATTCTAATGATTCATCAATCTCTGTTTCAAAACAAACTCCTCATGAATTCTGGATTCCTGTAGCTGGCAATGCTGGCACATTTAGAGCTGTGCCAGCCTGAGGTCACCTGAGAAAGGAACTCAAGACATTTGGACTCCCAGCCCTACATTACAGGCTTTACTCTTCCTGTGTTTCTAGCCACACTGTCAGAAGGATTATTTTCTCCAGGGAATTGGGTAAAAAATCCAGTGAACTCCCAGGCAGAGGGACATGTCTGTCTGGAAAAGAGCAAGCAGCAAGAAGTCCAAACAATTCTTTCCCACAGGAGGGCAGTGGAGGGCTAGCCATGCTCCAGAAAGCTGTGCAAAGCTGTGCATACCAGGGGGGAGCTGGAAGGGCACAGGGATCCCATCGTGTACTGATGATCCTTCTGGTCGGAGCATTTTAGTGTTGAGAGAGTCCAGGACATTTAGTTCCATGCTCTTGAGGAAGCTAGTGCTTTTGTTCTCAAAGATAACTGAGACAGTAACTTGGCTGTCATTCTGGAGGTTGCCTTGAATATCATATGTCTGGAAATGAAGGGGAAAAAAAAAACCATCACAGGAAAGATTTAGAAGCTTCCACCAGCAGAGCACCAGAACAGAAGAGAGCACCAGGAGAAAGCAAGATTCCAAAAGAAGGTGAACTGGTGCAGCTAGAGGATAATGAAAAGCAACATTAGTGGATCAGCTCCACAGAGTTGCTAAGGAATGGGGAAACAGCAGCTTCAAAACTTGTTCTGTGAAGCATTCAAAGGAATGGAAACAGAGCTTTGTTCTGTTTCCACCTGCTATCATTGATCAGTTCTTCAGCTAAATGCTGCCAGCAAAGTCACTACACTATTTGCAGGTATCTCCTCTCCTCTTCGAGGACACAAGAGGAGACATCTGGATTTGAATGCCAAGAAACTCACCATTTTAATGTAGGGATTTTCAGCAAGAAGGTGGTAACTGGACATGGGCTGGAAAACAAAGACAGAAATCAGTCATAATATAACTAACTTCTCTGCAAAGAGCTCTCAGCTCTCCCTCTCCTGCCTCCCAGGACATCTCAGCTCCTGCCTCTTCCCCAAGGCCAGGGCTGCCAGGCCACAGCTACTCACTGGTAGTGGTTCATCCTCTAGTGTTCCATTCTGCACTGACTCTGTTGTCTCCTCCTCACTGTGGTGACTCTTTTTTTTGGATTTCTTTTTCTCCTTGGACTTCTCTTCTTTCTCTTTCTTGTGCTTTTTCTTCTTATGCTTGGAGGACTTCTAATCAAGAAGAACAAGAAACTACAACAAACCCTTAAAGAAACTCTGTATTTCTAGCCATCACCCCATGACCCCACTACCAACCTTTCAACCTTAGACTCACTCTGTGCAAGCTTCTGAACTGAACCAAGTTCAGTGCTGCAGAAACCCAAGAGAGAGCTCCCATTCCTTAACCCCCAGCTATCACTCTGTGGTGAGTCCCAGTAAATGCTTGCTCCCCACTCAGATGACAATACCTTAACCCAAAGCAGCCTGAGATCAGCAGAAGGTCCAATCTCTTCAAGTGTTCAGAAGCTCAGCTTCAACTGCTCCCTGACCCCTGGCTCAAGGAACAACCAAACCTCTTACTGAAAAGTGTCTAGAGCTCCTCAAGGACATAACATTCCCCTGCTGCCCATCTGCAGGTGGTCACTATACTGACCAGGATGCTGTTGGTAATTCCTGTCTGCTGCTTCTTAAGGAATAGGAGACACTGGGATAACATGGCTCTGGGTGGCAGCAACTTAAATCACTTACCTTTTCTTCCTCCTCCTCCTCTTGCTCTTCCCTTTCTTCCTTTTTCACCTCTTGAGGTTCAGCCCCAACAGCAGCTCCTGCTTCAGGCTCCCCCTGAGGGGATCAGCAGAAGGATTAGGACACTAATGGAACACAGTTGAAACAACTGAGTCCCACACCAAAAGGAATCTTGCCAGTGACACTGCTCCCCAGCCCCACCTGCTCTCTCAACACTTCCATTACACTGATATGGTACTGAGCCTTCCAGTTCATGCCTCTGAAACCCACTAAATATGATCACCTCAGGAAAATGATGAAGAGAGCTCCTCCAAGAAATCTAGCTCCTTATTTTCCCTGTCTCTCCCTCTCAATAATCTCCCATCAAAATTCATGAGACTTTCTCTTGCAGACTGTGCTTCTCATGCCTATGAATATTGCTAGTGTTGAGTTCACACTAGGAAATACAACCACACAGTAACAGAGGATTGAAAACCACCTATAATATTAAAATCCACCAAGCCTGGGGCTGCATCTCTATTTCTGTTCATTGATCTGCAGAGCAAAATGAGCTTGAACCCTCTCATTACAGTGTCTGTGAAGTGAAGAGATAAAATGTCATGGCTTCAAGCTGTAAGTTGAGCTGGAGCCTCCTTCCCTTCTGGCCTGCAGCATGACAAAGCATTTCCATCCCAGGTCAGATGCAACCATAAGAGAAAGTTTCCTGTGATGGGGTAAGATGGCTACCTGGGGCTGGGTAGTGGAAGCAGTTGGTGGAGCAGTGGAGAGCCAGAAATCCAGATCTTCTCCCTGAAATTCAAGAGAAAACAAAACACANTCAGCTGTGGCCTGACTAGGGCAGAGTGGAGGGGAGAAAAACTTCTCTTGACCTGCTGGCAATGTTCTTCATGCTCCCCAGGAGACTATTGGCCTTTTTGGCCACAAGTGCACATTGCTGGCTCCTGGAGAACTTGTCCCCCAGCACTCACTGCCAGGTCCATCTCTGCAGTGCTGCTTTCCAGCAGGTCAATCTCTAACCTGTCCTGCTCCATAGGGTTACTCCTCCCCAGCTGCAGAACCCTACACTTGTTGAACTTCCTGAGGTTCCCCTCTGCCCAGCTCTCCATTACCAACATCCATTATGTTGTTTTGATATCATTCTTTAACAAAACATCAATGAAATGAAACCCTTTAGGTTGTGTGGAAATGCATCACTCAAGAATGCTCCTACCCAGCTGCTGTAATAAATTCAGGAGCTGAAGGAGCTTAACTTCAGCCTTTGAGCACACTTCCACACCTGGACACAGCTGAGATTCACTGCTGATGACCCACAGGCAGGCAAGGACATCTTGGAAAAGCACAGCTACTACACTGCCTCTGCAAGATCTGCTGTGTAGGCTGCAGTAAGCTAAATTCTGCTAACTTACAAGGCTAAGTAAATGCTATTTTGAAATACTTGCTGTTATGGTTGTAAAAGTTTAAGGAAATCAAGACTGAAAACATTCAACTGTTTGGATTGCCAAATGTGACTGTTCCTAAGCAACAAACAGAAGCCATCAGTAAACATAACACTGGTAGTCTTGGAGAATTACCTTTTTCTCTTCTTCCTCCTCTACTACCTTTTTCTCTTTCTTCTTTCCTTTGTCTCTCTCTTTTTCTTTGTGTTTCTTTTCCTTCTTTTTAGGTTTCTTGCTCTTCTTCTCTACCAGAGGAGCTTCTGAGTCTGGTGACTTGAGGGACTCAACATTTCTGTGTCTCTGCACTGGCAGCTTCTCATTGTCTGCTAAAGGTCTTAAAAAGAAAGAGGCTGTTACCCTTCTGCAAGCAGTGTCCCTTAGCACAGGTTATCTGCAGGCCAGCCAAGACAAGGTACACTTTATCTCAAAGAGCTGGGCCCCAAAATCTGAACTGAGCACATACAGAAATAAACTGCAGGTACTCAAGTAACTGCAGACATGCTCTTGGGGACTACAAGTGAATAGAAACAATCTGAAGGTGACAGAGCCAAGCTCTTGCTGATACCTGATCACTCTTAAAGGTGATAACTACAGACTGGAGCTGAGGAACATCTACAGAAGAACAGAGACACACGAGGTCATGCTGCATTTCTGTGGACCACCCTCGCAGGGAGGGATGGGAAACAGCAGGAAGCTTTTACAGCAGTGTGGAGAGCCAAGCAGTGGAATGCTAGCATGGCTCAAACAGCCCTTGAAGGGCATGGGGTTTGTCGTTACTCATGATAGATCACTCCAACTGGACATTATTTTAAGTAATAAATTGCTTTATTTTAGTAGTTTACACTATGAGTCTACACTACAATTAGATCTGCCAAGTTGTGTTTAATTGCAGGTAGCTGTTTCCAAAATGCATGAGGAGTAGCTCAGAGTCTCAAATCTATTACTTGGGGGGAAAAAAAAAAGACCACAGAAATGTCTCAATTCTTACTAACCATTGTCAGAAAGCAGTGATAAGTTCACTGATTCTCTATTTCTACAGCTTTTCCTTAACACTAATTTTCACCTTTGAGCAGCAAACACCAGCTCAGGAGGATTTCTAATGGTCTCACCTGCCTTAAGCTTGTGCTTCTATTGCACGAGGAACCAGACCCAACTAACTCTGCACTTTGGAACAGAGCCTGCAGGGGCAGGAGTGGCACAAAGCCCTGCAAGGGGTGGGGTGGGGTGGGGCACAGAGCCCCCCACGAGGGGCAGGGTGGGACACTCTTTGATTTCATCTTTAAGCTATTCCAGATCTCCCTGCACAGGAACAGGGAATGCTGCTGAAGGATATTGATGAAACAGCCTGGCCCAAAGCTGAGGGTCAATGATTTCAATAGCTTCACCACCCCTTAAGCATTTACACTGTAACCAACCACCTTCACCAAGAAAGCCAAGCACTTAGCTATATCTTCTTACCTGGAAGGCTTCCCTGAAACCAGACTGCGTGTGAGCGTGACACAGACAGAGCAGTGCAAGCACAGAAAGAAAGAGAGAGGACAGAGACATAAGAAAAGGTGACAGAGCACAGCAACTTGGGTGGGATGGCAGGAGAATGGATGGGGACAATCCAAAAGCCCAAAGATGCCTCCTAGAGCACAGCAGTCAGGAACTGCTCTGCTCAGGATTTTCTCTGCTGTTGAGGTTTGTCATGCAAACACAGTGCCTACAGTCAGAACTTCCTTTGCTGGGTCAGAGGAATGTAAGCAGCTCATGAAAAAAGGAAGTTTTGCAGCAACTGTTCTTTCACTTTTTCAAAATGCTAGATGCATAGGACAAGAGGAAATGGTCTCAAGTTGTGCCAGGGGAGGTTTAGGGTGTGTATTTGGAAGAGTTTCTTCCCCCAAAGGGTTGTGAAGGCCTGGCCCATGCTGTCCAGGGCAGTGGTGGAGTCACCAGCCCTGGAGGTGTTTAAGACATGTGTAGATGTGGTGCTGAGGGCCACGGGTTAGTGGTGAGCTGGCAGTGCTGGTTAATGGTTGCACTTGATGATCTGGAAGGTCCTTTCCAACCACAATGATTCCATGATTCCATCACTTTTTTGCAAGGTCCTGAGGGGCCAAATTCCTACAGGTTTGAGAACTGCAGAGAACAGCTAAGTATCAGAGAGCCAGACACCACACATGCACACAGGTGCCTCTACACTCTTCAGAACTTGACAGGAGGCATCTCCAGACCATAAATCAGCAATTATATTTAGTGTGGTGATTCTGTAAAACAGCAACTAAAAAACCCTCTCCACATGCAATACTTCACAGCCCATGGCTAATTATCATGCAGCATGCAGAGAACCAGGCTCTGCTTGGCTACTACTGGAAACAGTTCCAGGAGCTGAATGGGGACCAGAGTCTGGTCACAGTTATGACCAACAGTTCATTCAGTTGTATCAGGACAACATCTTTTAACAGTGGAACCTCCCTGCATGACCACACGGCAATGAGGATGCTATGAACTGGCTGCTACTGGTCAAAAGATCACAGCACAGAGCATACAAGGTTCTGAGATGGATACAGATGAACGCAGGGCACACTCAGTGACAAGGCAGGTTAGAGCAGAGAGATGCTGCTACACCCAAAAGCTCAGACTCTCTCCCAGCTATACTGCCTGTGCTTTCAGACTCCATTCAGACACCAGAATCACTCCCCTGGACCTCCCCAAAACTCAGCTACTTCAGCTGCTTTGCTTTTCTCACCTGTGCTGCAGGGGAAACCTAAGCCTGAGTGATCATCTCAGGTTACATCCAGGACATGGTGGACTGCAGATAGTGCCTTTGCCTATTTAGCCCCAGAGCTGCCCTCCTGCATTCTGCTAGCAAATAAGGAAATTCACAGACAAAACTGTCACTTACTTATCCAGATCTATATCAAGTGCCTTATATGGATCATTGGGATCTTTGTCATCTTCATCACTGGGCAAAGCATTCTGCAGGAGAGAGAAGAGACCATCCACTGAAGAAACAAAACACAAGCAATGGCAAAACTGAAGCTTTCCAGAGCCCAAACCAGTTTTAGGATTGCTAACCCTGGAGCAGGCCCAGGAAGCTATAGGAACAATGCTCTTTAATGCAGCAACTAGTTACATGATTAATTTAGACCAGAAAACCATTCTTCATCAAGTGCAGGATTGGAACTGCTGCTGTTGGGGTTCTGATTAAAGGAAATTTTGGAAACAAATACAAATGACATCATTAGCATGCACAATTAATTACCATCAGCTGCAAAGCTGCTGACTAGACAGCAAGTTAATGTCAAAGTGAAGCAGCAGAGCATCACAAATGAAGTGACTATTTGGACAGAGTTACTTTAGAGCAGAGATGCACATTGTTTAGTTGGTTTTGGGGTTGTTTTTTCCTAGCTTCAGTGGCAATTTTGGGGTCTGTGCACAAAAGGACAATCATTTCTTGCTCCCTCCAAAGAACAGCCCAGGACCACCTCAATCAGGCATTTCTTAACTCTGCAAGCAATCAGAGCTCTTGAAGTGCAACAACCAAGAGGGGCTGGCAATTTGGGGGGAAAATGACAGAGGCAGCACAGAGAGAAAGTCCCTGAGGCAGAGCAGCAAGCAGAGCAGCTGACCTCTGGCATCTCCTCGGTGATGATATCGACACGGTGAGCGGGAGCAATGTCCTCCTCGCTCTCGGTGTGCAGCGAGTTGTGCCGGTGATGCTTCCCTCTCTTCTCCTTCTTCTGTTTCTTCTTTTTCTTGTCTTTTTCCAGTTTCTGTTTATGCCTTCTCTCTTCCTCCAGTTTCACATACTGGTCAGACATAGGCATTCCTGGGGAGGAAAGTAAACTGCTTTCAGGCTACAGTCCATGTGGATCCTGATCACTGGAACAGTGTTAGGAGTGAACCTTGCTTCTAGCTTCTCAGAATGCGAAGGATCAACAGCTCTCTGTGCCTCCACATCACCTCTCACACCAGCTTCACTATCCCAGCTCCCTCTCCAGGAACAGGACAGAGCTCTAGCCTGCTCCCTAAGCCTTCTCCACATCAACTACATTACAAAGAACATCTAAACAGTGATAATTTAAGTAGAATTGGTGCCTTTGCTGTACAAACGCTGACAGTTTTCCACACTTTTGGGAAAAACTGTTAGGCAAGCCTTCAATATTTGCACTTAGAACTCATCACTTGCAAGATACTGCACTTTATCAGTGCTATATCAAACCACTCATTAGATACACAACTATCTTTTGATACTTAAAACAAGGTATTAAAACAGTATCANAAGATACTGCACTTTATCAGTGCTATATCAAAGGTATTAAAACAGTATCTCTACCACAAGACCTCAATCTCTCCTGATCACAGAATCACAGAATTGTCAGGGCTGGAAGGGACCTTCAAGTTCCTCTAGCCCCAAGCCCTGTGCCTGCCATGGGCAGGGACACCTGGCACTAGAGCAGCTTGCTCCCAGCCCCAGCCAGCCTGGCCTGCAACACTGCCAGGGCTGGGGCTGCCACCACCTCTCTGGGCAACCTAGCACAGTGGCTCAGCACCCTCCTGGGGAACAACTTCTGCTTAACATCCAAACTAAATCTCCCCTCCTCTAGCTTGTATTCACTCCCCCAAGTCCTATCCTTGCAGTCCTGATCACCCTCCCCAGCCCTTTGAGACACTCCAAAGGTGACTGTTACCTGCACAGAGTAACGGTTAGTGTGTTTGTTACACACTTGGCTGCACAACAGACTTCATCACTGAATTACTTCTAACACTGTCTTGAGAAGAACTGTGCTTGGACTGCCAAGTACTACTTCCAAACACATCTGAGTATAGCAGATGTATTTAAGAGTCTAATCCAAGTATGCTCCCTGCCCTTAAAAACCTAAGGAGGAACTCCAAAGAAGGAATGATAACTTACTTGAATTTCTGTAATTCATTTTCAAGCTTAGCTGCACTCACCTGGAACTTTCAAGGGGACAGAGAGGTCAATCTGGACCACAGGTATATGTTCCACACCTGGAGTGTCTTGGTACCGCTGGGAAAATGAGAGCTGGTTACATCCTGAGCACTGGCAGACACAGAGCTAGCTCAACAGACACACTGCAAAGCACCACAGTTTAATCCTTTCACTGAATGTTTCAAAGGACAGGAATGGNTCACCAGAGTGGAGTAGAGGGGAGAATCACCTCCCTGCCCCTGCTGGCCACAGTGCTCTTGCTGCAGCCCAGGATACTGGTGGCACAATGTATTTTAAAGCCAGATGATACCTCTGAAAGACTCTACTTGCAGCTCCAGGTTTTTAACCCTGCTACTGCCCAGAAGAAGGCTTGTTGCAGTGCTCTGGAGAATTTTGGCTTGTGCTTTATTGCTAGTAACTTTCCACTTCAAAAGACACATTTTGAGATTTGAGTTGAGGAAAATCACAGAATCACTGTTTTCATTGGAAAAAGCCTTTGAGTTCATTGAGTCCAATGGTTAACCAGCACTGCCAGGTCACCATTAAAGGATATACAGGGAATGAAGCAGGTTCTTTCCTTGAAAAACGTGTTAAGATACCACAATGACCTTCTGATCCATAAAACACACTGCATCTGGCAGTCTGCACCTTTCCATCACCCAGAGCTGGGACCAACCACATGCTCAGGAATTAGTGACACAAGGACACAGAGAGGTGTTTCTTTACAGCTTTTAGAGAGTCCCTGTTGAAATACAAACACTGCACTCTCCACAGGTTCATCCAAACTGTTCCAAACTCCTAGGTACTGGGAGTTGTGACAGTTACCACTTCCTCCTTTCTAACCTGGAGGTGCACCAGACACTGGCAGACATCTGCTGCTCTTGTGCTGTTAGGTCACTTGTGAGTTTCTCAACACAAATGACTTATGGAAAGAGCTGTAGGAACCTGTCCCAGTCAGCACATTCTTGAGTGATCAGAGCTGCAGTGGGAATGAGCAGAGAAAGCTGCAGCTCTAAGCCTTCACCCAATTCTACCAGAGTCAGCAAGAGATTTTGATTGAGACTCACTCACCTTCTGTGGGGATGGAGAGCTTTTAATGTAAAATGGGTTGTTTGCCTGTTCTTGCTTCCGGGCCTCACGACGCTAGAAGTGAGAGAGTGTTTGGAGTTAGAGGGTTTGGTTATAGGCCAAGGGAGATAAAAGGCATTCAAATGCAACCTCCCTGAAGTTTTGGAACTAGATGTAAGTCACAGAATCATTCAGGTTGGAAGAGACCTCTAAGCTCATCAAGTCCAACCATCCCTAGCACCCCCAGGACACTAAACCATGGCCCTAGGGAGAGCATCTAGATGTTTCTGAAACCCCTGCAGGGATGGTGACTCCAGCACCTCCCTGGGCAGCCTGGGACAACACTTAACAACCCTTGCAGGAAATTCCTCCTGACATGAATCTAAACCTCCTCTGCTGCAACTTGAGGCCATTTCCTCTTGTTCTCTCACTGCTAACCCTGGAGAAGAGACCAACCCCCATCTCACTGCAACCTCCTTGCAGGGAGCTGTAGAGATAGCCAAGGTCTGCCCTGAGCCTCCTCTGCTCCACACTAACCAACCCAAGTCCTTGCAAAAAGACTACAGCATAGTAGCTTGTGTGTGCTAAGCCAGTTTTGGGTTACAAGCCACACTAGGCTATAGCTACAGGTACTAGTACTACTATAAATAATATTCCTTAGAACATCCTCTCTTTGCTTATTCATTGTAGCCTAGAGATAGTTACTTCCCTAGAACCAGACTGATGGCAATTCAGATGTTTCTAGTTGCAAAGAGGAAGAAGTGAAGATTCTTCATTGATGAGAAAGAAGTTTTCTCACTGCAAACAGAAAGGGCAGGAGCAGGGAAGGTGGCAATGCCCCTGAGAACAGCCATGGCACAGCAATGCACAGCAGAGCTGCTGCAGTCCCTGACAAAGATGCTGCTGCTTTTGCTGCTAATCTGGAGCACAGAGAGTAACAGCAGCACACCACAGAGGAGGTGTGTAAAGAGCCAGATAGTTGCAGAGCCCAGCCCAAGGACCATCCTCCAGCCTCTGTACTTTGAGGTGAACAGCACTGGGCACCACATTCACAGGTCAAATTTTTACAGGAGCTCAAAAGTCCTAACAAGGGCCAAGTTTTTATAAAATCTTGCTCCCATTTGGACAGACAGGGAAGTCAGACTTCCAAGAGAACTTCATACTGGATGTACTCTGTGATGCCTAAAAAGCTACCTGTATTCACATCCTTTATTTTACTCAAAGCATCAGATTCCCGGAGCTGGAGAGAGCAGAAGGGCTCCCTGGATACACGGAGACTCCACAATAGCTCTGCCTGCTTTAGTAGCACTTACATTACTGAATTATGTAGGGAAAGAGGTTTTGGCTTTCACTCACCCTGGCCAGTTCCTCTTCATCTATTTCTGGCTGTCTGTCTCTGGAACGCCTTTGCTCCTCATCATGAAAAATGGTTTTGGGCTTTTCATCTTCAGACTCACTGTCTGATGGAGGTTCATTGATCCAGGCATCAAGGTCCAAGCTGGGAGGAATTGCAGTAAACAAACCAAGACTAAGTACCCCTGAGTATTTCAGTTTCTCATCATATATTTAGCTTTACTATTCAAGAGTTTAAAAGTTGAAGGCTTTGGGAGAGACAAGGAAACCTTACCCCTCTGGAACTGGTACTTTCTTCTGTGCTTTAGGAGCCACAGGGTTTAGCTCCCCAGAAAACAGAGCTATGACTTCCTCAGCTACAGGTACTTCTTTTAGTTGGAGCTTCTGGATATATTTTATTAGTTGCAAGATGCAAGAAGCCTAAAACCAAATACAGAAGTAATTTCAGAATGAATGTTAAGCAAACTAAACCCAAAGAAGAAATCCAGTGCAATGGAAATCAGCAGAAGACAACTGTTCTACTCCATTAAGAGAAGCAGCACAAACTGCAGGTAAAGAACATCCATGTTAACTCTCTCTTCCAGCTGTGTCCTTTGTGTCCTCAGCACTGGCATAACTGTAAAATTAAACTGGTTTGAGTGGAATTCTTGGAAGCAGACTCCAGAGGGGATATCAAACTGGACTGAGATTACAGAATCATAGAAGTGTCAGGGTCAGAAGAGACCTGAAAGCTCCTCTAGCCCCAACCCCTGTGACTGCCCTGGGCAGGGACACCTGGCACTAGAGCAGCTTGCTCCCAGCCCCAGCCAGCCTGGCCTGCAACACTGCCAGGGCTGGGGCTGCCACCACCTCTCTGGCCAACCTGGCACAGTGGCTCAGCACCCTCCTGGGCAACAACTTCTGCCTAAGGTCTAATCTAAATGTCCCCTCCTCTAGCTTGAAAATCCATTCCCCTCGTCCTAGCACTACCTGACATCCTAACAAGTCCTTCCCCAGCCCTTTTATAGCCCCTGCAGATCCTGAAGGTCTCCTCAGAGCCTTCTCTTCTCCAGACTAGGATCTGGGCTCTGACACGGAAAGTCACCACTCCTCCCACTCTAGTTCTAGAGCTCTTCTTCCACTGAGTTACACCAAGCACAGAACAAACACACAATTACATACATGCTCCAACACAAATTACACTTTGTTGGCTAAATTCCCAAGTCATGTTGCCCTCTTACCCTCTCCTGAACCTCTAGATCTGCACTCTGCACAAACTGCGGCAAGCGCTCGATCATCAGCTGGGTGATCTCCTGAGCTCCTTCCTTTTCCCCTGCCTGCTCCTTCTGCTGCAGGATGGAGGCATAGAGCTTCACCATGTTCTGCACATAGACAGCCTGGATGTGGCCTGGCAGAGTTGTAACTTTAGGCCTCAACATTGCTTCTAGAGTTTGGTTTGCTTCCTCCAGGTGTCTGTAAAGAGAGAGTGGAGATGACAAACAACAACTGAGAGAGTTCAACATTTCAGCAGTCTTCATGCAGAAGGATTTTGCCAAAGCCTCCAGCTGCAGTACAAAGCACTACAGAAAGACAGGACAGGCTACAAACACCCAACCATCTGCTCTCTGGGTATTCTCCCCTTGCAGATTCCAGCAGTAGCATGGCACAGAAGGATTTACAGCTTTATCTTTCTGCAGAAGTGCAGGGACACTGCAGCTTCCACCCTTTCAACTTCCCTATTCTTTCCACTAACTAAACTTCAGCCTTTGAAGTGCCAACCCCAGTGAGAGTCTGGCTCTAGCTGCCCAGCCACCTTCCTGCCATTCTGGACCTCACCACTCCCATCAGGGATGCTGGATTTCTAGTCATTTACTGAACAGTAACAACATCCAGTGGGCAATGCTCAGGACACTCACAAGAATGCAGATCAGAGCCCTGGTTTTAATAAAGCTCATGCCCTTATGACAGATTCTCTGCTTACAACTCAATGGAAGATGCCCCAAAAGTTACTAGTCCATTACAAATGGAAAGCTACTGTTCTTCAAAGTAAGAGTGCAATTAGAGTGGAAAGGGAGAGTATGTTCTCTTGCTGCTTAACCACATTTCTCTTTGCAGAACTTTTAAAATGAGATGAAAAGCTGAGTGTTCCCAGAAAATAGGTGGAGCCAGTGTTCAGAGTGCCAGTGACAAGAGACATCAAGGCAAGGTGACTACAGGATCAAGGTCTGTTCAGCTTACCAAAACCTGTGCACCTGCACACAGAACCAAGGGACAACAGCATCTATTCAAGCTACAAGGCAATCCTGGCACAAGAATGTTGAAAATTGACCTACTGTGGGTACAGAGAAGTTTGGAGCACAAAGTAAGATGCCTTCTAGTTCTTAGGAAGAGTAAGTTCTGCCAAAACCTTTCAGGGAGGGCAAAATAGGGAGGAGGGCAAAAATTAACTCTGTCAAACATGGTGATTGGACATTTCCCCCATGATGTTAGTGGGGTTAGACTTAATGATTAAGAAGTTCCATCAAAGCCTTAAGATCTTACAGCTTATACCCACAAATATGTCCTCCTGCAGGAGTGGGCAGGACAAGAGACCAGAAAAAAGTGCAGATGTTGCATATGAAGTCTCCATCTTGGCTAGAAACAGCTGTGGAGTCTATGGGTTGAGGGAGAGTGAAAGCAGCAATCATTCTGTGAACACTCTGAACCA
Organism: Bucco capensis; assembly: GCA_013396975.1. Classification (NCBI taxonomy): domain Eukaryota; kingdom Metazoa; phylum Chordata; class Aves; order Piciformes; family Bucconidae; genus Bucco; species Bucco capensis. Next base: position 34,790 of record VWZO01000935.1, on the reverse strand, counting down.
TCCACTCAAAACTACTCTTCAGTGACCAGTATCTTTATCCAAAAGATGCAGCTCAAAGCAGCTCAGGCTTTCTGGTGCCGCTTACAAAATCACAGAATCATGAAGGCTGGAAGAGACCTCTAAGCTCATCAAGTCCAAGCATCCCTAGCACACCCAGGACACTAACCCATGGTCCTATGGACCACATCTAGATGTTTCTCAAACTCCTCCAGGGATGGTGACTCCAGCACCTCCATGGACAGCCTGGGACAACACTTAACAACCCTTGCAGGAAAGAAATTCCTCCTGACATCCAATCTAAACCTCCCCTGCTGCAACTTGAGGCCATTTCCTCTTGTCCTCTCACTGCTAACCCTGGAGAAGAGACCAACCCCCATCTCACTGCAACCTCCTTGCAGGGAGCTGTAGAGAGAGCTAAGGTCTGCCCTGAGCCTCCTCTTCTCCACACTAACCAACCCCAGTTCCTCAGCTGCTCCTCAGCACACTTCTTCTCCAGAGCCCTTCCCAACCTCCTTGCCCTTCTCTGCACACACTCCAATGCCTCTGGCTCCTTCGTGGACTGAGAGGCCCAAAACTGACCCCAGAACTCTTGGGGTGGCTTCCCCAGTGCTGAGGACAGGAGGTTGATCACTTCTCTGCTCCTTACTTACTCAGAGAACTCCCCACATATCCAAGCAGCAGCATAGAGCACCTCACAGATGCCATTCCTCTGGGTGTTGCTGGCCAGAAGATGAGCATTGTCCAGTAGCATGGCCATTTGAGAGACTGCAAACTTCCTGATAGCTTTCACTCTGATAGCTACATCTAACATCTGAGCTGCTATCAGGTGGCCATGCCGTGTCCCCTCCAGCCGTGTCAGCTCCACCAGGATGCTGATGTACCTACAAAAGGGGGAAAGGCATGCAAGTTTACCAGGAGACATGAGCAATGGCAATGGGTGATTGATCTCAAAGGTGACCCAGAGAACACTGACCATTCAAAGTTTGTGATGTACTGGTAGTTGGACTGGCTGCAAATGTCAATGATTTTGGTCAGCAGCTCATCCCGGTACGTCGTCCCTTCTGCTTTATCCACATGGATCATCAGCTTCTTCACTATCTCCATCAAGTTCTTTTTTGATACCTGTTCAAAGAGTTATTGAAGGGTTAAACAACAACTAAGCCATCCCAGTGGAATTTCCCCTTCCAATCCCATTAAAGCAGCTGCTGGCTCTTTGATGGATCTGTGTCATGTGTTAACAAGACATCAGAGGCATGTCTCTAAGCCCCAGTTCTGGTCACCAGCACAAAAGGAAGCTGTTTTCTATGTTGTTACTAAAGCAGAGCCAGCAAAAGCACACACAGCCTTGCTGTGCAAGAACTGAGAATCAGAGTTACTAGCAGCAATACACAAAACCCAAGAGAACATGAATCTTCCTTTTCTGCCAGATTAGCAAATGTAAGAGTTTAAAACACGTTTCCTTCTAAACTAAAACTCAAGAGTTATTAACATAGAGCTGAGTTAGCATTTCCAAACAGAGCTGTATTAACTGGCTCTGGAAACTTGTCTCCATAAAGCAACCAAAATATTCAGCAACTATCACTAGTTGTTGTGGCTTGCTGCTTCCAGCTCTGCTCTCTCAACAGGCACAGGCTAAAGACATCCCTAACAAAAGTGGATGTGATGGAATTTCTGCAATCACTCAGCTCTCCTCCTCAGAGGCAGGGCTGAGCACAAGGGCAGACTCTTTCTCCTAAGTTACCTTCTGACTAAAGGCGTAAGCAGAATTGAACCTACAGGAGCCAAGAACTTCAGTTCTCTTTGCAACAGCATTAAACCCACTCTCCTGAGCAAAGGTTACTGAAGGCATTCTCATGAATGCCACCAGACAAAAGGGAGCTCTGCTTACTTTCCACTTCCTCCTCTGAGACAGGAAGCTATGAGACACATTCATCAGGATGTGCATGGAGAGAGAGTGCTCCAGACTCCTAAGCAAAAGGCACTTTTCTCTAGAAACCATGCTCACAGCTCTTTTGGAGCCCAAGTGTTATCACTAGCAGACTGCTCCTGTTGCCCATTCTACAGCCTGCCCTGCCCAGCTGCAAAACACACACAGGAGAACAAAACCAGAATGAGATTCTGCACACCTCATCAAAAGGCAGAACAGAATTTACACTGGGGAGCAAATCTGATGATCAAGCAGCTTAGAGCTGCCTTCTCCTGCTGTGCCAGAATGCTGTGTCCCAGGCTGAGCTGTGTTGTGCTGCAACATGGGCTGAGACCTAGAGCAGCACAGACCTACCCCAGTGTGCCTGTGGTCAGTCCACTACATACCTAGACCAAGGATGGCAGGAGCAGCTCAGGCTTAGGCATTAGGAAAACAGCCTTCTGGGTGACTCCCAGCGAGTCTGAACCAAAGCCCTCTCATGCTGTGCCAGATCCTTCACTTGTTGCTAGTGCCAGAAGAGTTACGGGCGAAGCACAGAACTGTCAGGGTTGGAAGGGAGCTCAAAGCTCCTCTAGTGCCAACCCCTGTGCCTGCCATGGGCAGGGACACCTGGCACTAGAGCAGCTTGCTCCCAGCCCCAGCCAGCCTGGCCTGCAACACTGCCAGGGCTGGGGCTGCCACCACCTCTCTGGGCAACCTGGCACAGTGGCTCAGCACCCTCCTGGCCAACAACTTCTGCCTAACAGCCAACCTAAATCTCCCCTCCTCTAGCTTGGATCCATGAGGAACAAAGGAAAATTGGATGTTTTCCTTAAAGATCAGAGTCACAGGGGCTGGAGAGGGAATAGGTGTAGGAACATACCATGCCATAGAGGAGATCTAAAGCTCTCAGTCGGATAGACTCATCTTTGTCATCCAAGCACTGGAGAATCAGATCCTTGTGAGACTGAACTGACTTTGGATGAGTCTTCAGGATTTTGGACATAGCTAACAGGCCCAGGTATTTCACTGTGTAAGACAAAATAAAACTTCTTTCCAAATATAGAAACGTTGGCTTGTGCTGAGCATGAAATCTTGACACCAAGAGCTGCTCCTGAACCCAACTGTGCTACACCTGAGTACAACTCTGTGATCAGGAAAAGCACTGCTGACCGTGCATCAGATATTATAGTCCTTCATTTAATAATCCCCTAGAGAGACATGCAATTGCAAATCTGATCTTCACCACAGTCTGCTTGCACCTCAGGTTTTAGTACTGATTTAAAAATATGTATTTAATATATAGAAACAATGGGTTTTGAGAACAAGCATCCTAGGATGAGCACAGCTTTCAAAGCACTGAAGGTTGCTGCATTAAGTAGGAGCTTTGTTCTCAACAGGAGAAAAAGCCTGCACAAAAAAGGATCTCCTAGTGTTCTTACTAAAATAAGTAAGTATTCTTGCATTTGACTATTAGGCATCTCCCTCACCACTTGCCAAACAGCCAGTTTGTAAGAGGGCAAAGCCCAGAACATGGCAAGAGAACTGGGTTAGATTTCCAAGAGCACAAACAGCAGTAACAATTCATCTCATTGGTGTTAAAAAAGCTCATTATAAATAAATGTTCACTATCAAAAAGGATTCTCACATCAAAAATCCCAGCAATTGGTTGCACTCTACACTGCCACACTGAGCAAGCTCTTTGGAAACCAGCTCACTGCTTTAGACTGCTGGCTGCTTCCTAAAAGCTTCCATGAAGACAAGCAACATACTTACAGTTCTGGTCAGAATCTTCTATCAATATCCTTAACTTCTGAACACAAAGCTGGAAAAAAGACCATGGCATGTTTATTACAAGCCTTGAAAGCCTTCATTAAAATAACTCTTGATTGTAACTCAGTACACAAGGGAGAATTCTGACCCAGAGACAAGGCTCGAGGGAAGAGAGGCTTGTTGCATTAACAGATTGCAAAGCAAAAAGATCCTTCTCTGGGATGGGCCTGAGCCCTTCTCCCTGATGCCACTGAGCCTCCTCTAGGATGGCCTGGATCCATCAGAAGAGAAGTAGGAAAACTCTTAAGTGAGAAGAATCTGCATCTTAGAGCAAAGGAAATAAGAGAATTGAGACAGGAACTGCTTTACTCTGTAGGATTCCACCTAAGTGTGAGTGCTTCAGGGAGCTATTGCCTGACCTTCCAGCAGAGGAACACAAGCCAGTTTCTCCCTGGCTCCTGGTATCACACAGCAGAGCAGAACCAATCCCACCCCCAATCCCAGTGCTGTACCTGGATGCTAGCGCTGTGATTGGGCATCCCAGAGGACAGAGAGATCAATACTGCAACACACAACAGACACATGCCAGTTAGTGCTTCTGTGCTCTCAACCAGCTAGCTCAGCTCACAGGGGGAGATGCCACTTGATTTTGTGGGTTGTCTGTCTGCTTGGGCTTTTGGTGTGTGTGGAGGGAGGAGAAGAGGCTGTAACACATACCATAGCTTCAATAGCTTCATGTACCTTAACAGAGGCAGGGCAGGAGCTGTTGGCACAGCCTGGCCAGAGCTGCTCCTCATGATGCTTTACTCTCATTAAGTTACCTCACTGAGATCATGGAGGACTGTACCTGTGTCATCAGCTGCTGCAGAGCTGAATTGTTAAGTCTGCACCTCCCCCATGTGATGAGATGCAGCAATGGATGCTAGGGTTTAATGTAATTAGACTGGAGCTTTAATCAAGCCAGCAAGAGGCTCAAGGCACAACTTGGGTCCCATGGTTATGCTGGACTTTTTGGAAAGCTCTGGCAGCATACAACCCCACAGCAGAAAAGGTGCTGCTAGCCTGTTAACTGCTGCAGGCATAGCCTGTCCTAAGTGACCAACAAGTACAGTGGCATTTAATGTCCATGGCCCTGCAGAGCTACCTCACAGAAGGTGTCCTGGACACTATCACTTCAGATCATGCAAAGAGCTGGCAGGTAGTAGCTGCTGTTCCAATGCAGGCACTCAGCTTACAGCTCATTGTCTCAGTCTGAGGAGGAATAACCCCATGGACCAGGACAGGCTAGGGGCTGGCCTGTTGGAAAGCAGCTCTGTGGAGATGGACCTGGGAGTGCTAGGGGACAACAGGAGCCAGCAATGTGCCCTCATGGCCAAGAAGGCCAACGGTCTCCTGGGGTGCATTAAGAAGAGAGTAGCCAGTAGGTCAAGGGAGGTTCTCCTCCCCCTCTTCTCTGCCCTAGTCAGGCCACAGCTGCAGTCCTGGCTCCAGTTCTGGGCTCCCCAGTTGAACAGAGACAAGGAACTGCTGCAGAGAGTCCAGCAGAGGCTCCTAAGATGCTGAGGGCACTGGAGCAGCTGTGGCAGGAGGAAAGGCTGAGAGCCCTGGGGCTGCTGAGCCTGCACAAGAGCAGAGCCAGAGGGGATCTCACTTTGACCACAATTATCCTACTGTATCTCAGTGAAGCACATTCTCATCCACCATAGAATTAACCTGTGTTACTCTTCCCCCATCTCATACTTCCCTGAAGGACTGAATGACCACACAGCAGGTGACAGCTCACCCTTTGCCTCTTTGAATTGACCCACCACAGAAAGTTCCTGCAGCAGTACCCAAACTACCCACAAACAGGCTTAAGGCCAAACTGTGGATGTCACTAGCTCTCTACTTCCACACTGTGATAAGGAAAGTGCCAATGTGAGCTAGAACACTGTGTTATCCCTTTTTGCCTTTGCTTCTCTCTCCATCCCCACTATGGAGCTCACACCCAGACACTGAAGCTGTAAACTGATGATTCCAATTACCTCATTTAAGTAATTAAACCAAGTTGTAAAGCTGTGGAGTTGTAGAATCAGAAACCAACTCTGCTTGTCAGAGATTCCATAAGGCATCACCCATTTTTTCCTTCTATTGCTGCTAGTCTTTTTTTGTAGTTCTAGCAACACTTAGGAGCTTGCAGAGAAATAATCACTCTTTGTTCACACTTGGTTCCAGCCTTTACCAATATGACAGAGCTGCAGTAACTCAGCCCCAACACTGACAACAAAGGATTTCAGTTATACTTTCACAGTAACCCAAATCAAACTTGCCAAGTGACTTATTTCAGTTATAAAATAAAGTTAAAAAGAGGTTTCCAGATGGTGTTAATTGATGACAAAGCACATCCTAGGTTACAGCTTTCAGTTCTCACCTGCTATTACTGTGTTCACACATTCATACAGCAGAGACATGGCTGAGGTGCTGAAACAGAAAGCAAGTATTTTAAATAAGGAAGAAAAGTGGCACATTTGGAAGAGTTGTCAGCAGGATCTCAGAGCTAGTTAACACCTTTAATTCCACAAGAAAGTTGCTAGGGTACTGTTCCATACACTAGATTGATTGATTCTCATTTAGAAACTCTTGGAGGGGAGGACAGGCTATGGAATGTTTAGAAACAATAATGATCTTCCTGGAGAAACAGCAAGTACCAGGAGAGTAACCCAGGGAATGAATGAGGAAGGAAGTGGTTACTCAAACCTCAGGACCAGTCAGAGAGCACTGGAGTAATCTTGTGCAAAGATCAAATCAAATCCTCTGCCTAGAGTCAAAAATTCATGGTAAGAAATGCAGATAGAGAACCTTGAGTCTTTCTCTCCCCTCAAAGCAAATGAGTCATGTACACAGCAGGTTACTGAAGGGCAGGTTCATCCCTCTGAGTAACCCATTTTCAGTGTCTGATTGTCCCCAGAACTTACATTCAAGCCAACTTTTGCGAGCTGAACACACACACACACACACAGTGCAACTCTCAGGATTTCAAAGGGACTTCCAAATCCTGATCTACACAAGGCAAACAGAGTGAACCTCCCCAGCTCCAAAGAAGCAGAATCCAGAAGCAAGGGCTGCAAAGGTACTGAGCAAAGAGCTCTGGAGGCAGCAGAGATCCTGTGAAGGTCACTCAGCACCACTGTATAGGTGACTCTAGAACACTGAGAGCCCAGAGAATCCGTTTTGCTCCCTCTGCAGTTCAGGGTGGATGGCAGAATACTCTGCTGCATGTGTAAGATGCAGAATGCCTGAATGGACACCAAATTGAAGAGGATCAGGTCCTTACAAATGATGAAATGAATGATTCATGTGGGAGTCAGGCAGAGGAGGCAGATGCAGGACTAAAGGTGTATTCTCCATCTTCCTGCTTTTCCTGGTGAATTTGTATCTATCTGTCTCTGCTCCAAAACCCCTTGATAGGTATTTGGATGCAAGGCTGCTAGCTGCTCTGCTCCAGCCTTAGAGGTACTCTAGGAGGATGGACAGAAGTTGTTTGCCTAGAGCTGCTCGCATGGCTACACAGATATCCAACTAAAACTTTGTCCATTCCCATCTATCTTCTTGTTCTGCTACATAAAGACAAACCAACCTTTCCATGTAACAGCTCATACCAAAGCTCACAGCTCCTCTTCATAACTGGGAAAAGAAATGTTTTCCCTCCAAGACATCTAGCTGCTGATTTCAGCTCAGAATTAGATCTGAAACACACCACAAACCAGCTCTGACAAGGAAGTATCTTTCAAATTTATCTACTCTATATTTAGGACATCTGTTAGGCAAAGGAACCTCTTCCAAAGCATGCCTGGGATGACAAAGGCATGGGAAAGAACTTTAATACACTCCTTGTCATGCTGCTTTGGTGGGCAAGGCACTTCCAAAACAGTCATGCACCAAATGTGTGTAGGTGAACAGAAGAGAGAAATACACAGCTAAGGCTTTTTTAAGCCAGAGTTTTTATATCTTCTCCACAGTCATCTCTGGCTTCAAGTGAAATGAAAGCAAATTGCTCCAGTTTTCAGGCATGCTTTGGAGAAATTAATGCAGACAGTCAGAGACCTGAAGACTTTTCTTGAGGGTGTTTTACCTCACTCAGGTTTTTCAGAAATAGTCCTGGTTATATTTTGATACTTGAAGGCAATATACTGAGACTCAAGAAGCTCAGAAATACACCTGCAAACCCAGCTCCAGAGCTCCCTACCAACACCTCCCCAGTGCTGAAGGTATGAATTTGCCATACATACCTATGGATGAGGTTGGTCAGAGGCTCTATCAATTTCTTGCCCAGCCTAGGTTCTAATGGAGTAAGAGCACCAAACTATTAAAAGAAGAAGTGCAGACAAGAAAGTGATTTAACAGCTGCTGTTCAACAGCATAAAAATATGATTTAAATTGCAGCTTGTTATACTTAAACCAAGCTATATTCAAATATTTCTCTCTCTTTGATTATGTTCCCAAACACTAGAAGATATTCCTGGCTTCTTCTTAAATTTGATTTAATGCTAACTATGCCTGCAGTAAAGAAATCTCTTTTCACATCCAAGGTAATTTGGTGAGAACTCCAATCCTGTAAACACAACTCCAGAATACTTGCCAGTTTTATAATTTTAATGAGAACCCAATTATTGGTTGATGAGGTCATCAACTTGAAGAAGAGTGGAGCAAGGGACAGGTAGTTCTTGGGATTGCGCCGAGCCAGCTCACAAATAACATTTACTGCAGCAGACTGCACACCTGGGAAAGAGGGGGAAAAGCAGAAAGCTCATTAACACCTTAATTGGAACTGAAGTTTCTGGTGCAGAACCCCCAGCACAACAGCAGCTAAAAATTCAGACTTGTGTGTCTCCAAGAGGCATTAATGGCTCAGCTTCATTAGCAGCCATCAAGCAGTGAACTGAACAGGAATGTAAAATCAAGCTGAGAAAGGGTTTTATTGAACTTTGGCTATTCTCTAATATATCAGCAATCTTGTCCAAGGATCAAATTAAATCCTCTGCCCAAGGTCAAAAATTCCTGATAAGAAATGCAGACAGAGAACCTTGAGTCTCTCTCTCGAAAGCAAATGAGTCATGCACACAGCAGGCAGCTGCTGTGCTGCTTTGGATCTACTGTGAGCCCTTAGCCTCCTTCCCCCTTTCCTGGGGACAGCTTGCCTGTGGGACACAGACTACTCAATCATGAACAATCCCACCCAGCATAAAGTATCCAAACACTCTTGGCTTCTTTAAAATGAATTATTTAGAGATGTTTAAATACAAGACATTAATAATGAATCCTTCAACAATTTAGCTGGACAGCTTCATTCCCTTCCCCTTGCTCAGCCTCTCCATTGGAAAAGCTTTTCACCTAGCCAGCCTGGTTTTCTAGCACAGAGCAGTCCTTTCCTCCACAAAGCACAAGAAGTATTCTCTTCCTGTCTTTGCAGGTCAGGGTGGAGTGGCTTTTGCTCTGTTTAGAAACATTCTCCCTGGAAACTGCATCTCACATGTCCACAATTAGTCCAGGACATGCAACTCAATTACTCTAAACACTGGAGATCACAGAACATCACACAGAATTCCTCAAACAAGGGTAGAGTGTTTTGGGAAGACCAACACCTTCTGGGAAGGCTTAGTAAAAGTGGGAATATCACACAGAGCAACTCCAAACTTCCTGTGCTGCTGCTGATTTGTGCTGACAGTACTGAAGGGCCCAAACCACAGCCTGGACTCAAGGTTTAAATAGAAAAGATAGGAAAAAAATATATACTAAGTGCTGGGACTTTATTTTAAGTTCTGTGACATTAAGTCCACCCATTGCAAGCCAACAGCTGCAGCTCTGTAAAAAGGCCTAGGAAACAACACAAAACCCCAAACTCTGCAATCAGCTGAAATATTTTCAATAACCAAGTTAAGTTAGCAACAAACCAGGAATTAAGTAGCTTTGTCCCATGAAGGTTTCATCCACTGACATGGTTTCAAAAGCTCTGAGTGTCAAGTAAGAACTGGGTATTTTAGAGAATGTCTTTTTAATATGGCAACATCTGTCAAAACTCTCATCTGTTCATCTACCTGTCAAACAGGGGACTCAGCACCCAGAAGATGATCACAGGATTTTTCATGTATTCTGCTCTCCACACCAAGAAGGTCTGGAGCAGAAGTCATTTGGTAAACCCCACTCACCAGGATCTGGATCTTCAAGTTTCTCTTTAAGGCGAGGGAACGCAGGACGGAGAGACTCTGGGTACTTCAGAAACACTTTGTACATGATGAGCACTGCCTTCTTCCTGATGTAAGGCTTTGTATGAGACATCTGGGAATGAAACAGCTGCAATCAAACTCTTGGAATCACAGAATCAGACTGGTTTGGGTGGGAAGGGACTTTTAGAGATCATCTGGTCCAACCCCCCTGCACTCAGCAGGGACACCTGCAGCTAGAGCAGCTTGCTCCCAGCCCCAAACAACCTGACCTGGGATGGTGCCAGGGATGGGACATCTCCCACCTCTCTGGGTAACCTGGGACAGGCTCTCACCACCCTCAGTGGCAAAAATTTCTTCCTTCTATGCAGTCTCCAACTCTCTCTTTTAGTTTTAAACCATTACCCCTTGTCCTGTCCCAACAGATCCTGCTGAAAAGATTGAACCCAACTTTCTGCTAGGCCCTTGAAGTCCTAGAAGGCTGCAGGAAGGTCTCCTTGGAGCCTGCTCTTCTCCAGGCTCAACAACTCCAATTCTCTTAGCCTGGCCTCCCAGCAGAGAGGTTCTAGCCCTTGGATCATTTTCGTAGCCTCCTCTTGCCCCATTCCACCAGGTCCATATGTGTCCTGTGCTGAGGACTCCAGAGCTGGCCCCGGGCACTGCAGGTGAGGTCTGACCAGAGCAGAATCTTCTCCCTGCCCTGCTGCCCACACTGCTGGGGATGCAGCCCAGAACACAGTTGGCTTCTGTGTGTCTCTGGAGCTCTTCTCAAGGCCCTTACGCTACTGTCTCTAAATTTCATCTTGGGACACTCAACTGCTCAGCTGTGAGTGGAAAGCAAACTACTGTAGTTTATCACCACAACTAACAGAAATATCCAAAGGTAATCCTTTTGAGCTAACCACAGTCTGTAAAGGCTACCCAATCCCCTACAAGAACAAAGCATCAGTTTGCACACTTCTGAATTTAACATACATTTACTAGATTTTGACAATTTAACATTGCTTGGTTACAGGAAAATGTAATTTCAATCTTATCAACTCACCAGTGTCATGATGTCATTTGCCAAGTCCCTGGCAAGATCTGGAGTAACAAAACAGGACAAGCCAGTCAGTGCAACTCCAGTATCATACTGGTTAGGGCTACTCAGATCCTAAAAAAGGAAAAACAGGCTCAAAAATTTAAGATCACACAGGATGTTGAGAAACAATTTTTCTCAGACCAATTTTAGACACTCCTCAGATAGGAAGCAGAGCTTCAATTTCAGGGGAATATTTAGATCAGCTATTAAGAGGAATGTTCAACACCTGCTCAAGTAGCTAGTCTGGAGTTTACTAATGGGCATGAGGAACAATGGATGACTGCCACAAAAAAGCAATTAGAGATATTGCACCTTGGTGGTGTGTTAGGAACGGAAAAGAAGTTTTAACAACTCATGACAATATCACAAACATGTTTTAAGTCCTAAAAAATGGTCCAACTGTCATCAGCTTTACTGGGAACAGGGACTCTTGCGGAGTGCTTAACAGTGTCCTAGCTCAGGGAAATGACAGGACTTTCCTTCCACAGAATCACAAAAGTTGGAAGAGACCTCTAAGATCAAGTCCAACCATACCTATCACCCCCAGGACACTAACCCATGGCCCTAAGGACCACATCTAGATGTTTCTTAAACCCCTCCAGGGATGGTGACTCCAGCACCTCCATGGACAGCCTGGGACAACACGTAACAACCCTTGCAGGGAAGAAATTCCTCCTCTAAACCTCCCCTGGTGCTACGTGAGGCCATTTCCCCTTGTTCTCTCACTATTAACCCTGGAGAAGAGACCAACCCCCATCTCACTCCAACCTCCCTGCAAGGAGCTGTAGAGAGCGCTACGGTCTGCCCTGAGCCTCCTCTTCTCCACACTAACCAACCCCAGTTCCTCAGCTGCTCCTCAGCACACTTCTTCTCCAGAGCCCTCCCCAGCCTCCTTGCCCTTCTCTGGACACACTCCAACACCTCTGGCTCCTTCTTGGACTGAGGAGCCCAAACCTGACCCCAGGACTCTAGCTATGGCTTCCCCAGTACTGAGGACAGGAGGATGATCACTTCTCTGCTCCTACTGCTCACACTAGTTCTGCTCCAGGCCCAGATGCTGTTAGCTTTCTTGGCCACCTGGGCACTCTGGTGGCTCATCTTTAGTTGACTAGCAACCAGCACCCCCAGCTCCTTCTGTGCCAGCACCAACCCAACCACTCTGCCCCAAGCCTAGAACGTTGCACAGGGTTGTTGTGACCCAAGTGCTGTTGGCAGCACCCCTAGCTTCCAGTCCATAAAGACATAACACAAGCCAAGGGGCAAAAAAAAACATTTTATCAAGTTTCCTTGAATTTTTTTATGTAGTCAGTATCCTATATAGTCCTTCAGGCATTTCTAAGCTTCAGACTCTTACCCATATTAATACCCATGTCTGAGTATATTCAAGGACTGACAGTAACACCAGACCTCACTGAACACAGAGCAGCACAGGATCCTAAAGCAACAAAAATACCAAGAGAACTGCAGGGAGTGTTCCCACATCACAGAGCTAACTGTCCAGGTTCACCTGTGCTCGGAAGCTGCTTCAGGAGAGCTAAACACAGCCAAGCCTTCAGGGCTCTGAGCTGTCTGGATCTCATTTTAAACCCTTCTCCTACTTGAAGAACAAGGAAACATTTTTCTTAAGGAGCAACAAAACTTTCCGTTCATTCTGGCTTCAGTGTATCTGAGAACTGATAACTCCTTAAAATACAAAGCTGCTAGAGCCATGAAACATGAAATAGCATCTTTATTTATGCCTTTAAGTAAAAACTCAGGCATAAAAAGGAAATACCAGCCCAGTGACTGAAATTCAGCATCATAAAATCTCTATAAAGAGAATGGATGGACATGGTTAAAATTATGGACTTGCCATAACAGAACAGCTTAAAGGACAAAGGGAAAAGCACAAATTCTGAATTAGAACCCACTGATCTTTAAGGAAGTACAAGACATTTTAGTTACTCAGTAAGAACACAGGCACACCTTGTACTTGATCAGTCAAGTTTTTGAAGTAGTGACACTTAAAAAAAACCCTAAACCTAAAAGTTTTAAAAATATATCTAATCTGAAGTACAGCAAAGTAATCCTGCAACCCAGGAACTCTGAAAAAATCCAGCTGATAAAGCCTGGTGCAAATTAATAGGACACACTTTAGTACACACACACAGAACCCAACTTTACAGCCTCTCTCCACCATTTTTAGACACAATTACAGCAAACAAGTCAAAAGCCTGAAGAAACCTCACAATCAGAAATGTTAGTGGACTGCTCATTTGACCTGAGGAATGAAGACACATTTCTTACCCATTACAGTCTCCTAAGGGCTGCTAAGAGCCCAGCAATATTAACCAAGGTGACTGCTGTCACCATTCCCTGGCATGACTAAACAGAGAGCTTGTGCCAGGGAAGCTCCTCAATATTCTGTTCATCTGTACAGCAGGCTGTAAGCCAAGTAAATAGAATTCTACTTCAACACCTTCCAATTCCTAAAAGGGAAATACCAGATAGAGTTTTGGAAAGGCAGACAGTACAAAGAAAAGACTAAGAATTGAAGTAAAAACTCTACCTTTCGGATCTGATTAGTAGTCAACATAATTACATCAGTTCCTTCATGAAAGCACTGAGAGGCAGCAAGGTAGCCAATTCTCTGTGAAGAAGCAAGGAGAAAATGTCAGTTTAGACAAAGTTTTGGTGAACAACAACTGGTATCTTCATAAGCAACAGTAAAAAGATGAAAAATAAGGCAGAAGGTTTGCCTAACAGAAGAGGTATGAGAGTTCTCCAGAATAGGGGAGTTAGATCAGGAAAGAACAATCTCAGAGAATTAAATGATAATGAATCTATCTTAAGGATAAAAAGTAGCTTCACCTTCTCTACTTTGTTAGAACATATAGGTTCAATGACCACCAAGATACAGAGCTAAGGTAGGACTGTCAGTAAGAGAAATGGAGAACATTACATTTATTTGATCTGTCCGGACTCCTTTCAGGGACTAAAGCCCAGTTTGGAAATTATTCCTTAGAAATAACATTGCACCCTGTCTGGTGAAAAAGGTCTGCAATAGAGCATGAACAAAACCTTTCAGGGAAAATTATAAAGCTCTTACAAAAGAAACCATGCCTGCTAGTGGGAATCTTAGGTGATCTTCACATAAAAATATCCTAGTTTGCACAAAAAGTATCTAACAGCTACCTGGCAGTAAAAGCCAAGACTACAAGGCCAAGTATTATCCATTTAATAGATACAAACACAGTCTATTTCCTTCCTGTACTGAGGAAAGCAAAGCAAATGATGATGTACCAACACAATCATTAGAGACAGACAGTGGTTGGTGCACTTGTAGTCACACAGAGAACTCACTTTGAATGTAAACTTGGATGCACTCATGACTTCAATGATGTTGAAAGCAGCCCAGCTGATGTCATAGCCCAGCATCTGTAACTGTGAGCAGAGAAGCCAAGATAACCAACTGCTGAAATAAGAGACTCCAGAAAACAGGTCAAGATACCTCCCAAAACTGAAGAAGTAGCAAGAATCCAACAACAATAGATCTCAGGTTTATGATGAATGTCACACTCCACTTGCAGTGAGTGAAAAAAAAGTCTAAGTTCCACTAGAAGCAAGTTTAAATAGTTTGCATTAATATCAAGTAAATCAGTTACAGAAGCATCATTGTGAGGGGTTTTTCCCCTTGATTTTCAGTTTTATTAAATACAAACCAGAACAAAAGCATAAAAATAATTCTCAGAGTCCTGTGCTTCTCTCATTCTCAACAAAGGACTCCACAAAGACAAAGATCAGTTTCAAGTGCTCATGTGAATACATGATAAGAAACAACCCAGGTGGAAACAGCTGCTAAAAATTCAACTTGTGGAATCATAAAGGTTGGGAAAGACCTTTAGGGTCACTGAGCCCAACTGTTAACCTAATACTGCCAAGTCATAGAATCATAGAACAGTTATAGCTGGAAGAGACCTTGAAGATCATCGAGTCCAGCCTTTTTCCTAGCCCTATCCCCCCACTAAATGATGCTCAAAACCACAACATCCACCTGTCTCTTAAACACCTCCAGGGACGGTGACTCAAGCCCCTCCCTGGGCAGCCTGTTCCAATGGCTGACAACCCTTTCAGGTAAGAAATTCCTCCTAATGTCTAACCTGAACCTCCCCTGGGGCAGTTTCCACCCATTTCCCCTTGTCCTATCACTCTCTACCACGGAGAACATACCAATTCCCGCTTCTCTACTACCTCCCTTCAGGTAGTTATAGAGAGCAATGAGGTCTCCCCTCAGTCTCCTCTTTTCCAGACTAAACAGGCCCAGATCCCTCAGTCTTTCCTCATAAGGCTTATGCTCTAAGCCCTTTACC
>VWZO01000935.1:0-19173 GCA_013396975.1 Bucco capensis | reverse complement strand
GATCCTCCTTCCTTCCTTTCTTATAGATGGGAGTTATATTTGCTCTTTTCCAATCAGCTGGGACCTCTCCAGTCAGCCACTAAACCATGTCCCTCAGCACCACATCTCCATGTTTTATGAACATCTTCAGCCTGTGCCAATGCCTGTTACCTGGGAGAAGAGATCAACCCCATTTCACTCCAGCCTCCTCTCAGGGAGTTGGAGAGAGTGAGAAGATCTCCCCTGAGCCTCCTCATCACCTTCCTCGCCCTTCTCTGGGCACACTCCAGCACCTCAATGTCCTTCTGGGAGTGAGGGGCCCAAAACAGAACCCAGTGCCCAGTCCAGAAGGACAATCCCTGCCTACTCCTGCTGGCCACATTCATGCTGACCCAAGCCAGGATGCTGTTGGCCTTCTTGGCTACCTGGGCACACTGCCGCCTTATTTTCAGCTGCTGCCAGGCAACATCCCCAGGTCCTTTTCTGCTGGGCAGCTTTCCAGCCACTGTTCTCCAAGCTTGAAGCGTTCATGGGGTTGTTGTGCTCCAAGTGCAGGACCTGAAACTTGGCCTGGTTGAACCTCATCCCCCTGGCCTTGGCCATTGATCCAGCCTGGCCAGATCCCTCTGCAGAGCCTCTCTACCTTTTAGCAACACTCCCACCCAATTTGCTGTCACCTGCAAACTCACTGAGTCTGCCCACAATCCCCTTGCCCAGATCATTGATAAAAATATTACACAGAACTAGCCCCAAAACTGAGCTGCGTTTGTTTTAAATCAGATTAACCTCATGATCTACTGCAGTACAATAAAACTGTTTCTATAGTACTGCAGCAGAATGAACAGAATGGGAACATGCAGCCTCTGACCTGAGACATAGCAGCACTTTCACCTGTAGCCTGCACTTGGAGCAGTCTGAGAGGAGCAGGAGAAGACTAGCTCCTAGGCAGCTCAACAGAAAAAACTCCAGCTGTGATTGCCTCATACCCCAGCAAGGTACTTACATAGGTGAGCTTGCAGACTGCATTTGCTTTCACAGCAATGTTGTCCTGCTTTAGCTCCTGCTTGATCTCATCGATGCACTGGGAGATGTATTTTGCCTGAGGAAAACAAACAAACAATTGTGCTCATTTACCAGTTCTGTAGGTTTCCAGCATGTTTGTAGGGAGAAGCAGCTCAACTCATCCAAGTCTCACATACCCACACTTAATTCTGATCAAACTACTCTAACAAGAAGCAGCTCAACTCTATTACAAAACCAAAAGTACACCAAGATGTTTCTTCAATGCTTTCCCCTCTCCTCCCTTTACTCCACAATTACTCTGCTCAGTCCAGAGCTCTAGTTTCAAAGAGGGGTGAAAAATAGCTGTTCAGTGGGGACTGTGTATCCAGGGGTCTGAACAGAACCTGAGCTCCACCACTCCTAGAACACAGTCACTCATCTCCAAGGGAAGTAAGAGATCACCCATTCATTACCTGGCTAGAAACAGCTATGTCAAACTCTATTAATAGCCAACAAACTGAAGGTGACTGATAAAAATACTGAGTTACTCGTCTTTTGGACACACAATGTATGATGACACTGTAGATGTTACACTCAGGACAGTCACACAGCCCCAGAATGGTAGGGACCTCTGGAGATCAGCTAGTGCAACCCCCCTGCCAGAGCAGGAGATCCTAGAGCAGCTTGCACAGGATGGGGTGGCCAGGTGGGGTTGGAATCTCTCCAGAGATGGAGACTCCAGCAGCTCCCTGGGCAGCCTGGGCCAGGGCTCCACCAGCCTCACAGCAAAACAGTTCCTCCTGCTGTTCAGCTGCAACTTGCTGGGTGCTAGTTTGTGCCCATTGCCTCTAGTCCTGTCCCTGGGCACCCCAGAACAAAGCCTGGCCCCAGCCTCCTGACCCTCACCCTTGAAGGATTGCTCAGCATTGATCAGATCTCCCCTCAGGCTAACCAGTCCTCACGCCTGAAGGGACACAGGGACCTCTGGCTGTACCCCTTGCAACCCACCCAAGCAGGGCATGGACACCCCCTCCCTGCTTCAGGACTCAAATGAGCCAGTTTGCCATTTACAGTTATTTGTATGAATTTCTCAGGAATTCAGAGAGCCAAATGTCACAACGTTTACATTTAAAGATTGGTCTTTCATCACTTTCCAAATGATCTTGTCTTGCGCTTGTAGGAGGGACATGGCAAAATGCATCATTGTAAAATATTGTGACTTTCTAAAGAGGGGAAGCTCAGCCAGAGAGTCTTTCAGTTCACAATCAATTATGATTAATTAACTGAAGGTACCTGCTACAGAAATTATGTACATTTAAATGCACAAAACCCCCTCTCTTTAAAAAGCCACATGTACACCAGGATATTTCATAGTCCATGTAAATTAACCAACTGCCAGAGGAGCCAGGGCAGAAACAGATCACTTAGTTTCAAAGTAAAATCCTGCCTGAATACTACTACTTCCCACCAAAAAGGAATTTTCAAAACAAGTCTACTGGCCTGCCTTTAATTAACATTTCTTCCCTTTAAAACACTAAACTTTGTGTATTATCCTAAGCATTCTTTAGTGTTTTATAAGTGTCCTAGAGGGAGACTCAGGCCTCAAGTCTGCAGCTAGAAGCAGAGAAGATTACTGCTAATGAACTTCATTCCTGCGAGGGTGCAGAGCACTGGTCCAGGCTGCCCAGAGAGGTGGTAGAGTCTCGTTCTCTGAGGATATTCAAACACTGTCTGGACACAGTCTTGAGTAATGTGCTCTAGAGTGACCCTGCTGGAGCAGGGAGGTTGGACTAGATGATCTCTGATGGTCCCTTCCCAACCTTAACCATTCTGTGACTTCTCAGCAGCAGACTTGGGATTCTAAACCTTTCCCTGAGAGAGATTCCAGGCTCAGATAACTCCCACAGCAAGTTTAAACTCTTGAGTATAAACTAAAAACCCCTTCTGAAAGTAGAAAATACTTGAGGAGAGCTACTGAAAGAATGACATCTACAACATGCAACTGAGCTACAAATACATTGTACCCAGCCTTGAATATTTTATGCCCACATCAGAGCACACTGAAGCAGTGTCACAGAATCCTTCCTGTTTCTATCTCATTGCTTCATCATGGTCAGCAAGGCCAGCACTGGTTCTCAGTGCAGAACCCCAACACCCAACATCTGTCTGTATGTCCATAACCAGCAAGTTTTATTGTCATTTCCCCCAGCATCTATTCCCAAATTATTTCAACATTAGCTTACAATTTCCTGGCCAACTCTTAAAAGTTGAATGCAAACCACTGTGCGACCAGGAGGGGAGAAAAAAGCCAAAGAGTACAGAAAAGTTCACTAACATCCAGCCCAGCCCAGTGGAATACAGGCTCCCAAAGTCACCACCACACTCCATAGCCCCAGCAGCCTGCTGACAAACCTCTGTCTAACCACTGAGCCTAAAAAAAAGAGCAACCTCTGGAAAAGGATATTACAGAGCTCAGGATCACACCTGCAACCAAAATAAGGGATTCTGAAGAGCAAGAGAAGTCCTTCCAAAACAGCTGTACTTCAAGTCCTAATAGACTACAAAGAATGAGAGGTCCTATATATAGAAAGCTTTAAAGGATCAGCAGGTCTTAACTTTTTGTTAATCTCTGTGGAGTAGCTCTGTCATGAGAGAGCAATAGGAGAAAATTGAGCTATTTAGTCTGGACTTCAGTCTGCAACCCAGCATGCCTAGCCAGATTCACTGCCACATGGAGTATCTAGGGAAATACAAAGGGAACAAGTCAGTAGGTGCAGCTCTCCAGGGAAGCTCTTCCTGAGGTCTGGTTAGTGCAATCACTGGCCTCTGCAAAGCACCCAACAGAAGGGTGACCAAAGCATTTTTGTGGCGATCAGTACCCTCAGGCCTCACACCACAGCCTGTTCAGTGGAATCTAACTACACAGGGAAAGGGAGAACAACCACTTGATGGGATGAAAAAAGATGACAGTCAGCCAGCAAGGCCTAAAGATTGCAGGGAAAAAAAACAACAAACCAACCATACTGAAACAGGACAAGATCTGGGTCCTTTTCCCAGCACTGATTCACTCATAGGTTCTGCATAAATCCTTCTAATATAGTAATTTCTTCCTATGATATAACTGGCTCAGTTTTTCCTTAAATGTTTTTGAGATCACAAGAAAGAAATGCAAAAGGAAAATGCTCCAGAGTCCATTTCGGCTCACAGTATTCAGGATAATATCAATATACNTCTCCAGCACCTCAACATCCTTCTTGAAGTGAGGGGCCCAGAACTGGACTTCTTGACTACTAATTCCTCAGGAATTCTGTGACAGTCTTATTGGAAGTCTCCCCAGGAGGCTTCACACATTTTGGCTAGTCAGCTGAGGAGCACTTTTAAGTCACAATCTTTACAGACCCTTGGACATTCCCAGCCAGGCTGCTTTGAGCAGCCAGGCAATTAGGAGGCAGCCTTTCCTTCAGGCCTAGTGGAGCTGAGAACAGGCAGAACCATTACCAGATCATCTTCCAAACGATGGCAGCCCAGGGAAACCTGCAGTCAGAAGCTGAAGAGCACATAACACAAGGAAGGAGCTGAGAGGAGCTCTGTACTCATGCTAGGCTGTCAAGAGAGAGAAGCCTTTCCCAGCTCAGTGGAAAGGCTCCCTAATGGAATGCTAAAGCAACTACTGAGGTGATTGGTTTTGCTCACATATCCCTCAGAAGGAGGGTTACAGAAACTCACTCAGGGCAGCTAGAACCCAGGAGAAGCACACAGATGTTAGCAAAAGTTACCCAACAAAGCAGTGAATATACCCCAAAGCCCTGTCTGCCATTTCTTCATGCTTCCCACCAAGCATTTTATATCCACTAACAGAATACAAAAGCTAAGTTTTAAAATCAGCCCAAATTCCTCAAGAATTCCTCTAGAAAATTTAAACAACTACAAGTGATTAAAGTAAGAATGAAGGTGTCACAAACCAAAGACATGATGATGCCTTTGGAATAGAGGAAGGAAGGAAAAGTATGGTCATGGCAAGAAGCCAAAATGTCACTTTATAGGATTTTTTCACTTCTCAAGCCATGGCTTTTGAATTAATTTTGACAAACACACTGAAACTTCACTCCAAATTCTGGCCAACTCCAGGTATGTTCACAGTTTCAGAGACGTTTACTAAAGCTAACTTTTTTTTTTTCAAGCAATGTGACCAAAGTTGAAAAAAAAAAATCACTAATCTAACTGACCAACAATTACATTCCTTGGCAATGTGATTCCTGGTGCTGTACTTCCACCAGCTGATGAGAAGACACTAAGGGTTAGAATGGCTATGACTGGAGAACCTTTCCATTCCCTTTCACCAGAAAAGTTATTAATTGCCCAGAGTCTTAAAGCAGCTGTACTCTTACCCCAACCATATACCATCCCCTGAAACCAACAGAAGCCAAGATCAGATTCTTACCCCTCTGGGGTACAGCCCAGCAACCCAAATGCAGTAGAAGCCTCTACTAAAGTCCTTGTCAGCACCCAGCCTCAATCCACGGGATCTGCAGCTTGTTGGAGATTCCAACCTGTTACTTACTGCAGCAAAGTGTTTTCCACCCAGATGAAAGAGGAGAAGGTCAGTGAACACCAGGCCCTGTTTGTCTTGCACTTCCAGGGTTAAATACAGTCTTAAGGACAGGATGATCAACCACAAGGAAAAAGACAGGAGTTGATATAAATGCAAAATGACATAACTCTAAAACAGAACAACTTTGGAATAAGTAGAACATAAAAATAAGGATCAGAAATAAGCACAAAATAGGACATTGGGTTTAAGCACTGATCAGGTTTTTGGAGGACTTGAAATCAACTCCATGAAAACACGTTGAGGGAAAGCACATGATGATCTCACGAGTGTAAGATGTCACTGCTCCAGCTTCCAAAACCCAGCAACAACCAGGCAATTGTTGCCTTTTTCCACCCTCTTTTCTTGTTTTGTGTTTTGATTTGTTTTTTTTTTTAAATAGTCTTACTAAACGCTACCTGTGGAACACAAGCCATGTGACATGACCACAATGCTGAAGACCAAAGGCACTTACACCACAGATACCTTGGGGAGGTGAAACAGCTTTCACACTGGTTTGTGTCTCAAGCAGAAGATCTTGTTACCAGCACAGCACAGATCAGCTGCCACCTCCTAAGGCAGCAAGAAGGCTGCAAAGAACATGTCTCACTTGTCAGGCTTCCATCAAAATCCCCCAAGAGCAGCACTTCAGGTGCACAAACATCACTGACCCGCTCAAACAGAACTGCTACACCTCTAATTGACTACAGCACCTGGAACACAAGCATCATAGCATGACAGCACAGAATAAATCAACTGAAGTAATAGCCAAGAGCATAAAAAAGCTGAACATGCTGCTTTCTGCTCACTTGGACACAACATTAGAGATAAGCACATTAAGTGTTCTGTTACACATAACTCAAAATATTAACTAAAATGTCATGCCCAGGGCCAAGCCAAGGGGCAATGGGCACAAACTGGAACCCAGCAGGCTCCATCTGAGCAGGAGGAGAAACTTGTTTGCTGGGAGGGTGGCCCAGGCTGCCCAGAGAGCTTGTGGAATCTCTTTCTCTGCAGAGATACCAACCCCACCTGGAGGTGATCCTGGGCAAGCTGCTGTTGGTGACCCTGCTGGAGCCGGGAGGTTGGAGTGGATGATCCCGAGGTCCCTTCCAGCCCCTACCATTCTGGGATTCAGAAATTGTGTTATTTAAATACTACAGAAAAAGCTATGAGATAAGTAACAGGATTCTTCATTAGGACTACTCCATGGCTAGAGAGAGAACTCTAAGGCGTGTGCACCCCACACAATGTCTCTTTCCCAACTAACTTCACTAAAAGTGTAAGTGAAGCAAAGCAGATCAGCATGTAACAAAATGTAAGCAATGACTGAGAAAGGGGCCAGCACTAACTCCAGAAGGTTTAGAGCTGCCAACGGAAAATGATGCAGTAGCTTGTCAAACCCAATAAAGAGCTCAGAAAACATGTTACAACTTGAAAGGCACTTTGAAAAAGCCAAGCTTATCTCTCACTGGACAAACAGTATTGCTAGGGGTGTTTTAACACGTCTTTGCTAGATATCTTTCCAGGGATTTGCTCACTCAACTCCCAGGTAGCCTGCAGATCTTAGACCAGTGGACTGTTGTCATCAGTGATAAACACAGAGGCATGAAAGTGAACCTTGGCCATTTCATTTGCAGGAGTCTTCTTCTGTATTATTTATCAGAAACACAATGAATTATCCACTACTCCCTTGTCTATCACAAGCAAAGCAACAGAGGAAGACTCCTTAGCCCAGGGACACTGATGGAGGAATGGGAAAAGGCAATGGACACACATTTCTTAAGTTTGCTGAAATTATACATTTCAAACCTTCCTTTCAGGGAGTTGGAGAAAGTGAGAAGGTCTCCCCTTAGCCTCCTCTTCTCCAGACTAACCCCAACCCCAGTTCCCTCAGCGCTCCTCACAACACTTGTGCTCTAGACCCTTCCCCAGCTTCCGTGCTCTTTTCTGGACACACTCCAGTGCCTCAGTGTCCTTCTGGGAGTGAGCGACCCAAAACAAAACCAAGATTTGAGGTATGGCCTCCCCAGTGTCCAGTCCAGGAACACAATCCCTGCCGTAGTCCTGATGCCACACTAGTGCTGATCCAAGCCAGGATCAGCCGTTGAAGAGGCTGTTGGCCTTCTTGCCCACCTGGGCAGACTGCTGCCTCATCTTCAGCTGCTTTGACAAAACCACCCCCCCAGAGTCCTTTTCTGCTGGGCAGCTTTCCAGCCACAGATCTGATCTTCCAAACAGCTATGTTACACAGAGGGACGAATTTCAGAAGAGAAACAGATGTTGAGTTGCAGCTGCTTGTCTGTCCAAAGGCACCCAGAGGTGCTGAGTGCTGCAGCACCAGGGTGTCCTGGCAGTCTCCTGCCTATGGTTAGCACTCTTCCATGGTTCACCCAAAGATAACTCAAGTATTTCACACAGAAGAGCAGCTGTGCAGAAGATAGAGCACAGCTACACCCACCATCCTGACCCACAAGATCCCAGCAACGAACTGGGTATTTGATATCAAAACCCCTAAGAGTCCAACATAAATCATGGGCATGTGTCATCAGCAAGGCTCTAGAGACATCCCTTGATACAACTCTAGTCTGATCAGTCCCTTAATATAAATGTCTCCAGTCTGATCACAGTATTTGTTAATTTAATTGCCTAGCAATTAAAACAATGCTCAGGGGCCTGTGCTGCCTAAATCATACTCAACTTTTAAGACCAAAGAGATGCCTCAGATAAAAGTGCTTATCCCTGCAAACACAAGATGTACTCCAACTTTCATATTTACATTACTGTGCAAAAAGCTGTGCAAGTCCTTTGACAATAGATTACTAAATTTGTTAGTTCCTGACACATTTCTACCAGAGCCTGAAAGGATGCACAGAGGTGAGCTCTTTACAGGGACACAGTTTGTTGTATGTACAGGAGATATTCCTTTCTAAGGAGTTAAACAGAGGGAAATATGACCAAAATATGACTGAGGTATTAATACTATACAAACATGTAATACTGAAAATATTACAAGATGCAACACTGATTTATGCAAAGCTCTGAGCACTTCTCAACTATGGAAAGGTAAGAAGGACAACGAAGAATAAGGTGGTTTGTAGCCATCACTGACTTCTTAAATCAAGTACAAATATTTGTGTAATATAAGTAAATTTGTTCACCTCCTCCCTGCTGTACAATCACACCACATGCTTTAAACAAACTTACATTCCTCCAGGCTAAAGCTTAGTCACACCATAATAGCTAGCAGTGATACACTTTATGCAGCCTGAATTTGCCATGAAGATTGAGCCCCCTGGAAGAAAGCTTCACAACATACCCACACTGATGCCCTCTTCCCTTTAGACATCATTTAAGAGAATCACAGAGGTTGGAAGAGAACTCTAAGATCATTAAGTCCAACCACACCTATCACCTCCATGCCACTAAACCATGGCCCTAAGATGTGGTAACATCTAGATGTTTCTTCAACCCCTCCAGGGATGCTGACTCCACCACCTCCCTGGGCAGCCTGGGCCAAGGATCTTTCGGAGAAAGCCAACAGATCTGAACACCTAGGTCATAAAATAAACAGTAATAAAAACCAAACAGATAATACAAAGCCCAGCCCTCAGCTATGTGGTCTACAAACTCTGTTTGATCAGCCTGCTGGCTGAGAAGGTGAGTTGATATGAACCAACCATTTCTTCATGTTCAGTTACACAGCAGCATTCAACAGGACTCACAAATATTGTTAGTTAATTTGATCTTATGCTTCTTATTTTAAAAGCACTCAACCACCTTTATGTGCTACTAACACTACCACTAACCATGGTATTTCCTCAACCTTTTTACCTCACTCAGATATCTTTACACTTCCTTCCCCTTGGATTTCAGCAGATTCCTCTTTAGATTATGAAGCATTTATGGTTTTTCAGCATGAACGATCAGGGTTTTTTAAAAATACAAATGCCTCTTTGTACGTGGTCCTATGACTCAGGTCTTCCTGATGCATGTTGTCAAATGCTTCCCTTGCTGCTCCTCACATCACACCAGAAACAGGACATGCTGCCAAAGAGCACTCAAGAGAAAACCCAAAGGTACACCAAATATCCTCACTAACCCACACTGCAGAGGAAGAGGTTTTTCAGTCACTTCTGTGGACACTGATGACATTAGAGGAAATCACAGAAGGGCTCATTTTCTGCACTCAGCACTGGAACAAAGTGAGGTGCATCAAAAAGCATCAAACAAGCAACTCTCTGAAGATGAACACAGTACAGAAATTCTTCCTTGATGTTTTCTGGCCACTCTTCCACTGGCCTCACAAAAGGTGCAGTGTAGAGGCCACTCCTGTTTTAGGATGAAGTACCAGAAAGCTCCTTCTCTCCCCTGGACCTGCCTAGGCAGAATTTTTACTTACACATGGAATCACAGAATGATTGAAATTGGAAAAGGCTTCCAAGATCATCAAGTCCAACCATCAGCTCAACACCTCCATGACACTAAACCACACTGGAAAGTGCCACATCTACGTGGCTTTTGAACGCTTCCAGGGATGGTGACTCCAGCACTGCCCTGGGCAGCCTAGGCCAGGCCTTGACAGCTCTTTTGGGGAAGAAATTGCTCCTAGTGTCCAACCTAAACCTCTCCTGGTGCAACCTGAAGCTGTTTCCTCTTGTCCTATTGCTTCTCACCTGGGAGAATAACCAACCTCCACCTCACTCCAGCCTCCTTTTAGTGAGCTGGAGAGACTGAGAAGGTCTCCCCTGAGCCTCCTCTTCTCCAGCCTAACCAATCCCAGTTCCCTCAGCTGCTCCTCACCATACTTGTGCTTTAGACCCTTCAGCACCTTCCTTGCCCTTCTCTGGACACACTTCAGCACCTCAATGTCCTTCTTGCAGTAAGGAGCAGGATTCTTGCAGGATTTGAGCTGTAGCCTCTCCAGTGTCCAGTCCGGGAGCACAATCCCTGCTCTAGTCCTGCTGGCCACACTAGTGTGGATCCAAGCCATGACGCCTGTGGCCTTCTTGGCCATCTGGGCACAGTCACACAACCTCCCAAGGTCCTTTTCTGCTGGCAGCTTTCCAGCCACGGTTCTCCAAGCACAGGTTGCTGGGACCCAAGTGCAGAATGCAGCACTTGGCCAAGGGGATGAGGTACAACAAGGCCTTGGCCCAACGATCCAGCCTGGCCAGATCCCTCTGCAGAGCCTCCCACCCTCCAGCAGATCAACACTGCCACCCAAGAGGGTGTCATCTGCAAACTGACTGAGTGTCCCCTTGTCCAGATCACTGATAAAGATATTAAACAGGACTGGCCCCAGAACAGAAAGTGATCTGTCTGGAGCATTTCAAACCCTGTGTCTGGAGTGTTTCAAGCCCTCAGAAGAGACAGCTACAAAAGGATCTGGATCGGGAACAAAGCTATTAGCCCCACTTATGCCACAGGCAATTAAGAAATATTTAAGACAGGAGAAAGCAAGGAGCTAATGAAAGGCAGCACTAATGCAAAGCCTCAGCTGCTCTCTGCTCCTAATCACCCAAGGCAAAGCCCACATCTTGGCTCCTGTTCCACACCTCCAGGCTCTTTGTTTTCTGACACACAGCAGGTAAGGCAAGGACACTGTGACACTGGGAGGCCACTACTAGTCAGCAGCTGGTGTGAGGTCCTTACCCAACCTGCTGTTGTGCATTGTTTCTATTTCTGCCTTTATCTTTTCTCACATACTCAAAGAATTAACAATAGCAACTCCAGATCCACTTGGAAGTGGGTGGAATAATGAGCTCCCTTCAAAGAGATCAGCACACATATGACAAGCAGTAACTGATGGAGGATCAGTGACTGAAAGAGCTGTCTGTCATCAATGAACAGCATGCTGACTATCCCTTGGGCTAGTTTTCCAACCTTGGGCACCAAGAAGCCCTTTAGCATTCCTCAGAATTCCCCTATTACATTTCATCCCATAGCCTTCAGCATTAGACACCAATACTGCAAAGGAGGCTAGAGGCCAAAGCTGTCAGGAGACCACAGCATTACAGAGTCTTCAACCTCACTGATGACAGGCCGCACCCCAAAAGACCTTTGTGATGTTCAAAGATTCCTCAAAACTCCTGACTCCATCATTTCAGCTGAAGACATGACAGCTGAGGAGCTGTTAAGCACAGCAGATCTATATTTAGGGAAAAAGGGTTTTTTTAACAACTCAAGTCCGCTGTCCTTAGGTAAGAGTCACTCAGAAGTGAGGACACACTGTCAGTTTGGGAAGCCCAGCCTTCCAGAGCAGTGAAATAGCTGTTTAGCAGCACACACCATGCCTCTCAGCATCACATTGGCAAAGGAAACTCGTTTTTGGTGGTTTTTTTTCCAGCCAGAAACATTGGAGTGTGTCCAGAGAAGGGCAAGGAGGCTGGGGAGGGATCTAGAGAAAGTCTTGTGAGGAGCAGCTGATGGAATTGGGGTTGGTTAGTCTGGAGAAGAGGAGGCTCAGGGGAGACCTTAGCTCTCTCCCCAACTACCTGAAAGGAGGTTGGGGCAAGAGAGGACAAGAGGAAATGGCCTCCTTTAGATTGGATCTCAGGAGCAATTTCTTCCCTGCAAAGGGTTGTTAAGTCTTGGCCCAGGCTGCCCAGGGCAGTAGTGGAGTCACCATCCCTGCAGGGGTTTCAGAAACATCTAGAAGCTGTCCTTAGGGCCATGGGTTAGTGTCCTTGGGGTGATAGGTATGGTTAGACTTGATGAGCTTAGAGGTCACTTCCAACCTTCATGATTCTGTGATTCTGTGGCTGATTGCTCCTTCTACTCCTCCAACTCACTTATGTATAAAATGACTTCTTAAATGTAAGCCACCAATGAGATGCTTATTACCAAACAAAACACACTAGAAAATGGGATTTTAATACACTTTTCCCTGAAAGTATTGATTACCAAACCATGCAGTGCTAATCCTGGCACACAAGCAGGAGATTCTCAGAGGGAAGAAATGGGAGGAAATTTGCTCAGGTTATGAGAGAAGTGTGCAGACATTGCATCCAGATTTTTTTAACCCCTTCTCCCTCCTGAAGTGTCCTCCAGTCAATCAAAAGGCACTTGAAACACAGATGGCTATGGTCTGAGCAGGACAAAGCACCACTCATTTCACATCTCTGTTTCTGCTATCTTATCATCTGTGTTTCATAAAGGAACCTCTAACCACAGCATCTGACAGTAGCTTCTTTGTTGGGACCAACAAACTTCTTAACTGCAAATGCAGAGAGCCACACAGCACGAAAGGACTCTCCCTTCCTTTACTTCACACTCAGAAGAGCACCCCTAAACAGAAACAAATTTCCTAGTTTGGAGTATCCAGGAAAAAAATGTGTTCTGCTTTTACCAGCCTAGGCACAAACTGCTCCTGCCTTGAGCCTGCTGTGGAGCACAGCCATACAAAGGAGGCACAAAGTGGGAGAAGATACTCCATAGGGTACAAACCCACCTAATCACAGGTGAATGACTCACTGCTTTCACTATGAAACTCACTGCTTTCACCATCTCATCTTCCCAATAAAAGACAGAATGAGACACTAGAGGTGAAGGTCAGGGGAGAATGGGATAGGATCAAGGCCTGCTTGCAGGTTTGGCTTTCCTCAGACTTTGAGCTAGCACTGGGAAACACCACAGGGACTAAAGCATCTGTACAGAGTGTTGGAAAGTAAACACAACACTAGTCAAACTAGGGAAAAATGTCATGCTGCTCTGCTACCTCAGTCCTTCCATCCTAGCATTTGGAGAGGGATAATGCAGCTCCAATTTTCCCTGGCAGACTGGAGCACAGAGCATGTCTGCACAAAGAAGTGCCTGTGTTAACCACTTCCTGTCCCTTACCTCTCATGCTTCTAGGAGATCATTCAGTGTTTCAAACTCAAAATAAATGGGTCAGCTTTAGACACAGACTAGAAACTAAAATGAAAATGGCCTCTGACAGGTAATTAAGCACTTGGCAGTAGGGATGGGAGCTGAAGTGCCAGGCAGCCTCCAGCAACCTCTCAGTTCCTGAGCGAGGAGCACACTGAAAATTCACTGGAAAAGAGCTTGTGGTCAGGAGAAGCCTTGGGGTACACAGTCCAGAGTCCCAGCAATGCAGGATGAACACAAAACCAGGGAGCAAGAATGCAGCATTGAGAAACCCACTGCTGAACCAAGGTGGCAACCACTTGGAGCATCCTGGGCTACAAACACACTCCTGAAGTACCAGTGACACCTGCTGTGATGGTACCTGCAGAGAAACTGGAAAGGAATGAACCTCACTCCCTCCTAGCTACCAGGCTTCCCAAAAAGATGAGGGGAGAAGGCACAATTTCCATATGACTCCATTCCAAAAATCAAGAAGCAACACATAGAACAGCAATGAACTTTCTGCAAAAGGCATAAGTAAATCAGCAGGCAAAGCAACAATCAGGCTTTAATTTCTTTCCATGTCCCACCCCAGTCACATCTCTTCAGAGAGTAACTTTTGTGGAGCCAAGACCAACAGCTAATGTTCTGGCCACCAGAGCATGATGCTCTTTGGCTTAGACAAATCTACTCTCCTGAACAGGACAGAGTCTGTGTGTTCAGCTCAGAGACTTATCTTAAGACACACAACTGCTGGTTAAACAACTGCATGCAGTATTGGAGCAACACTTAACAGCTACAGTGAACAATGGAAGCACGGCAGGAAGAGAAGGAAGAATTCTTGCAGCTACTTTCTCTCAAATACTACTCTGATTTTGCAACATCACCTGAAAATTAGCAAATATTCATGACCATTGTCTGAGAAGCACTGAACCAACACCCAGCATCCTACCAGCAGAAGGTTTACAGCACTCTTCAGCTATATGAGCTAGAAAAAGGCTCAGTCCTGTGCTGTCTGCAGCCACTCTGGGTAATAAAGCAAAATCTCTGAACAGTCTATGCTACAGAAGAGACACATTCCATCAGTGCAGTCTCTCCTGCTCAGTTGAACACATCCTGAAGTTCAGGTTTTAATTTTCACTGTGCACATAAGGATATAATAAGGAACTACCCCTACAGTTACCCATTTTTAAATCTCCCAACTTGCATTTCAAACTAAAAAGATACTACCATCATCTCAAATAGCATTCTGCCATAGTCCAACTACTGTAACTGACATCAGCCTCTTCCTTACAGGAAGGGATAACTTTGCTTTGAGCTCACTGAATCCTAGAGTGCACACACCTATATAAATATACAGAGTCCTACACAATAGCCTGAGAAGTATTTTTTCTATCTCCAAAAGATATCAAACCAAAACATTTTAACTATTTTTTAAATCACAGATTAAGAACAAACTTAGTATGGCTTGTGATGCACAGGAACTTGTCAATCCTGCCTGTGTAACAGCACTTTTGCTCTTTATGAAGTCCTGGGAAAGGAGCTAGTCGTCCCAAAATTGTTTTAGACCTGAGAACAGTAGGTTGAATCCTCCTCAAAGAGGACTCTGGTCACAAAAGCCTGGAGCTGACTAGACCTTCATCAGGGGCATCCTCACAGCTCTGACAGTTGAAGAAACATTTTCTGTCTCATGCACAGAAGAATAAAGTGTATTTACTCAAAGGAACAAAGACACAACCTGGGCCTAAGCATGCTGTGGGGAAGTGCTCCACAGGATCCCTGCTCACCTGCTCCAGCTTTGAGTAGAACACAGGAAGTGTCCACAGAAAGATGTTGTTTCCACTATTCCCATCTTCTGCAAGGACACACTTCACAGCAGCACTGTCCTCTTCTATCACCAAATCAACACACACACCTGGTTGCCAGGTATCTGCACCTTGTCCCGGGCACAAGAGGCTTAAAAACCTTATGAAAAATCAAGTGCTTTTGGAGTTTTGTGTTTCAGTCCATCAGTGCCAGGAATGATGATTACAGCAAGAGTTCCAATCAAATCAGTTTTCCAACTTAACTATATGATTAGTTCCAAGTTGACAAACTTCCCAGATACTTCTCACAGCTGACACCATTTGGATATTGTATTCTTATGAAGAGACACTGCAGCCTACAAATATTTTTTACCCTGTCACTAACTCCAGAGCAACTCCCTGATACTCCAGTAAAGCACAACTGTCAGGCCATTCATAAGAAAGCTTCTAAGGCTGTGACTACTTACTTGAAGACAAACATTAATCATAGCCTTAGGGTCCTCTGCTTCCCCATCAACATGTGACATGTCCATGTGGAAAGTCTCACATAAATTGTTCTTGATGACTAATTATTATACCTAGAGTAATTTCCTGATCATGTGCCTCTAAGGTAAGAGAGTAACAGGCCAACACATCCAGTTGCTTTCTGCCCTGTGAAAGCTTTAAAACAAGGCAAACACATTTCAGTCAGGAGGTGTACACCATGAATAATCTGAAAGCTGAATGACTGAGCTTGGCTTTCCTGTATATCAGCTTCGTGATGAATACAGAGTTTATTAAAGTAGTTGAATGCAGTGCAATTGCAAGAAATTCCTCTATTTTAGATGTATATACACACACGCGCGCAACAGGGATTTCAACACCACAATAACACACTAAATGGGATCTCAAATACCAACTGTGACCCTCCCTTGTTCTCCTTTTCAACTCGCTGCTCCCCTAACGCTTTCTTGTTCTCCCACAGCCTTTCCCTTTCGGCCTACACCCCAGGGACATCTTCCTCCTTTTGATTCCTGCTTCCACCCTCCCCAAACAACATCCCCTTTGCAGGGCGGCCAAGCCAGCCAGCAAGCAAGCCGGGCCTGGCGCAGCCTCCCCTGCGGGGAGCGGGTTGCAGACAGGCTCCCACCCTCCCTGACTCCCCAGGAGCACGACCTGGCTGAGAAACGGCTGTCAGCCCTGCCGGGCCTTGAGGCGAGGCAGCGCCGGCTGGGAGGCCCGGTCCGGGGTCAAAGGGATCAACCACGCCGGAACTGGCCGAGGGCAGGCGGCAGCCCCTTAGCTCACCTCGTCCTCCTTGTGGTTGCGGATTCCGCGCACCAGGTCCTGTAGGTTCTTGTCAAACATGCGATCGATGCTGCCCTTCACCATCTTCAGCGCCATGGCGGCGGCGGGCCCGGGGCCGGGCCGCGGGGCCTGCGCTCGGGGCTGAGGAGCCGGGCCCAGCCGGGGGGTAGCCGCCGCGACTCTTGCTACCGCTGGAGCCGGCTGAAAGCAGCGGGACCGAGCCGCTCACATGCCGGACATGGAAGCGGGAGTGGGGGACGGACGGGGCTATGCCCGCAGCGCGGCAGAAGACAGGCAAGCAGAGGCAAGGGCAGGAGCAGCCCCAGCCTTTAGCCAGCCCCAGCCCGGACCTGCGATCAGCCTCCCAGCGCCTGACAAAATGGCTGCCGGTCAGCTGAGGGATAGGCCCCGCCCCTGTCCTGGCGTTCCCGCCTGTGCCCCGCCTTCCGCCCCGCCCACGCGCCGCCGCGGCGCTCTCGGCCACGCCCATCCCTCGCCAGGCTACGCTCGCAGCGCCGAGCGCGTCACTGCTGCAGCTGGCCCCGCCCCATCATAGCTCCGCCCACACAGCATGGTCACGCCCACAGCTCGCCGTGCGCTCCCGCGAGTCCCACGTGGCAGGAGGATCGCGGGCACGGGCGGCGGGGACGCGCTTGGAGGGGACACTCGTGGAATGGGGACACGCGTGGGTCTGAGGTCACTGCATGGGATGGGGACATGTATGGGACAGGGATATGCATGGGGAAGGGATGCGTGTGGGGGTGGGAACACGCATGGAGTGGGGTCAGGGACACGTGAGGACAGGGACACCCGTCAGATGGGGACATGCATGGGGTGGGGGTGCATATGGGGACAGGAACTTGCATGGGACAGGGATGCATGTGAGCAGGGACACACGTGGGGGTGGGAACACACATGGAATGGGGACGTGTGGTGATGGGGACATGCATGGGGCCAGGGTCCTGCCATGGGACAGAGACATGCATGTGACAGGGATGCACATGGGGCCAACTCCACTCTGTGGAGTTCACAGCCATGACTGGCTGAGCTCCAGCCTCTCCCCCCTGCCTGTGAGTGTCATCAATGGTTACACAAGCAATGAAGCCCAATGGAAATATAGTCTGGGCGTGGACACCAGCTGCCACCACCCCACAGGGAGTGAGTGCCAACCTCTGTGGTCACTAACACTCGTGAGGACTTGGGTAGCCACATAAACGCAGTCACTGATTTCCCCAGGTGACAAGTGTCAGCATGGGAAGGCTGTGCTGGGTGATGGGTGACAGTGATGAGTGATGGTGAGGGGTGATGGGTGAGGGGTGATGGGTGAGGGGTGATTATATAGTGGGTGGTGGATGACGAGTGGTGGTTGATGGTAATTAGCAATGAGTGATGGGGATGCTGATGGGTTGATGGTGATAGGTGATGGCTGATGGTGATGGGTGGTGGGTGACAGCAACGGGTGATGGTGACAGTGATGCTTGATGTGTGATGGCCAAGTGGACATGGAGCCTCACAGGTAGCACCATGCAGGCAAGCACAGGGCACCAGTGGTTCAGCTTTCCTACAGCTGCAGCTTGTCCTCTCCTCACCTACCAATCACCTCTGTGACCCTTCTCCCTCTGTCTGCCCAGGGGCAGTGACAGGTCCCACTGTGGGTGGGTGCTGCTACAGAACAGGAGGGACAAAAGAAAATGTAGAGGAGCTGCTTTCCCACCCCACCTTTATCTCCAGAGCAGGATTCCAGCACCTAGGAGAGGAGAGGAATCAAAGGCAAGGAGCTTGCTGATGAGGAGTGGTGACCTTGCCAAGAGCTGCTTGGGCTTTTGAGCTGCTTCACGACAGGGACAGGAAAAGGACTTCAGGTTGCTTCAAGTCTTGTTCCTCTTTGTTCTCTGTCTTCAGATTCCAACTGAGCTTGTTTGGTTTGGGCCCTGGAGCCCTGGGCTCTGGGTTTGCTTTGTTCAGGAAGAGCCACAGACATCAGCCCTCACGTGTTGTGTTTCCTTTGTAAGGGAAGAGCTGTGTTCCTAGGAGTCCTCATGGAAGAGGAACATGCAGGATGAGGCTGTGGGTTGAGAAGGGGTGACCATGGCCAACCAACGCTGCCACTGTCCCCTGCAGCCATCCCCTTGCCCCTGCAGCTGTGCCATTGCTGCTCTCTAAGGAGTTCCACCAAAAACCTGGCAAAAAAATCCTGTCTTTGCAGTGGCTCAGCTGGAGTCCAAGCCAGTACTCCAGATGTGACCTCACTAGGGCAAAGTAGAGGGGGAGGAGAACCTCCCTTGACACTCCTGCACCCCAGGAGACTATTGGCCTTCTTGGCCACAAGTGCACGTTGGTGGCTCCTGGGGAACTTATCTCCCAGCACTCCCAGGTACATCTCTGCAGAGCTGCTTTCCAGCAGCTCAGCCCCTAACCTGTCCTGCTCCATGGGGTTATTTCTCCCCAGGTACAATGACTTTTTCACTCTTCCTCCACAACCTGGACGAATTCTTAATTCACAGAATCACACAGAATCACAGAATCACCAAGGCTGGAAAAGACCCCCAGGATCATCAAGTGCAGCCTATGACCCAATACACCACAACATCTANCTGGCTATCAACCAATACCCCTAGGTCCCTCTCCTTTGAGCCACTCTCCAGCCACTCATCTCCCAGT